>PVIH01000406.1:35000-361829 GCA_004025045.1 Sigmodon hispidus | reverse complement strand
ATTTGTTCATCTCTTCCAATTTTTTGTTTGTATTTTCTTCTATTTCTTTAAGGCTTTTTTTCGTATCTTCTTTGAGAGCTTCAAGGCTTTTTTTCATATCTTCTTTGAGAGCTTTGATGATCATCAAAAAGGAATTTTTGGTGTTGCTTCCTTCTGTTTCCTCTTCATTGCTCAGTTCAGGTCTTGTATTTGTAAGATCACCACTCTCTTCTGGAGTTACCATATTGCCCTTTGTATTATTATGTAATTTCTTGCACTGACGTTTGCCCATGGCTTCAGTGGTTCACCATTAGATGGGTCCTGGTCAGTTGTGGCACTTTGGTTTGTGTGTCTCCTGTCACCTCTCTGGTCAGGGTTCGAATCCCCCATCAGAGACCCCTGCAGTTGGTTTGCTCAGTTCACTCAGTTTGGGGTCGCAGTAGGGATCCTTGCAGATTCCCTCAGCAGCAGGAGCTGTGGGTGTGGCCAGGTGCAGAGTTCAGCTGCCCCCTGCTCCAGAGTGTGCTGGGACGCCGCAGAGAGCACCGGTCCCAGTGGCAGAACCGGAAGCAATGGGAGCTCAACTCTCCCTCCCAGGCCAGGATACAGGAGCTGAGGCCTGCCCAACCCTCCTCACCTCTGGTCAGGGTTCGAATCCGCCCCTCAGAGACCCCTGCAGTTGGTTTGCTCAGTTCACTCAGTTCGGGGTCGCAGTAGGGATCCTTGCAGATACCCTCAGCAGCAGCAGGAGCTGTGGGTGTGGCCTAAGAAGCAAATTCTAAAGCTCATATAAAATTTCACAAGATTTAGATTAGGAAAAATCTTTACCTTTTGAGGAAATCAAAATTTAATGGCAATTGAGTACAAAATTACAGCAGTTAGTTTGTATATTTAATCGGGCTGTATTTGGAAGCTCCTAGAAGACAATACCTCTGCATGCATGTGAGGACATTTTCACATACCTGAAGAGGAAGACACGTTCCCCCCTTGAATGTACACCAGAACTGAACACAAAGAGTCAAATGAGAAGGAGAATTGAGTATCAGAGTTCCCCGTAGACAAATTGCTCACACCTTTCATGCTCCTGCTGCGTAGTCTACCAACATTATGTGATGATCCCTGCAACCAGGAGCCAAAATAAACTCCCATACAAATTTCTTCTGTCAGATATTTTGTCACAACAATGAAAAATATAACAATTAAAGATTCTTATTCAAGGATATAGTAATTAAGGTAGCTTGGTAGTATAATGATAGAAATGAATCAATAAAATAGGATATAGACTCCATAAATATATACATGTTTATAACTAATTTTAACAAGAATATAAATTAAGTTTTAGAGAAAGAAGAGTTTCTTCACAAAAAAGTAGAACAAATGAATATTTGTGTGTGAAGCAAAGTGAACAATGATTCATTCCTTAATCAGATACTAAAACTTTAACTAAAAATAAAGAACATTATTTTAAATGTAGTATCTAAAATGTGGCTATGTCTTAAACACCTCAATAAAATCTTTTATGGTGCAAATAAAGTGAAAATTCTTTTTATTAGGAACATATATAAGCTTAAATAAAACTGATTTATGTTTAAAATATGTACAAAAGATTAAAATACCAGAGAAAACATACAAAAGTATTTGAGCCAAGATTAATCCATAGGTGATATAGTGATTAAAAAAAATGAGCCATGTAAATATACTTTAGTATATACTAAGCTTCATTGAAAATCAAAATTATTTTGGAAATGCTTTATATACTCTATAGAATGGCTTAAATTGGAACAAATTATCATTTCAAATTTTTCATGTATACTAAAGAACTAGAGTTTGTCTAGTCTGCTTGTGAAAACAAAAATCTGTATAACCACTTTAGAAAACAAGAGAACAAATTTTCAATTGTCATGGAGCTGTCATGTCACCAAAGCACACACATGGCTACTCAGTGCTCTGTAGAAGAATATTCTAGACAGCTTTTGTATAAGAGCCCTAAACTGGAAGGAGACATCAACAACTGAACAGGAAAATCAAGATGTGGCTCATAATACAAGAGCAATGAGTGATAGGAGGTGAATCAAGGCAAGAGAGAAGGCTCAACAGAAAGTACTTATCATGCAATCATGAGACCTGAGTTCTAGTCAGGACTAAGCATTGTAGAATATGTAAACCCAGTTCAGGGAAGAAAGATCCAGGAAATGATTGGGGCTTGATGGCCACCCCAACTAGCTGAAATGGTTAATTCTCTGAGATGAAAAAACATGGTGAGTGACTGACAAAAGATACCTGATGTTGATGTCTGGTCTCTAAATACACATATGCACATATTAACACATACACATATATAAACATATACACGTACATATATAAACATGCTGCATATATACACAAAAATTCTAGATCCTATTCATGCATATATGATATATATATAAACAATTGTATATGCATATATATATGTATATATATATAAATAATTGTATTGGAAATAAACATATTGGTATGTCAATATACATTCAATAATTATAGAGTAATTATATATATTATATATAATACATGCATTTCACACATATTTATATGTGTGTATATGAATGTATATATTCAAAATAAAGATGATATACTTTGCTGTTAGCTCTGTGATATTTTCAATATACTCAGTGAGTTGGAGAGGATGGTTATGAGGTCAATAAAGGCAGTCTATGAACTGCCATTCAGAGTTGATATTTTTCCTGTTTTCATCTCAGTTCAGTCCTACTGAACCATAACCTCTACACTCATTTTCTTGGAGAGAGTAGATTCAGATTCTTCTGTTTTGCAAAGAGCCTCTGAGAGTAGATATTGGAACATCTACAAAATATACAAGCTTCTTTCAAAATATCTAGTGACAATGGTATACTCTTCAAGAATATTTGTGAGGAGTGAAGATGAAAATGTAGGGGTTATGAATTCTTTTCAATAGAACTTATCACTGATAAAGTTGTGATGACATTACTTATGATAACAATGATAGTAATAATTTATTATGAATCCATATACAATTGATAAACACCTCAAGCAGCCAATCAAATATTTATCTTCCCTCAAGCTTATGATATCAACATGCCTTTTAAGACAAAGAGACTGTGATATTGAGAGGCTATCATTGAGATGTTCACGATATGTGTTCTGTTTCTTTGATGCATGAACACAGTAATGGATAGGCATTTGATCACATAGCCAATGCACATCTGTGGGAGCAGCAATTTATGTTGCCACTTAATGGCTTGTGAATTCATAGAGGACTGCTTCCTAAGGTCTTCAGTGTCCATTTCAACTTTCAACAAAACATGGAACTCTGAAAAATAGAATACCATGGTAAGATAAATGAACTTCCTGGGCATGAGCAATGTTATATTTTATTCACCATAAAATTAGGTCTTTTATCAAATGAGATGCTGAATGAGAGATCACAGTGAAGAATAAGATATTTAACAACTCTAAAAATCTTTTTTCCACACAAACATTATAGTCAGGAAACAAATCCATATCCAGATTATGAACTTGTTCCCATCATGAAAAATGCTGCTTACTTCATAGTGGGGTGAATTTTGATGAAATCATGTGACCACTGGGTGGATAGTTTGCCTTTTGAGGGATATGATGTCATATTGGGAATCAGCATCAGTCATCATCACTGGATGAGGAAAAATACACATTTCTGAGATTTCACATAAACATCAACTCCAGGAAAATGGATGTTTTCTGCTTTAATCTATTTAACAAATGAGACGGTTATAGAAAGGGAAGATTGAAAGTCTTAGAGTTATCTTTTTTTTTTTTAATTTGGGACTCATGAAATCTACCTTTATAACAGACACTCTCAGGAGGTCCTTTTCCAGGATGTAAATAATCCCTGTTTCCCTCTTTTATCTTACTGAAAATATCCACATGTGTAGCCACTGAACTTTCAAACATTAATCTCCCAATCTTATTCTTTCCAGATCACTGAATTTTTAGCTCATTCTTGTGAATAACTGTAATGACAATCTGTAACTCCAATAATCTTTCTTTTTATTAAAAGTACCTCAAAATGAACATTGTATAAACAAACATCTGTCTAGAGAGAGAATTCATTGTTATTGTCCCTTGAATGCTCCTTGTTCAGGTGACAACATATAATCTACACACCTATGTTCTTTTTGTTTTTATTGTTATTTATTTTTGTAATTGTATTCTAATTATAATAGGTCTCTTTTCCCTTTCCTTTCTCAAAACCTTCTTATGAGGTTCTTTACTTGAAATCTTTGAACTTTCTATTTTTCAATTATTATTACATGTCTATATGTATTGATACATATATATTATTACCTTTAGGAATTTGAATGGTGTCTTCTGGTACCATAAAATTTAGTATTCAAAGAGAGATATTCAGTTCACTTCCAGATCCAGAGCATTTGTGTTCCATTTCTGAACTGTATGTTGTCTTAATCAGTAGATCTTACCTTCTGCCTCTGGGAAAGTAACCAGGGTCAATAATAATAGAATGTATGGTTTGCAATTCTCTTAGATTGCTCTGTTCAACAACTCAAAAGATACCTTCTGGTGTATACATCAGATTTTTAGATTGTATTTGATTCCAGAAAGGAGTGCCAGGTAAGAAAAGTTCATTAAAATGGCCTAAGAATATGTGTACATTGATTTATGTTTTATAGGATATTTGGGGTTAGTTAATATGATTTAGTATAGCTTTGTTCAGCAATTCATATTGTTATTTTTAACTTCCTTTCTTCTTCTTCTTCTTCTTCTTCTTCTTCTTCTTCCTCTTCTCCTCCTCCTTATGTATTTGACTTCCTATCTTCCCTAAGGTTCCCTCCTTCCTTCATTTTTTCCTATCATATCACATATATCCTGCTATTCTCTTTACTATACTCCCATCTTGTCCTATATTAGACTCCTTTTCCCTCCCTACAGTTCTGTCTTTGCACAGCCCCTTCAGATCTGTGTTGTTTTTCCATTTCTGTGTTAACTGATTATTATAGGACCCTTTTGATGAGATTATTGCTCTTGTAGAGGACTCTGTTTCAGTTATCTGCAGACATATTAGACAACTCACAGTCACATGTAACTGCAGCTCTAGAGGACTTGATGCCTTCTTCTGGCCTCTGTGGTCATGCATGTACACAGTACACCTACAGACTCTCTCTCTCTCTCTCTCTCTCTCTCTCTCTCTCTCTCTCACACACACACACACACACACACACACACACACACACAGACAGACAGACACACAAACATATATTATAAAGGTAGACAAATAAGGCAAGATTAATTTTCTCTTTGTTCATGACCTTTGCCTATGTATTAGGGTTGCTGAAAACCCTAATTTTATTGTGTTTATATAAAGTGGGGTTTATCTTTGTAGACTTTTAAGAGTGTATGTGGTGTGTCAGAAGGGAAACCAGACTTGCTTTTTTTCTTATACTGTGTATTGATTCACTAAATTTATTTTATTGTCTCAATGTTTGTTGAAGGTGGACTACATATATTAAATACTTGGTGTTTTGAATGACATGAGAGACTAGTGACTCTTTATGAGTGTCCACATTTTGCAGTAAGGGCTTACCAGGGTCGTTTCTATAACTGAAACTTAAAACAATTTATGGTCTTTAAATAAAACTTCCTTAAACATTTAACGAAGATTGTTTGAAACACAGATTTCAGGAGTTAAAGTAAATTTATTTTAAACACTCTAAGGTAGTTGAAATATATCAAAAGACAAAATTATAACAATTTAGAAAGCATACACCAGTTCATTCTATAAAATAGAATAAGTATTCCAAAGGAACAAAGCAAAGAAGTTTGATTTTATAGACAGCAAAGACCTGAAGGAAATGTATGTATATTACAAACATTTTTAAAGGAAATTGTGGTTAGAGGGAGAGCTAAATATCCCCAAAAATAGACAGTTTGAAAAAGCATGCTAATAAAGTTTCCCCTCTGCCTTAATCCATACAGTCAAAGGTAATTTGTAACTTGACATTAACCACTCAACCATTTTCCTATTTTTCTATCCCTATTATAGCTGTCTCACAAGATAGCAATGTTGAATGATTGCTCCACTTTGAGGTTATTTTTCTGATTTCCTAAGGTCCATATCCAGCACTTTACATGGGTACTGAGGGTCCTCACTCAAGCCCTCTGTTCATGCAGCAAGGGTTCTTATCCAATGATCTATCTTGTCATCCTTCTATTGTGTATTTAGTATCTCATTGCAAACACTACTCAAATGTATGTATGGAAAATGTATAACAGCTACAGTATAACTTTTCTCTAATAAACTTTATTTTTTACTAGGTGGTAACATAGTGAATAAAACTTCAGCTTCATGAACAATTTCTAGTTTTCTTGCTTTTATCATTTTTTCACTCCTCTTTAAAGATGTTCCCTGGGCCACAGATTCAGAAACTGTTGTGTAGATGTACCTGTGCATTGCATCCAGTTGTGGGTTTCTGTGATAGCTTCCATTTGCTATATGGAAAGGCTTTCTGATGAAGGTTGGTAGCTACAAATATCTGTGGGTATGAGGATAAGATTTAGAATATAGTAAGAAATTACACTGTTTTTGGAAAAGTGATTGGGATAGAATATTTTCTAAGGTCCATGATCAAACTAGCCTTTGGAATCTGGCAAAATTATTTTAGTAGCAGGTCGAATTTCCTTCTTGTTACCCATGGTTACTTGAAAGGGTCAGATACACAATTAGTTTCAGCTTAGTCTCATTGAACTTTTATGACATTTGTTTTAGGGTTCTTATTACTAGGAACATACACCATGATGTCAGTAACTCTTACAAAGAAAATATTTAATTGGGGTGTCTTGCTTACAGTTTTAGAGTTTCAGTCCATTATCATCATGGTGGTGAGCATGGAGCCATGCAGGCAGACATGGTGCTGAAGCTGAGAGTACTACATTTTACAAGCAACAGGAAGTTAACTGTCACACTGAGTGAAGCTTGAGCAAAAGAAACCTCAAATACCACTCCCACAGTGACACACTTCCTCCAACAAAGCCACACTTCCTAATAGTGCTACTCCTTTGGGGGACATTTTCTATCAAAGCACTACATTCTGTTTCCTGGTCTCCAACAGCTTACCATAATGAAAAATGTATTCAGTCTAACTTCAAAAGTCCCCATAGTCTATAACAGTTTCAAATTTATTTCAAAGTTTAAAGGCTAAAGTCTCTACTGAGATACATGACAATCTTCTAACTGTAATCACCTGTAAAATAAAAATAAAAATCAGATCACATAGTTTCAACATATAATGACACAGGATATACATTACCATTCTACAATGCAAAGAAAAGAATATAGCAAAGAAATACAACTGACAAAGAACCAAAGCAAGACCAGACACCAGCTGAGGAAACTCTAAACACTGCAACTCCATGTCTGATGTCAAAACACTCTCCACATCTACAACTCTGGTCAGCTTTGTTGACTGCAACACACTTCTTTCTCTTGGCTTGTTTCTACTTCTTGTTAGCATCTGTCCTAGGCAGGTGGCCCATGACCCTGGCATCTCTAACATCTTGGGTTCTCCAAGGCAATTCAGGTTTTACCTTCACAGTCTCATGCAATGGCCTCTCTACTAGACCTCCATTCAGGACACCCCTAATAAATTCCTGGACTTGGGGGCATTATTCTATGACTTTCTTCTATCCTTAACTCTAAAGCCAGAACAATGAGCCTGAATCTGCCAAATTTTACTCCTAGCTGGGGTGAAAACATGGTTTCCTCTGTTAAATTACATCATCAGTAGCTTTCTGTCTTTTATTGCCTGAGGTTGGTTGTCCTGAAATTTGCTCTAGAGGTCAGTTTTGTCTCAAAGTCAAAGATCCACTAGCCTCTGCCTTCCCAGTGCTGAGATTAAAGTAGTATACCACCACACCCAGCTCTAAGTTTTTATTTAGCTTTTTTTTTTTTTCAGCACAAATTGCAAACTTGGTTGGGTGGGATCTTGATGAAAGGTCATCACTCCCTTTATTCCACTTCTTAATCCATCTATCTCCTTGAACACAGGATTTGGCTCCATCCCACTTCCTGATGCTCCTTTTTTTCCTCAAAATTTACTGTTTTGTAATTGAACCTGCTAAGCTTGCTAATTTTTGTTATAAATTTACGTTTGAGTCACCACTAATATTAATATGATATAACCTATACTAGGCTGTTTGGAGATTTCTTTTGGCAAGGAAGAAAATTAATCCAAAATTCTTCACTTTAGCCTCAGACAGACTACTGGGACAAAGGCAAAAAGTAGCCACTTTTATCATCAAAATATAAAAATTATCTCTAGGCAACATATTAAAATTGTCCCCTGCAACCTCTTTAGTAAGCCCTGACAGTTCAAATAACTCTTAGTACCTCTGTTTGTCATGCTCCTACTAGTATGGCCCATTAATTACTGATTAAAGCATTTCACTGCTTTCATAACACAAAATACCAAAGTCTAAATTCCTACAAACAAACACATGACCTAGCCTATCATAGCAATACCCCAGTTTCACAGACCAACTTCTGTCTTAGTTAGGTTATACTGATGTGAAGAGAGACCATGACAACCCTTATACAGGAAATATTTAATTGGGATGCCTTGCTTTCAGTTTCAGAGGTTTAATTTATTATCATTATGGTGGCAAGCACAGAGGCATGTAGACAGACATGTGTTAGAGATGAGAGTGCTACATCTTACAGGCAACAGGAAGTTTACTGTATGACACACTGAGGGAAACTTGAGCAAAAGAGACCTCAAATCCCATCCCCAAAGTGAAACACCTTCTCAACAAGGTCACACTTCCTAAAAGCGTAGCTCCCTTTGATGGCCATTTTCTCTCAAACTACCACACCTTTAACTACCATTTTTAATTTTAGGCTGATCTGTTTAAGTAGTATAGCACTATAGAATGGCCTATTTGTTTTATTTTACATCCTCAAATGTATTCCATTGCATTGTGTGTGTGTGTGTGTGTGTATGTGTGTGTGTGTGTGTTATATGTGCATAATGTATGGGATACTTGTGACATTCACATTTTCACAGAGAATTTTGCATTCCCTGACTTAACACTCTTTACCTTTTTCCCTTGACACTGTCTCAAGACAAGATCTAATACTACATTTATTTTGCTGCACTTGGCTAGGTTAACAGGCCAGCAAGGTTACTTATGTAACCCTGCTGTCTCCAATTCCCTAAAGCACTGAAGCTACAGGTACACAAGTGTTCATACGCAACCTTTTAAATGGGCACTCAGATCTGCATTCAAGACCTACACTGTGTAGCAAGGACCTTTTCTCATTAGGCTTTCTCCTCAGCCGTCTATTGCATACGTAGTGTATCTTCAGAAACACTACTAAGATGTCTCTATGGAAACCATATAACAACCACAGTATATATTTTATCTAGCATATTGTCCATTTTGACTAGCTAGAAACATATTAATTAAAACTTCAGCTATTATGTAAACCATATACCTTCTCACAAAATAACACTTATGGCATGCCAAAAATGATGTTTTTATATATTATAGAATGGCTTTACTAATATGTGTTTCCATTAGTTCAAATACCTATATTTTGTTTGCAGAGGTATTTTCTACAGTTATGGGGTTTTAGCTATCTGAGATACTATGGGCAGTATGGTGTGCCTCTGCTTTACCACATGTGGATATCCATGACAGCCTGGATCCCATGGTGTTGTATTTGATGACATTTCTTTCTTATAAAGGACACATGGCTAATGAGACCTTGCTGTGGCCTTTGCAATCATCAGAAATGCCCTCTGGCCCTTGGTTATCTTTTCAGCCAAAGAGAACACTCAATAACAAGGAAGGCAAAATGTGTGTGTACCAGCTATTAATGAATTTGTTCAACAAGAATTTTTTAACTGCCTACCAGTTTCAAGAAGTTCATGCTTCATAGTTAACAATGAATCCATGAATTTCATAATGGAGAAAATTAGGTACTGCTTCTCAGTAGGCTAATAATAGGTACCTTTATACATTCTGACTAATTATGGAAAAAGGTAAATTATTTTAATTTCTACTATAGTCACTTTCTATTTATCTTATTAATATTTTGAGATTGAGTCTTATGTAATCAATGATGGCTTCAAATTTGTGGTGATAACTTGAAATTGCTGATTATCTTGCCTCCATTACCTTAGTGTCAGGAATACAGACGTTTACCACCATGCCTGGTTTTACTTGCGTCTAAGAAAAAATCCAAATAATTGTGCACAGTAAAAAAAAGCAATATTGGGACAGTGGGACCATGGGACTGCCTGCAGCCTGCCCAGAGAGGGGATGGGGAGTTGTGGAGAAGAGAGAATGACCTGATGTGTTGGGAGGGGGAAGGGACCTTGAATAAGGATATGCAAGGATAGAAAGTGTGACTTCTTTATTCATAATAATAATAATTTTAAAAAAGTTTCTATATCCTGAGTCCCATCCCAGCCTTTGCTTTCTATTTATAAAAAGAAGAATATCAATTAAGGGTAAATAAACATATAGCAGAGTTATCAATAAGATCTGTAGTTCCTAGAAACCAAGCATTTCTTAAAGATCAGTTGTATGAATCACATGACTGAAGAATGCCAAAGTTTTCTGTAAATAATTTTCCTTTTAGGAGTATGATTTTTTTAAATCTCTTCTTTGGAAAATTCTCCAGCATGTAAATTCCACTTCTAACAATATATAGTATAAATTATTTATGGTTGTAAATTTTGTTTATGACATTGCTCTCAACTTTTAAAAAATGGCGTATTAAAACAAATTTAACCATTTTTAAATCTTTTGAAAATTTTTTTATAATGAATAAAGTCACATTTTCTATCCATGTATATCCTCGTTCCAGGCCCCTTACCCTTCCCACCCCCTCCATTCACTCTCTCTTCTTAATGAAAATCAATTATCCTAGTATCTGAAGTATAACTGTCCATAGTGAACTGTCATTCCCAGTGAAAAATTACAGAGTCAAGGGTTATCAGTTTCTATATTCATCTCTCTCATCATTACAGTTAATATTCATATTATATATTTATTGTTTGTTTTGGTTTTTCTTTTTCTTTTTCTTTTTTTTTTTTTTTTTTTTTGTCCAGCCTGCCTAGGAATGTCAGCTTTTGGTGCCATTAAAATTTGGGTTTTGGTGTTGGCAGCATGGCTGCTGTGAACAACATGCTCAGCTTCTCTGATCTTTACCTTGCACATTTTATTTGCATTTTTCTATCACTTTTCACAAGTACCTTTTACAAAATCTTTTGAATATAGATAATTATAAATCAAATTCTTATATCACAGGACCACAGAATGAAATATGGTAGCAAATGCAAATTACTTGAAGATAACTGTACCTGCTAAATACTGAGAAATAAAAGTTAATAGTATCTCCACTATGAAAATGGATAAAGCCATAGATCTCTTGGTATGTAGTTAATACTCCCTAATATTATTCAACTTTTACCCTCCCCCAATAACCTTTAGATACTTTACATGTAGAGAATTTTTTTTACAAATAAATGCAAGTAGATAGATCACTATCTCTCTTACTGTCATGAGGCCATCTTCATTTATTCTTCATTCAAAGCTACAGTTCGACATTGTTAGGAGGCTAGTAGTCACATTGTAAGATGTTGCTACTATATCATACAGGAAGGGAGACAACAGGATATAATCATCTGACTCACGTTCTACTGTAGGTCAAGATTTAGTTAATTGACTCTAGTTCATTTGGCCCAGGGCATCTCCTCTGAGACAGATGCAATGGTGGCTAACATCAGATTATAGGAGCTGCGGTCCTATAGAAAGGGAAGAGGGATGAGGCCCTCCCAGTCACAGAATTCCCAGTGACCAGGAACCAGCCACTGGCGGATAATAACTTCCTCTCCCCTCTGACTTGGGATAGATTGCAGAGGCTGACCTAGAGGGGAAAGGCTTCATCTCCCAACATCAGCCAATCTCATCTCATTGCAAAGGAGAGGCCCCTGGAGACATACTCCTATCCATCATGTGGACAGCTTTGGCCTAAGTGCCTACTACATCACTGGCTTTAATAAAAAGTCGCTGGAGGCTGCAGTGCCAGTGATAGATGCACAGCACACCAGTCAAGCCTCTGAATCTTCCCAAGGTGGAATGGCACTTGGGGAGAAAGAGGAAAAAAGAAAAGAGAGAAGGTGAGGAAACTACTTAAAAATAC
This sequence comes from Sigmodon hispidus, assembly GCA_004025045.1. Classification (NCBI taxonomy): domain Eukaryota; kingdom Metazoa; phylum Chordata; class Mammalia; order Rodentia; family Cricetidae; genus Sigmodon; species Sigmodon hispidus. Next base: position 349,633 of record PVIH01000406.1, on the reverse strand, counting down.
CTCTCAAAAGTGGATTTGTGGAACAGAGATAGTTTATTAAGTTAAAGTCTTCATGTTTAGAAGAAAAACATGGCAACTGATCATTCAACAGAAATATCTAAGAATATTAGATTTCAGAAAAAAATTTTAGAAGTCTAGAAATTTGAACTAAATCTAGAAAAATCAAAATAGTGTGACCTTTTGCTACCCTAAAACATTTGTTGCATTTAAAAATGTTAAACATTTTTTGATACATTCATAGGACTCACATTATATGGATTTATACTTATATTCAAATAATGGAGAGCATCTCTCAAAAAGAATATTTAAATCTCATTCCCAGTGAAATATACTCTGTAAAATTTATGTGGGTATGTTTTATTTGTAATTTTGAATAAAATTTTGTTAAGGAATAATCAATTGCTCATCTGTCCATAAAAATGTCGCTCATTCATATATAAGCTCTTGTTTCTGCCTCTAAGAGTTGGTTTATAGTGCCTTGTACCTGAAATAATTCTTCTAATTGACTGAATGCCACTATTTTCAGTAACATAAATAATCTAGCACTTTTCTCATGAATTATATACAGCAGAGCACTAATAACTTTGCTTAAAGCATTCTGAGCATGCAAATGTATTTGTAAACTTGTGTTGACTATCACATGTCCAAACATCAGTGCCTTTACAAATGAGTAAGAAATGAACCCAAACTCAAAAGGGCTAATGTTTTCCTCTCTGTACATCATAGAAATGGTTAGGTCAGCATATGTTTGCAAACATAGTAGGACTCAGACCCTGATTTGCAGAGTTTCTTTGAAAAACACTGGTTTTGATGGTATAAACACCTCCAATTATCTCACTACCTCATTAATGAAAAAAATTACATTTTAGATCAGAAAGTATTGAATGGATGTCACTTATTAAGTCAGGGATATTTAAATATAAAAGTACATACTTTATTGTGTATTTTGCACACTAAAATAATGCCTGACACTTTGTGGATATATTTATGCATAGAAGTATGTATTAAGAAGATTAATAAAAAATTTCATGCTTAAATAACTATAAAACATAAATAGGATATATCATAAAGACTAAAAGTACTATAGCAAAAGTGTAAAAAATACTCTACTATCATTGCTAACTTTTCTAAATTAATGGCCAAAATTTCACCTGTTATAGAGTCTAAGATATAGCTAACGTGTCCATTGTCTGACTTGCTTCCGGACTGATTAGACTTCATCACAGGAAGAAGCTTAGATGGTAGATCCATTCTATTTCCTGAGCCTATGAGTTGTAGGTATTGATGATATGTTTCAAAACTGACTCATTTAATTGACACATGATTGCATTAAGACTTGGTTCCCAAGGACCCAGCAATACATATCCTCCTGAGCCAGGTATCACAAACCCAGAAAGATTAGTAGGGGATGTACTCACTCACTAGTGGACTCAGCAACAACAACAACAAAAAAGCAAAGCATGCCCAAGCTGCAAACCACAACCACTGAACAGCTTGGAATGAGAAACACCTTGGGCTGACATCTTGGCTTCCACTCCCTCCAGAGGAACATCTGACACAGTCTCGATGTTGGGGGGAGAAAACTGGATTGCTAGGAGTGGAGGCTGAACTAAGCAATATTGGGACCATGGGACCTTGGGACCGCCTGCCCATGGAGGCAGGGATGGGGAGATGTGGAAAAGAGAGAATGACCTGATGTCATGGGAGGGGGAAGGGACCTTTAATAAGGATATACAAGGATAGAAAATGTGACTTTTTTATTCATAATAATAATAAAAAAGACTTGGTTCCTTTAGAATCATATTAAGGTTTATATATATTTTACTCCTTTTCTCCCAATTTCCGGGTGCATGCAGTCTATAGTTGGAGACATGGAGCCTAAGCTTATATTGTGGCTCATAACTGTGGTCCAAATTTGTGATCCTGTTCTCTCAGTTCAATTAGGTTTTCCAGTATCACCTCAATGAAGTTGTCATGGCCTGCAACAGCACTGTTTAAACTGCATTGTCTCATATTGCAGTCTTTATAGCCTACCCTTCATTTAGATAGAGAGTATGTGAGGCTCATACCTTTGTATGTCTGCCAAGAAATCATGGCTTTTTTCTTTCAACACACAAAAATTAGGGTCCAAGGTACCCGAAAACCTGGTGCTAGGAAAATTCCCAGGAATCCAGAAGAATGACCCAAGCTTAGATCACTAGAAATAGTGGAGAGGGTGCTTGAACTGGCTTACCCTGGAAATCAGATTGGTAAATACCCTGTCATCATAGAGCCTTCATCTAGTCACTGATGGAAGCAGATGAAGAGATCCATAGCTAAGCACCAGGCTAAGGTCCAGGAGCCTAGTAGAAGAGAGGGAAAAGGGATTATATGAAGGTATGAGTGTGTCAATATCATGATAGAAAATTGACAGAGACAACTGAACCACGCTATTGGGAACTCACAAACTTTAGAGCCACAGCTGTGGAGCCTACATGGAACTGAACTAGGTCCTCTGCATGTGATAGACTGTTGTGTAGCTTGGTCTGCTTGAGGAATCCAGCAGTGAGATCTGGACCTATTCCACGTGCCTGAGCTGGCCTATGTTGAGAACCATTGCTCAGCTTTGGTGTAAGAGAAGGGTCTTGGTCCTGCCTCAGTGGAATGTACCAGGTTTTGCTGAATCCCCATGACTTACTCTTTAGAAGGAGGGGTTAGAGATGGGCTGGAAGGGAGAATGCTAGGGAGCAGAAGGATCCATGAGAGGAGAATCTGCAGTTGGTATGTAAAATGAATAAAAACAATTCTTAAATTAAAAAAAAAAAGAGTTCAAGGTACCAGGCAATCTTTTCTCAGTGTTGCTATGTTTGATGATTTCCTAATTAGAAATAAAGAATAAATTCTAATTTTTAGATTTTCCTGAGCAAATGTTTTTAGCAATTTGACCTACAAAAATTCAATATAAGCAAAGATAAAATATACCAGATGGAAGAAATGATTTTAATACCTATTCCTTTCATATGTATTGTTCTTTTATAAGCTTCTCAGTGTTACAAGTTATAGCATCTTATTCCTAATTCTTAAGCACTAGAATAACATTGAGCTTACACAATCTTGATTAGATTACAGTTAAATATTTGCTAGGGATATGATTAAATATTAACATTTAAGTTTATAGTTATAAGAAGTAATCAAAGTGCTCAAATTAAATCACATTTTAAGCATTTTTTTCTGAATTAAAACTTGTAATTTGAGTATATTTTTCTTACTACAAGAAGTGACAGCAAATAAAATCAATAATGATATAAATGTATGAAAGCCAAGATGATGAAAGATTGGAAAATGGAAGAGATGGTTAAATACAGTTCATGGCCACTGTTTAGACAATGGGTTGGGAATTATGGACAAGGTTAATATCACAGATCACTGCAAAACCTACTGTTTTTTATCTTCCTTTTTTCATTTAGGTTTCAGAGCACTGTGATTAAGAGGAGAAAGTCTATGTCTGAGAAATAAGAAAATGGGTGAAGTAGTCAGCTTAGCACAGAAATTGAACTTTTAAAATAATAAACATTTTGTAAACAATGGTCAAATAAAATTTGAAAAGTGGAAAAAGTGATATGGGTAATAAAAAACAAAAACACAGAGCATGTGTCAATGGAGGTTTCGTTTTTTTTTTTTTTTTTTTTTTTTTAAGTCAATATGAGATTCATCCAGTAGTGCATTTTAACTGTAAATGCATTGAATTATAGAAATAAGATTTTGGACTTTTTGTGTGTTGTTAGTGAACTTCTAAAAGTTTGTGAGCAAATATACAGACCGTTGGCCAATGTTTCTGGCAATTGTAGGCTGGTAAATGATAGCAAAGAATAACATGTTAAAAGTAACATATAAACCATGGTGAACAGGAGACACTTTGTGGGCCATGGGGAAGAGGGGCAGAGTATAGACTATGGGGCATGATAGCAACTGTGGTCGTCCAAGGCATAAATGTCAGTAGCAGGATCTCTATCCTTGGGAAGTGTGATTTCTTCCTCCTTTTTATATTTCTGATTTGCTACACAACTTTTTATGTTCTCTCATCTCACTCTCTTTTTAAAATGAAATTTTCATGTTAATGTGTAGCTTGAATGCTATTTTGAACAAGTCTAATCCCCTGAGTATCGTCATGTGAAGGATGTTTGCCTGTGACCACTTCTTTATTTTATTTAAAGGAAGGCAAATTGGGTCCTACAGATGAGTTAACAGAAAGTGCTTCCAGGGAGGTGCCAATATCAGGGTCACAGAACTCATGACTGAAAATAACATAACCACAAAACTGGTCTAAGCCAGCATCAACGACGAATAAATATTCTGTGAAGGTGGCACCAAGGCTACATGTATAACAGTTTCTCACTTTACTGTCAAGCATTTGGGTATTTCCAATCCAGGACAGGCATTTTTATAGCATTTTCTATTTAGCATTGGGCATCTGAATGGCACATAATACACAAAAAGAGACTTTAGACTATAAATTATCATTTCCTGAGTGAAAGCTGCATAATAATGAATATCAAAAGGTTTTTTATTTATATTTTCATTTTTCTTCCTTGCCCTATAAAAAATATTCAGGGACTGCATTATAAGTCAATGGCAAAGTAATAGAAAATTCTGACATGTGAAGATTTCTTTTCAATAAATGAATCTAATTTTTAGTCATTCTGAGTAAGGCTTAACATGAAACCAATTCTGATCAGGTTCACCTTCTAATGTTCTCAAGTTACCCACAAGAATTTCCGAGGGTAGAGCTGATCACAGAGAGAAAGTCATCATGCCAATTACTTTGCTCAGTTTTGTCACTTGGAAGTCTTCAATGACCAAGGTAAAGCAACACAGCCTTATCAACTTTTGGGAAATGACAGAAAAAAAGCCTGTTTCCTCCTTGTACAGGCAACTTTGTGGGTTCCTTTCCAGAGTACACAAATAGAAATTACATGAATCCTGATCTTACTAGTCTATGCTGGTAAACAAGAATACATATTAATTCTATTTTGATTGTGCCAAGTGATGACATAAAAGAAAACAAAGAACCCTCATAGATCCTCTTGCAGAGATATCTTAAGGAAAATACACCTTATATTTTAGAACCTAATAAAGATGCACACAGTCATCTTTGATAGGAATGTGGAATGAGAAATAAGCTCTACCTTTAAATAAAAGGGATTTGGAAATTGAATCTCTGAAAAATTTTGGCCTAAAAGATACTAATAAAATGCAAAAATTGTTAGGCACACTGTAAAACCAAATCTTTTCTGCTATATGATACTTTCAAACCATCTTAGAGACAAGAGATTTACCTTGTTTTGTTTTGTCCTTTTTCAACCTATCAGATGCATGTGCATTTATTTACACAACTGACTTATGCAGATGTTAGCTGACTGTTCTCTACTATTGCAGGCAGTCAAACTGTTCTGTATCACAGTAAGGCATCTGCATATTATCAAGTAAGTACTTTTGTTCATGCAAGACATGAAAAAGTTCATTTACTAAAGTAGACAAATTTTATGCTTGAGAGCCACTTAGAGGCTGACTATCATTTCCCTAGATTCTCATTCTCAGATTCTACATTACCACTTCACTACAGACAAAGAACAACAGAATAAAATACAAAACAGCACATTAATATCAACAAAAGATACCTAGGTAACAATGTGTGACAATTGCTATAGCATACCATGTAATTCATGTTCTCAATTAATCATATTTTATGCTGAAGTAAAATTTCACCTAGAATGGCATGCACCGATTTTAAGTATGTCATTTAATGAGATTTGAAAAGTGCATAAATTCAGGCAACTACCACTATGATCAAATAATTGGATATTATCATAATGATAACCATCATTTGATGCTATCACCTTATATTATTTTAGCTTGTTATTGAATATTAGAAGAATGGAGGTTCTGCTTTCTGTTCTCTTCTGTCCAGCTTCTTTCAAATCAGTGTAACTTCCTTGAGTTTACAAATGACATTTAAAACTTCTGTATTCCATTATTTTGTACGCTGACTGATCTATTGTGTGACTATGCCAGGATGCACTTATTCAACCTTTTATTCATGGGCATTTGTGCTGTGTAGTTTCCATTGATTGAATAGGAAAGAAGAGCATAAAACTAACAAGCAAGGCATTTGACTCAAAAGTTATGGAAAGAATAATGAACTATTCAAAAATTTTTGAACAGAATAAAAATTAAAACCGGTAGTATGTTTGTGATATAGAAAACATCACAAAAGTTAAGTTTAATAAAAAGTTTGTTCTTTGAAAATGAATAGGTTATACCATGTCAGTACTTAGCCAAAGGGGCCCCAGAGATGCCTCAAACATTCACTATTTCCAATGTTACTGGATACTTTATACATTCTCATATTAAGAACAAATTGATAAGATAAAAATTACTTATATCATCTATCATTGAGAAATCAAGATAATGCCCAAATAGAAACTTCACCCTCACTAAATAGCATTAACAGTGCTGGAAGGTATTATTAATGCTTCTAAAGTAGAAAAGTCACACAGTTACAAATGCTGCAACCTAAATCAGTGAGCTGGATACTAGTTGTACTGGTGTAATAGTAGCCACAGTGTTGTAGAAATAACCAACCACATTTTAAAATTACTTTAATTGCCCAATCAATTAAAAGAAATTCAGACCTAAAACTGTCAAAATGAGATTAGATACATCATGAGCTCAAGGCAAAAAGTATTGTTCTGCTAAAGAAGCATAGAAATAAATTTATTCCTAAATTGCTGTATTACTGATATATAAGCTTATCATTTAAACTTCATCAGAGAATTTTTTTTTTACTATTCGACCCATCTATGGATGGTGTTGATACCATGATCACAACTGAACACTGTGCAGATAATCCAAGACCTTGGATCACTGAGCCTTGAAAGAATGAGGTCTTTATGAAATTTCTGCTCTTAGAGCTCAGGGATTTATGTGGAAGAGAAAGTGAAAAGACTGTAAGAACCAGAGGTTGTGAATGATTTCAAGGAAGTTGCATCTTCCAGACACAACAGGGCACATGCACATACGAACACACATTCATATGTCATTGAATTGTGGTAACATGCCAAAGGTCCCTGAAAGCCCAAGCCAGGGAATATTCAAGCACAGGGAAGGAGAAGTAGATTCATAGTCCCATGCTTATCCACAAAGTTCTCTGTTCTCTGTAATTTATAACTACCAGGAGAGGTTGAATCAGTTCTTTTCTCAATGTAGTATTGCTTGGTATATTGATCACATTCTAGGGTAGACATGATGCTCAGGAGGAGATGACTAGTACATGAACAGACTCTCAGTTTTGCTTGTTTCTTTGTTTGGTTGGTTGGTTATAGTTTAACATTCATTGTCTTTTTTGAGACACACACAGACAGAGATAGAGACAGAGACAGACTATAACATGATGTTTCTGGCCTGCCTATCCCATGGTTCAGGCCTGCCATCACTGTTTATCTGGACCAGCAATCTCAAAGTCCTAAAGAAACACACAGATGCTTATATTAATTTCATTCTGCTTGGCTTATGTCTCTGACATATTGTTAGCTAGCTATTTTATCTTAATTCAACCCATCTCCATTAATATGTCCTGCCACATGTGGCCTGTGTGTGTTCCTTTACTTGTTGAATCTTGGGCAGTTGGATTGATCGCTGTCTTGATCTTACCTTCCTTCTCCTACCTATGCTCTGATTCCCCCCTTTCCACCTACTATTTCTATGGTGCCTGCCATGACCCAAGCAGTCCTTTATTTATAGCAGACAGACATCTCATGTCAGAGAAGAAGTGACAGATAAAGACAGAGAGGGACAGAGACAGAGACAGATGCAGAGAGAGACAGAGAGAGAATGAGAAATGGGTGGGGAGAATCTGGGAAGACTTGGAAGAAGGTAAAAAATATGAACTAAAATACTATGTAAAACTTAAAAATAATTTCTAAAAAGTAAAATAGTAAATATTTCATAAAATAATAAGATGACAGAAACCATTTATCAGCCATGTATCAGGCCTCATTTACTTTTAAACAAATGGTTAAGAGACACTGTACTCATGAATGTGTGTGTATGTGTATGTGTGTGTGTGTGTGAACATGTGGGCCAGAAGTTTATTTAAGATGTATTCTTTTCATACTCTACCTCACTTTTTTATTTTGTTACTTTTATTTTTATTGAGTTTCTTACTGAATCAAGTGATGGATAGTTGGGCTACACTCATTGGCCAGTGAGCTTCATAAATTCTATCATTGTTTCAAGACAAATATTGATTAAAATAAAGTCACAATGAGAATCAGTTAAAAAAATTTGATGTACTCTCTATATTCTGACTTGTTAAGCAAGAAAGTTTACAAATTATATTATTAATTTATTAATTTTTATAAGTTTATTTTATGAATATATATTCTGTTTCATAATAAAACTATCAATAAAAAAGAAAGTATATAATGCCATAGTATGAATTATTCTTTTTCAAATAATTAACTGAGAAAGCTTTGTTTCTTTGGGACTGTTGAACTTGTGACATTTTCTTCCTCAATGAGACAAAATAAATGAGGTCTCTCAGTTCCATTTTGAGATCCAGCATTTATATTTTTTGTACATAAAGCCTCATTTTTTTATGTATGTATCCCCTGCTAAATTCCTTTAACCCACCCACCCCTCCCAGTCACTCTTTCTTCATCCTATCTCCTTATCTCCTCCCCAGCAAGGGCAGGAGGTCCCAACGTCCCAAGGTGACTTAGTTCAGCATCTACTCCAGGCAGGTCAGCTTTCCTCACCCCAACATCAAGATTAGGTCAAGTGTTCCTCTCAATGGAATGGGTTCCAAGGTCCCAGTCCAAAGTGTTTCAGATCCCAAGCTGTTCAGTGGTTGTGGTTTGCAGCTTAGGAATGCTTTGCTTTATGTTTGGAGTCCACCAATGAGTGAGTACATCCCCTGCTTATCAATCTGGGTTTATGATACCTCTCTCAGGAGGATTCCTCCAAATCCATCCACTTGCCTGCAAATTTTAGGATATCATGTTCAAGAAATTTGGGACACCAAGAAAAGACCTAACCTGAGAATGATAGGAATAAAAGGGGAAGGGTTCCAGCTCAAAGTCACAGATAATGTATTTAATACAATCATAGAAGAAAACTTTTCCAACCTAAAGAAGAAAATGCCTACAGAGTTATAAGAAGCTTACAGGACACCAAATAGATTGGACCCCACCCCCAAACAACTCTGCCTGCCACATAATAATCAAGCCACAAAACATATAGAAGAAAAAGATTTAAGAGCTGCAAAAGAAAAGGGCCAACTTACCTATAAAGGCAGACCTATCAAAATAACACCTGACTATTCAATGGAAACAATGAAAGCAAAAAGGTCCTGATCAGAAATTATTCAGACACTGTTGTAGTAAGTTTTCCGGGCCTGTTTAGGCCCAGAGGTTCGGACCTGGTCCGCGGCAGCTTTTATTCCCCAAAGAAATAAATCAGACACTTATATACTTTATACCATTTGACCCATGTCTTAAGCACATTACTAGCCAACTCTTTCATCTTAAATCAACCCATTTCTGCTAATCTACCCGCCATGTGTCCCAGCCCGTGGCTCACTTATATTTCTTACATGTTTCTCCTGCAGGTGTCGAATGGCGACTGACAAACTCTGCTCTTCTCCTACCTGCCTGTCCTCTGATCCTCCACCCACTTCTACAGTGCTCTACATAGGCCAAACCAGTTACTTTATTTACATCATACAGAGAGCATTTCTGCCACAAGACACTAAAAGAACATGGGTGCCAACCCAGACTATTGTACCCAGCAATACTATCAGTTACCAGAGATGGAGTAAACAAGATATTTTACAACAAAATCAAACTTAAACAATATTTATCCAAAGATCTGGCCCTTCAGAAAGCATTAGAGGGAAAACTCCAACCTAAGGATCCCAGATACATCTATGAAACCACAAACAATCAGTAATCCCACAGAAGAAAATTTTAAAGAAATGAAATATATATATATATAAGCTACCAACAAAAATAACAGAAAATAACATTTAGTGGTCATTAATATTCCTTAATATCAATGGACACAATTCACCTATAAAAAGGCACACTCTAAGATGATGGATACAAAAATAGAAAGCATCCTTCTGAGGCATGCAAGAAACCCTAAAGACAGACACAGTCTCAGAGTAAAGTCTTGGGAAAAGTTTTCCAATTAAATGGCCCCAAGAAACAAGCTGGAATTGTCATTCTAATATCTAACAAAGTAGACTTCAAACTAAAATCAATTAAAAGAAACCAGGAAGGACATTATTTATTCATCTTAGCAAAAATTGATCAAGATGAGATTTCAATTCTGAATATTTATGCCCCTAATATAAGGATACTTATGTATGTATAAGAAACACTACTAAAACTCAAACCCCACATCAACTCTCTCACTCTAATTGTGGGAGACTTCAATACTCTATTTTCATCTTGGATAGGTCAATCAGACAGAGACTCAACATAGAAATAAGGGGTCTAAAAGAGGTTATGATTCAAATGAATTTAATAGATATTTATGGAAGCTTCCACACAAACACAAATGAATATTCATATTTGTCAGCACCACATGGAACTTTCTCTAAAATTAACCACATAATTGGTCATAAAGTAAATATCAATAGATATAAAAAATGGAAACAATCTTGTATAATATCAGACTACCATGGTCTAAAGTTAGAGTTCAACAATATCAAAAATCACAGAAAGCCTACAAACTCATGGAAACTAACCCTAACCCTAACTGAACAACCTCTGGGTCAAGGAAGAAATTAAGAAAGAAATCAAAGACTTCCTAGAGCATAATGAAAATGACTTCACAACATACCCGAACTTATGGGACACAATGAAATTAGTCTTAAGAGAAAAATTCATAGCACTAGATGCCTATATTAAAAATCTAGAGAAATCCCACACTAGAGAAATAACAGCAAAGCTGAAAGTCTTAGAAAAATTAGAGGTAAAGTCACATAGAAGGTGTAGATGGCAGGAAATAATCAAACTTAGAGTTTAAATGAATACAATTGAAACAAAAAGAACAATACAAAGAATCAATGAATCAAAGAGTTGGCTCTTTGAGAAAGTCAACAGGATACATAAACCATTTTTCAAACTAATTAAGAAAGCAGAGAGAGTATATGTAAATCAACAAAATCAGAAATGAAAAGTAAGTATAAAAACAGACCCCTAGGAAATCTAGAGAATTATCAGGTCATACTTTGAAAATCTATACTCTACAAAAATCAAAAACCTAGAAGAAATTGACAGCTTTCTGGACAGGTACCACTTACAAAATTAAACCAAGATCAGATTATATACCTAAAGAGATATATAACCCTAAAGGAAATTGAAGGTGTCATTAAAGGACTCCCAAGTTAAAAAAAAAAAAGCCTGGGTCTAGGTGGTTTCGGTGCAAAGTTCTACCAGACATTCAAAGAAGAACTAATATTAATACTCTTCAAACTGTTTCATACAGTAGAATCTAAAGTAATAAATTGCCAAGCTCTTTTTATGAGGCCACAATAATCCTAATACCCAAGCCACTCAAAGACAAAACAAAGAAAGAGAATTACAGACAAATTTTCCTCATAAAAATTGATGCAAAAATTCTCAACAAAATTCTGGCAAACTATATACAACAACATACAAAAAATATCATCCACCATGATCAAGTAAGCTTCATCCCAGAAATGCAGGGGTGGTACAACATACAGAAAACTATAAATGTAATACATCATATAAACAAACTGCAGAAAAATTAAATGATATATCCTTAGATGCTAAAAAAGCCTTTGACAAAATCCAACACTCCTTTATGATAAAAGTTCTGTATCAGAAATACAGGGAAAATATCTAAATATTATAAAGACAATTTACAAGAAGCCGACAGTCAATATCAAACTAAATGGAGAAATACTCAAAGCGATGCCACTAAAATCAGGACCTAGACAAGGCTGCCCCTCTCTGCTCATCTATTCAGTATAGTTCTCAAAGTTTTAGATAAAGCAATAAGAGAACAAAAGGAGATTAAGGGGATATAAATTGGCAATGAAGAAGTGAAACTATCTCTATTGGCAGATGATATGATTGTATACATAAGTGAACCACAAAATTCTCCCAGGGAACTTCTACTGTTGACGAACACCTTCAACAAGGTAGCAGGATACAAGATTAACACAAAAAAAATCAGTAGCCATCCTATACACTAAAAATAAAAGGGCTGAAAAAGAAATAAGGGAAACATCACCCTTCATAATAGCTGCAAATAGCATTAAATACCTGAGAGTAGCTATAACCAAGGAAGTTAGAGATCAATTAGATAAAAACTTTAAATCATTGAAGAAAAAAATTCAAGAGAATATTAGAATATGGAAAGATCCCCCATGTTCCTGGGTAGGTAGAATCAACATAGTAAAAAAGGCAATCCTACCAAAAGCAATATACATATTCAATGTTCTTCCCATCAAAATCCCAATACAATCCTTTACAGACCTTAAAAGAACAATACTCAATTTCATTTGGAATATCAGGAAATCTAGGACTGCCAAAACAATTTTGATCAACAAAAGAACCTCAGGATGCATTACCTTCGCTGACTTCAAATTATACTATAGTGCTACAGTAATAAAAACATCTTGGTACTGGCATAAAAACAGACTTGTGGATCAATGGGATTGAACTGAAGATCCCAACATTAACCCAAAAACCCTTGAACACCTGATATTTGTCAAAGAGGCCCAAAATATTCAATAGAAAAAAGATAGTAACTTTAACAAATGGTGTTGGCATAGCTGGATGGTAGTGTGCAGAGAAGTACAAATAGATCCAAGGCTATCACTCTGCACAAAACTCATATCCAAGTGGATCATAGATCTCTACATAAACCCAGCCACACTGAACTTGACAGAAAAGAAAGTGGGAAATACCCTCCAATGCATTGCCACAGGTGACCACTTCCTAAATATAACACTAGTAGCACAGACACTAAGAACAACAATCAATATGTGGGACATCCTGAAACTGAGAAGCCTCTGTAAAACCAAAGACACAGTCAATAAGACTAAATGACAACCTACAGAATTGGAAAATATTTTCATGAATCTTACAAATGACAAAGGACGATCTCTAAAATATATAGAGAACTGTAGAAACTAGAGCCCAAAGCCCTAATAACCCAATTAAAAAGTGAGGTTCATATTTAAAAAGGAAATTGTCAGCAGAAGAATGACAAATGGCTGAAAGACACTTGAAAAAATGTTCATCATCTTTAGCCATCAGAGAACTGCAAATCAAAACAAATTTGACATGCCACTTTACACCAGTCAAAATGGCTAAGATTAAAGACACAGATGACAGCATATGCTGGAGAGGATTCACAGCAAGGGGAACACTCCTGCATTGTTGGTGGAAGTGTAAGCTTGTTCAGCCACTCTGGAATGCAGTATAGCAGTTTCTCAGAAAACTGGGAATCAATCTCTCCAAAGACCCACCCCAATGACCCAGCAATACCACTACTGGGCATATACCCTAAAGATTAACATTTGCACCCCAAAAGCATTAGCTCGACTATGTTCATAGTAGCATTATTCATAATAGCAAGAACCTAGAAACAACCTAGATGCCCCTCAGCTGAAGAATGGATTAACAAACTGTGGTACATCTACACAATGGAGTACTACTCAGCAGTAAGAAAAAATAATATCCTAAAATTTGCAGGCCAATGAATGGATTTGGAGAATATCCTCCTGAGTGTAGTATCACAAACCCAGAAAGATAAACAGGGGATATACTCACTCATTAGTGGACTTTAAACAAAAAGCAAAGCACACCCAAGCTTCAAACCATAACCACTGAACAGCTTGGGATCTGAAGCACCTTGGACAGACACCTTGGAGCCCATTCCCCCCAGAGGAACACCTGACCCAGTCTTGATATTAAGATGACGACATTATACTTGCCTGGAGTTGATGCTGAACTAAGCCACTTTGGGACCTTGGGACCTCCTGCCTTTGCTGGGGAGGAAATAAGGAGATGTTGAGAAGAGAGAGTGACTTGAAGGGGCTGGACGTAAAATAAATAAATGAGACTTTATTTAAAAATATTAAAAAAAGAAATATTCTGTGGGTAGAATAAATAATAACCAAACCAACTCACAGAGACAATTGAGTGTGAGGGAAAACACCTTTAACTCTAGTGCTTGGGGAATGGATAGGTATCAGAATTAAGGGGTGGCAACATAAGAAGTTCAAGGCCAACCTAAGCTATTTAAAACCTTGTTTCAATATAATAATCATAATAATAATAATAGTTCCTCAAACTGGTGATGTTGTTTCTGCCAAACCTCATGTAATGTTTGGAAATTACATAGTAGAAAGGGAGACATGATTCCTAAAAGAAACATTGTAATATGAAATAAAAGAAAAAAATAGAATTGCTGAAGTAAATATGACAAAAAGTTAATAAAAAAAGTTAATGTGGAAAAAAAAGAAAATTATGTTGCACATAGAGTAGCCAAAATACATTTGCAAGCTGATCTCACAAGGTAGGTCAGGCTTCAGACCCTGGCTTCCTTGATGGCATCTCTTTAATTAACAAAGCAGAGGCCTGATGCAGAGGGCCTCCAGTACTACTGCAGTTAATGGTCTGTTAGCATTTCATTTTAAAGGCCTGGGGATAGAGGCCATAACCTATGAGAGGGTCCTTGGAAAACAGATTAGAAACTACCAAATGATTATGCTTCTTAAATTGTGTTCTGTGTACAGCAGAAAAAAATTGCAACAACAGCTAAGCAACGTTTACACTATGTTTGCTTAGAGGGGCTATGCTGAAACCAATACCAGGATTCCTTTCTCTGTGATATGCTCAATTCTCAAAAATTTTAAAAAGTCTTTAAAAGAAATCAGCTTTTCTTTTAAAGCCATTTCCATATTTAATAATATGCACTTTCTACTGCATTAGTCATATAACATTTTGTTGTATGTTTATTGTTCTTTACTATTTCTTATAATTAAAAAAATTGTTATAGTAGATACAAATTAAAGTAAAAAAACCCACAGTAATGTCATTATGAAATCTCAATAGTTAAACAGATCTCCTCAGAGAAAAGCTTGCAAAAACAGTATTTCAATTTCTAGAGAAATGCTTCTACTACAACTGTTTTCATGTGTGTGTTAAAATTGGAAGTCATCATCCACTAAAGTTCAAGTAGTCTTTTCTCTTACAACAAAAGCCAGATGAGAGTGCTGTTTCCAAAACAAAGTCTATTTCTTGTGTTAGAAGTTGATAGTGTGCCAAAAGATAGCCCTAATCTGCCACACAAACAACACCAATCATCCATGACTGGAACTTTCCACATCTTCAAGCTTGTTGTCCTATTTGCCAGCTTAAAAGCATGAAAAGAATGTCTTTGAATCCTTGTTTTTCTTTCTTCCTTGCTCTCTTTCTTCCTTTCTTCTTTCCTTCTTTTCTCTTTCTTTTTCTTTCTCTATTTTCTCTTCTTCCTTTCTCTTTCTTTTTTGATTAAATGACAAAAAACATCTATTATAAATAAAATCTTTCTTTTACTTTTTCTTCTTTCTTATAGCACATATAATAACAACCATATAATATTATTAGTGATATTGTCCATTCAAATAGAATTTGACCAAGCAACCATAAAATTGGAAGGGACTTTATATATCGTAGAAAGGAGTCATTTTTATTCTTCTTTCTACTTAATTAGTTTTTCATCCAAAGTTATCTATAAACTTGATTACAATTAATTTACTTTTATTAAATTTTACAGAATATATTTAATGTCTTTCTTTTCCTATCTAATATCTTTCAGATTCCCCCTTACTTCTCTATTTAGTAACCTTTAAGTTTTTTACACTTTTTCTTCAAAAATTCCTAAAAACAAAAATAAGCAAGAACTAAACAATCCACAAAAAAGAAAAAATAAAAATGCAAAAATGTACCTAAACAAAGTAAAATGAAGAAAATGAAAAAAAAGTGGAGGCTGGGACCAAGTGCTGTCTGCAAAGTCCCAGCGCACACTGGAACAGTGGCGAATAAACTCAGCCAGTCACCATACCCACAGCTCCTGCTGAGGGAATTTGCATGGCTACCCACCACCACCTCAAACTCAGCGAACCAACAACTACAGGAGTCTCTGAAGGACAGACTCAGACCCTGCACAGAGAGGTGACAGGAGGCACACAAATCTGAGTGCCACATCTGACCAGGAGCCATCTAATCATGAACCACTGAAGCCATGGGCAAACGTCAGTACAAAAAATTACATAATAATAGAAGAACAACATGGTAACTCCAGAAGAGAGTGGTGATCTAACAAATACAAGACCTGAACAGAGCAATGAAGAGGAAACAGAAGGAAGCAACATCAAAAATTCCTTTTTGATGATCATCGAAGCTCTAAAAGAAGATATGAAAAAAAGCCTTAAAGAAACAGAAGAAAATAGAAACAAAAAATTGGAAGAGATGAACAAATCTATGAAAGAAACATGCCAGGAACTAAAAGCTGAAATAAAAGCTGAAATTGAAGCAATAAAAAAAGGCACAAAATGAGGCAAAGATGGAAATAGAAAACCTGAAGAAAAAAGCTGGAACCACAGATACAAGCATAACAAACAGAATTTAATAGATGAAAGATAGAATCTCTGAAGTGGAAGACTCAGTAGCTCAAATAGATATATCAGTCAAATAAAATAGTAAAACTAAAAAAGCAAAAACTCAAAATGTTCAGAAAATCTGGGACACCATGAAAAGACCTAATCTGAGAATAATAGGAATAGAAGAAGGAGAAGAATACCAGCTCAAAGGAACAGATAATGTTTTCAAAAAATCATAGAAGAAAACTTCCTTAACCTGAACAAGGAAATGCCTATAAAGATACAAGAAGCTTACAGAACACCAAATAGATATGATCCCCCAAAAAAGTCAGCGCACCACATTATAATCAAGCCACAAAACATACAGAACAAAGAAAAAATTTTAAGAGCTGCGAAAGAAAAGGGCCAACTAACATATAAAGGCAGACCCATCAGAATAACGCCTGACTATTCAATGGAAACGATGAAAGCTACAAGGGCTTGGGCAGAAGTTATATAGACGCTAAAACAGCATGGCTGCCAAACTAGAATACTATACCCTGCAAAATTATCAATCACCATAGATGGAGTAAACAAGGTATTTCAGGACAAAGTCAGACTGAAAGAATATCTATCTACCAATCCAGCACTACAAAGAGTATTAGAGGGAAAACTCCAACCTAAGGACCCCAGATACACCCACGAAATCACAAACAATCAATAAGTCCACAGAAGAATATCCTAGAGAAAGGAAATACAAACAAGTTGCCACCAAAAATGGCAGGAAATATGAATCAATGGTCACTAATTTCCCTTAATATCAATGGTCTCAACACTCCTATTAAATGTCACACACTAACAAGATGGATACAACAACAGAAGCCCTCCTTCTATTGCCTATAAGAAACACACCTCAACCACAAAGACAGACACAGGCTTAGAATAAAGGGTTGGGAAAAGATTTTCCAGTCAAACGGTCCTAAGAAACAAGCAGGGGTTGCAATCCTAATATCTAACAAAGCAGACTTTAAGCTAAAATCTACTAAAGGGACCAAGATGGTCACTACTTATTCATCACAGGAAAAATCGGTCAAGAGGGGATTTCAATCTTAAATATTTATACCCCTAACATAGGAGCACCTACATATGTAAAAGAAACACTGCTAAAGCTCGAATCCCACATCAATTCTTACACCTTAATAGTGAGAGACTTCAGTACCCCACTTTCAACCCTGGGTAGATCAACCAGACAGAGCCTCAACAGAGAAATAAGGAGTCTAAATGTGGTTATGATGCAAAAGGATTTTATAGATAACTACAGATCCTTCCACTCAAAGGCAAAGGAATATACATATTTCTCAGCTCCTCATAGAACTTTCTCCAAAATTGACCACATAATCTGTCATAAAGCAAATATCAGCAGATACAAAAAATTGGAAATAATCCCTTGTAACATATCAGACCACCAGGCCCTAAAGTTAGAGTTCAACAACATCAAAACCCAAAGAAAGTCTATCAACTCATGGAAACTAAACATCACTCAGCTGAACCATCTCTGGGTCAAGGAAGAAATTAAGAAAGAAATTAAAGTCTTCCTAGAATTCAATGAAAATGAATCTACATTGTATCCAAACTTGTGGGACACAATGGAAGCAGTCTTAAGAGGAAAATTCATAGCACTAGATGCCTATATGAAAAACCTAGAGAAATCCCACACTAGAGACCTAACAGCTCAGCTGAAAGCCTTAGAACAATTAGAAGCAAACTCACCAGAAGGAGTAGACGGCAGGAAATAATCAAACTTAGAGCTGAAATCAATAAAATTGAAACAAAAAGAACAATACAAAGAATCAACGAATCTAAGAGTTGGTACTTTGAGAAAGTTAACAAGATAGATAAGCCCTTAGCCAAACTAATCAAAAAACAGAGAGAGTGTGTCCAAATCAACAAAATCAGAAATGAAAAGGGGTACATAACAACAGACCCCCAGGAAATACAGAGAAATATCAGGTCATATTTTGAAAATCTGTATTCCACAAAAATGGAAAACCTAGAAGAAATGGATAGCTCTCTGGACAGGTATCATCTACCAAAATTAAATGAAGATCAGATTAATTACCTAAACAGGCCTATAACCCTTAAGGAAATTGAAGCTGTCATTAAAAATCTCCCCAAAAATAAAAGCCCTGTTCCAGATGGTTTCAGTGCCGAATTCTACCAGACATTAAAAGAAGAATTACTACCGTTACTCCTCAAACTATTTCACACAGTAGAAACAGAAGGAATATTGCCAAATTCCTTTTATGAGGCCACAATAACCCTAATACTCAAGCCACTCAAAGACACAACAAAGAAAGAGAATTACAGACCAATTTCCCTCATGAATATCGATGTGAAAATTCTCAACAAAATTTAGGCAAACTGTATACAACAATGTATAAAAGATATCATCCACCATGACCAAGTAGGCTTCATGCCAGAAATGCAGGGCTGGTTAACATACAAAAAACTGTAAATGTTATCCATAATATAAACTAACTAAAGGAACAAAACCACATGATCATATCCTTAGATACGGAAAAAGCCTTTGACAAAATCCAACACTCCTTCATGATTAAAGCCCTGGAGAGATCAGGAATACAGAGAGAATACCTAAATATAATTAAGGCGATTTACAAGAAGCTGACAGCCAGTATCAAACTTAATGGAGAAAAACTCAAAGCAATCCCACTAAAGTCAGGAACTAGACAAGGATGTCCTCTCTCCCCTTATCTATTCAATATAGTTCTCGAAGTTTTAGCTAA
This sequence comes from Sigmodon hispidus, assembly GCA_004025045.1. Lineage (NCBI taxonomy): Eukaryota > Metazoa > Chordata > Mammalia > Rodentia > Cricetidae > Sigmodon > Sigmodon hispidus. The sequence continues at coordinate 330,184 of PVIH01000406.1, read as the reverse complement.
AGCAATAAGGAAATGAAAAGAGATTAAGGGCATACAAATTGGAAAAGAAGAAGTGAAGCTATCTCTATTTGCAGATGATATGATTGTATACATAATCGACCCACAAAATTCTTCCAAGGAACTGCTACATCTAATAAACACCTTCAGCAATGTAGCAGGATACAAGATAAACTCAAAGAAATCAGTAGCCCTTCTATACACTAAAGATAGAAGAGCTGAAAAAGAAATAAGGGAAACATTACCCTTCATATTAGCTGCAAATAGTATTAAATACCTTGGAGAAACTATAACCAAAGAAGTAACAGACCTATTTGACAAAAATTTTAAATCATTGAAGAAAGAAATTGAAGAGGATATCAGAAAATGGAAAGCTCACCTATGTTCCTGGATTGGTAGAATCAACATAGTAAAAATGGCAATTCTACCAAAGGCAATCTATAGATTCAATGCACTGCCTATCAAAATCCCAACACAATATTTTTTGGACCTTGAAAGAACAATACTCAATTTCATTTGGAATAACAGGAAAGCCAGGATTGCCAAAACAATTTTACTCATCAAAAGAACCTCAGGAGGTATCACCATCCCTGACTTCAAGCTATACTATAGAGCTACAATAATAAAAACAGCCTGGTACTGGCATAAAAACAGACTTGTGGACCAATGGAATATAACTGAGGATCCAGACATTAACCCAAAAACCTATGAACACCTGATCTTTGACAAAGAGGCCCAAAACATTCAATGGAAAAAAGATAGTATATTTAACAAATGGTGTTGGCATAGCTGGAAGGAAGTGTGTAGAAAAATGCAAATAGATCTGAGCCTGTCACCCTGCACAAAACTCAAATCCAAGTGGATCAAAGACCTCAACATAAACCCAGCCACTTTGAACTTGATAGAAAAGAAAGTGGGAAATACACTTCTACAAATTGGCACAGGCCACCACTTCCTAAATATAACACCAGTGGCACAGGCACTAAGACCAACAATCAATAAGTGGGATCTCCTGAAGCTGGGAAGCTTCTGTAAAGCCAAGGACACTGTCAATAGGACAAAACGTCAGCCTACTGAATGAGAAAAGATTTTTCACCAACCCTACAAGTGATAGAGGACTGATCTCTAAGGTATATAAAGAGCTCAAGAATTTAGAGCCCAAAACCTTGAATAATTCAATCAAAAAAATGGGGTACAGATCTAAAAAGGGAATTCTCAACAGAGGAACTACGAAGGGCTGAAAGACACCTGAAAAAGTGCTCTTCATCTTTAGCCATCAGAGAAATGCAAATCAAAACAACTTTGAGATATCACCTAACACCTGTTAGATTGGCTAAGATAAAAGGCACAGATGACAGCCTATGTTGGAGAGGATGAGGAGCAGGGGGAACACTCCTCCATTGTTGGTGGGAGTATATGCTTGTTCAGCCACTTTGGAACACAATATGGAGGTTTCTAAGAAAATTGAGAATCAATCTCCCCAAGGACCCAGCAATACCACTTCTGGGTGTATACCGTAAAGAGGCACATTCACACTCCAAAGTTATTAGCTCAAGTATGTTCATAGCAGCATTATTTGTAATGGCAAGAACCTGGAAACAACCTAGATGTCCCTCAACTGAAGAATGGATTAACAAACTATGATACATCTACACAATGGAATACTACTCAGCAGTAAGAAAAAGTGATATCCTAAAATTCGCAGGCAAATGCATGGATTTGGAGAATATCCTCCTGAGTGAGGTATCACAAACTCAGAAAGTTAAGCAGGGGATGTACTCACTCATTAGTGGTCTCTAAACAAACAAACAAGAAAAAAAGCCAAACATGCCCAAGCTGCAAACCACAACCACTGAACATCTTGGGATCAGAAACACCCTGGACTGACCCTTCTAACCCCACTCCAACTATAGGAACACTAGACTCACTCTTGAGGAAGGGGGGACAACCTGGATTCGGCCAGGAGTGGAGACTGATTCAAGCATTATTGGGTCAGTGGGACCATAGGACTGTCTGCTCCCTGCCCAGGGAGGGGATGGGGAGTTGCAGAGAAGAAAAATAACCAGATGTGATGGGAGGGGGAAGGGACCTTGAATAAGGATATACAGGGATGGAAAAAAAAATCTGAAGGAAAGCTGAACACAAAGTAAATATATGTGTAGCAATCTTATTTGCATTTCCACCCTTGATAAGCCATGCTTATGATTCTTATCCTCTTTATAATTATTGTTAACTTTTCCGCATTTTAAATTTATTTTATTGTTTTTTTGATAAATACAAAATAAAGAAGGAAAAAAATAAAAAATAAAAAAAAAGTGGAGGCTATTATGTTGGTCATCTACCCTTTGGTTTTTTGTCTTCTCTAGAATGTAGTTGATATTGTACACCTTCTCTCTAAGGTGGCACTCCCTTAGAGAAAATTGATTTTCCCCAATTCCAGCAGGTATCAATTGCTGCTAGTTTCTTAATTAAGGATGGGAATTGTTGTCTATTTCCCCTTCTCGGTGCTGGGATTTTGTCTGCCTTGGACTCTTATAGGCCTTGTACATGGAGTCAAGGTCTGTGTGTGTTCATATTGTGTACAAGTTTCATCTGGAAAATGCTGCTCCCTTGGTGTCATCCTCTTCCTCATAGATCTCTAAGCCTTGAGAAGAAGGATTTTATAAAGATATCCTATAAATGGCTGAGTATTTCATAGTCCGTCACTCTTGTCCAATTGTCTAATTGTTGTTTCTACATGCTAATTACCATGTATTGCAAAAAGAAATTTTTTTGATGATGGTTAATCTATGGGTATAACTACATAATTTTAGGAGTCATTTTATTGCTATGTTCTATTATAATAATCTTATTAGGCTCTCCATGAGATAGCTAGTCTTTACCAGTATCAGATAAAGACTCCTCATGTTTATATTCTTTATGGTGCACTTTAATGAATGGTGGACTTTCACAAACTTAACAGATCTCATGATAATAAGAGAAAATAATCTTATCTTTATTACGTTTTCTTCCATATTTGCTTCATGAAACACAATGAATATTAAGACGATAAGGCTAGAGTGAGTAACAGTAATTAAAGTGATAATGTAGAGTGAAAGGTACATCAACTCACTGCTTTTCTTAAATGGACATACTCCTGCTGACATTTACACAATTCAACCTATGTTCTGGTCACTATGAAGGTAATACTACACACAAAGTGCAGACATCACTTGAAAAGCTGAGATATTTTGTAATTGTTCTTTTAACTTGATTTTGATTCTTAGGTGCTAACTTTGTAGATAGCAAAGCCTTGTCTTGACATAAAAAAGACAGGGATACAGAAAGTATTATTCTTAGTTCTGATAATTTTTTAAAAATGTGCAAAAAGAGATTATTTAATAGGATAGTTCACACAATTTCTTTAAATCTTCTTTAGCTAGTCTGGAGCTCCTTTTGCTTTCCCTTTCACTAGACTTGTTCTTTGCATTTCTGTGAATCAAACATTTGCTTTAATCAATCATGCAGCATGATGATTTGGGTTCTCAAACTTGGACTGTGGCAAATGGAAACAGGAAAAGACAGAGAAAATTGACCTTGAAGATGTTTGAAAAATGAATGATAAGTGTCTTAGGCTGGAAGAGGAAGTAAGAAAAAAGTTCTCTCCCTCTCTTAGTCTGTGTGGCAAAGGACATAAACTATGATTTAAAGCCAGTGAAGAGAACCTTTATCATTGAACATCAGCACAACAGTGGGTGAGAAAGCATTAGTAAAGAAAAAAACCCACACAGCAAGGGATGCATATTTACATATTTTAATGAAAACAAATTATCTCTCCTGAAAGTAATTAATTGTGAAATTATTTAATTATGTGGCAGTAGGAAGGAGGAAATAGTGTTTGAGTTTTTTTTTTTTTCAGTAAATTCCAGTTTTAAGTAAACAATTATTTCAGTCTGGAGTCTTTATTAAGTAATTCTTTACTGAAATTTCAAGAAGTCAAGGCATTTTCCCCCACTAGCACTACACCAAAATGCTGCAATTATGCAATTAGAAAGAAATTGCTTTTGTAGATTTCACTTACTTTTGAAATCAACATTTGGAATGTGGTAGAGAAAGGTGATACAATGGCAATCCTGGGAAAGATGGGCTTCATTCTGAACTGTTTATTCAAGTAAGAATGCTCATTGACTGCCTTGTCAACTTCTCAGCATGCCTGGAGAAAAATAAACAGCAACATTGAATCTAATAGTTAGAAGGAAACCTACAAATTATCTAATCCACTTTCCCACACAATGCAGAAAATCTTCCCACACAATGTCAACAGAGGATTGATACCAATCTTTACTAACAAAACACCTGACTCAGAATTTGCCACCCATAATATTTTTGTAGAACTTCATTCACTGTATTTCCTTTAAATTTTTGGCATTCAGATGAATTTATGTCTTTTTGCATCACAGATTATATCTAATGACTCCTCCACTTTTAGTCTTTCAGATGTTTGCATAAGCTGATTATTTTATACACCTGTATGTCTTTATCTGTGTACGTGTCTACCTACATGTAAATGTGAGTATACACCAGATTATACAAACACATGCAGAAACCAGAACAGGACATAGCATCAGGTACTTTGTATTTTGTTCTTTTGTTGTTTTCTCTTTTATTGCCTTGAAATAGGTTCTTTAATTGAATGATAAATTCACTGTTTTCTGCTAGGTTGTGTAGCCAGTGAATGTTTGGGATATGCTTCTTTCTACTCCTCATGTGAGGTTACAGGCACATGTAGCACTTTCAAGGTTTTTATGTGGTAGCTAAAGATTTGAACACAGGTTCTCATGCTTGCAGAAGAAGAGTATCCCTCCAATGATTGCTCTTAATAGGTCCCTCACATGTCTTCTCTGAATCATAATCAGCAATTTGAATATAATATAAGTACCTAGGTCCTTTGTGCTCTAAGACAAGTTGATGGGAAGGGTAAGAATACAGTCTTATATTGCTTCCAGGAGGCTAGATGCAGCCTGATTCTGTGTCACATATTACCTTGGCCTAAAGTCCCTTCTCAAAGAAAGAAAAAAATTCACTTCCATATATCTCAGAGACACCAAAATCACATATGCCCTTCTTTTCTCACATTTATTTGTATGTGTTTTTGTAGGATAGGTTATTTGTTACCTAAGCATGCCTCCTCATATTCCTTCCCACAGAAACCTTTCTGAGCAGGCAACATAATTGTTTGCTTTGGACCCCTATACACTGCTGGCTGGCACATTGCTTTGCTTTGGACCGCCATACACTACTTACTCCATTAACAATAAAGCTTTTAGCTAAAGGAAAATCAACTTGGTGCCTTTCTCAAATATTTTTATCTCATCTCCAGACTCAGATTATTTCTATTATTCTCAAGAATCTTTCATGCAACCCAGTTTCTTGAAACAGTGGCTCTGTTCTTATAAATGAATATTCCAAATCTTATGATATTCTTCAAAAGAAAATGGCCAAACCATTGGATCTACTCATTGTATGCTAAACAGTCAGATCTTATATTTTTCATGCTTATGTAACTCAATTGACACTCAACAAAGCATACTGATAATGATAAGCAAAGTAACATCATAGCAAAAAGACTGTGGTCACATTGTAAGTGCTAAGATTACAGACCAAATGCTTTGTATATTAGTGCCTTCTTTCATATGATGGGAGTAGTTAGAATCCCTACCTTGGAAAACTTCCATAGAGACTAAGTTTTGAGGACACTGCTCACTCTCATGTTCTCTGAGGTTTAGTTAATGAAACAACTGGATGGAAAACTTTTTTTTTCAAAATTTGCTCTTAGCCATTTGATCTTGATTGTCAACTTGACACATTTTGGAAAAGGGAGTGCCAATTGAACCTCCCCCATTAGACTGATCTGTGACCATTTCTATTAGTGTATTTTCTTGATTGATAGTTGGGATAAGCGGTCCCTGCCCACTGTGGATACTGTAATCCCTAATTAGGTGAGCCTCAAATGTACAAGAAAGTTAACTGAAAGCCATGTATTTTCACTTTTGTAAACAACATTGGTTGTCCAACTGTACTGGAAGTGCTTGATCACATATAGGTAAGGATTATGTAGATGGGAAGTATGTCAGGATGTTTGCTTACTCCTGATTGGATGAGAACAAGATGTACATAATAACCTTGGGGGTTTTGCTTTTATGAGCATCTGTCTAACTTAATTAACGGCCTTTATTTGGGAATCCTAGGTATGGAACTGGCTATTGTCTATCTTCCTGGCCAGTTTTGAATAAAACTTGCTTCTAATTTGGCTTTTTAAAAACTTTAGTTGAACATAAGCCTGAGAGCAAGCCAGTAAGCACAATAAATTCATGGTCTCTGCCTTGGAGTCCTGCCTTGGTTTCCTTCAGTGATGGACTGTAGATTGTAAACTGAAAATTAGCCCCTTTCACTCCAAGTTGGTTTTAGTCCATGTTTTATAGCAACATAAAGCAAACTAGAACACAGTTGTTTTAGATTTTAGATTTCCAGCTACTTTGTTTACCAGTGTGGGTGTTTTGATAAGAAGGGATATCATAAAAAATTCCATATAAAAAAATAAAGACTTTGTCTGTGGCTGGGGGGGTGTAAAACTCAAAACCCCTACCACAAACAGCAGCTGAAAAAACTTCACCCTATACACATTCTGACATGCTAAACAGAATTTCTGTAGACACAGAAAATTGAAGAAGAATAAAAGAAAGTTCCTAAATGGTTAATGTACTGAAATATCTTCACATTTATACTATTTTTTTCTTTTCAAACCTTATATTTTGCATCTGTCTATGTTGTGCATGTATGTTGATTTGTGTATATCCACATGTGTGGGTCTATGCATGTGTGTTCAGCTACATGTGTATTAGTATGCGTATATGTATGGAAGCCTAAGGCTGACAATAGTGATTTCCTAATTTTTCTTCATATTTGTCATTGAATCAGGGCATCTCATTTGTATCAAGAGTCTATATATTTGTCTAATTTAGATAACCAGCTTTATTCAGGGCTCTTCTGTTTCAGGACTCTGAGCACTGGAATTAAAGATAAGTGTATAAACCCACTCAACATTTTCATGGTGCCATGGATCTGAAATCTGATCATAAAGCTTCTTTAGCAATGTCAGACTTGCTGAACCATTTTCCATGCTCTCAAGTACATATCTTCAATTACCAACCTGTAGTAGATCAGGGAAAGTTGCCCTGACCATGCCATTCATGCAGTTGCTTTTCTTATTTGTCACTGATCCATTCATTAAACTTTGAGTAACAACTCTATCACCATCAATGTCACATTCTTAAAGTTTCCAAGCACTATGTGAACTTGTCCACTGTTATCTATAATACAAATGCAGCCTAACTAAACTGTCCCCTCTACAAAATGACTAGTAACACTCTCAAGAAACTAAGGAAAGCAGACCAAATTCTATACTTTGTTGGCTCCCAAGAATCAAATCTTTGAAAGAAACTTTTAGGTCTCTCACCTTTTTAAAGAAATATATCAATCATTTATGTTTCTATAAAACAACGATTAATAAATGACCTTATAAAAATCCATCATCTTTATATTGGGAGTGCAGGGACCTTGTATTGGCCCTTGGATTAAAGTAATATGTGCTCTGATTTTAAAAATGTCTTGGATATTTTTACTGTGTGGTTATTGTGGCTGTGGCTGCTTTGTTCTTTTTCAGAGGTTTATTACTAAGCTGTAGAAATGCTACTTATTTGCAAATGTTGATTTTGCTTTTACAAATTCTTTTGAAATATTTTAGTCCTAACAGTATTTTTTGCTTTTACCACATATAAATTTATGATATCCATGAGCAAGAATAATTTATTTTCTTTCTAATTTGAGTGCCTTATATTTTGGGCCTAGGACTTCCAATGCCATGTTGAATAGGGGGAGTAAATATGAGCACCTTTGTCTTGTCCAAGGTTGTGTAGAAACCTTCCTCTCTCTCCCAATTCTTTAAGCTTTTAGGTATGTATTTGTCATATGTGACCCTGTTCTTCTGTATCTAATTTGTATATTGTTTTGTTATAAAGAGGCTTGGGAATTTATCAACTATTCTTCTGAATATATTGAAATGGCCATATGATTTTTGCCTTTCACTCTGTCACTGTGCTGTAGTGTGTTTATTGATTTTCATACACTGTAACAGTATTACATCTCCAGGACAAGTCCCACTCTATCATAGTGAATGATCTCTCTAATGTGCTATTTTCATTTCACTTTTACAGAACTATGTGCTTCAGCTTTTCTGGTTTTTGCTGTCACATCTCTGTTCAGTTTTGTTTTTTGGCATTGTGAATAGTGAATATACATTTCTCTTGAAATTTTTGAACTAGTTTGAGTATAGTTCATTATTTTCAAATCAAGTTTAGATATTAAATTCTTTGCTCTTGTCTTCCATTTCTAGAATGATCCATTCTGCCCTTCAAAATCATTGACAATTAACTGCTATTGAGTTAGGAAGAGTCATTTTCTTTAGTGGTATAGCCATCGATTAGGTGACCATTATCAATAGATAATTACACACCTATGTGGGCAATTTCAATGGAACTCAGTGGGTCATCAGAACATCTGCAACAGCAAACAAGAAAATGAGAGAGAGAGAGAGAGAGAGAGAGAGAGAGAGAGAGAGAGAGAGAGAGAGAGAGAGATTGAGAAGAATAGATTACTGGGATTGTGAGGAGGATAAGAGAGAAGAATTTGTGACTATGATCAAAATACTCCATATAATTGTATGTAATTGTCAAGGACTAATCTGTTTTATAGAGTTCTTATAAAATAAAGGTCCTATTGACTCTTCTGTTGATAGTGAAATAGACCAATATCTTTCCATGTTTACATCTTTGTCACATTTCTTCACAGATGCAATCCTCATTCTTAGATAAATTTTTGTTTTTGTTTAGTATACTTAGATTATAGAGGAAATAACTCAAGTGTATCTTTATAACTTTCAGTGATAAAGTGAGTTAAACAGTCCACCCAAAATATAGGCACATGCCTTAGTCCCAAGACCAATAAATGCTTACTGTGATTTACAAAATCGGCCTTCGTAATTAAGTTAAGGATCTTAAGGAGATCATTTGGGATTATCTTGGTGATCCTTAAATCCAATGACAAATGTCCTTATAATAGAAGTACAAAAGGAGCGGTCAAATGATAATGAAACCAGAATGATAGAGCAACAAACCAAGAATTTCTGAAGGTACCTGAATCTAAAAATGTGAAGCAATAGCTTCTCCAGAAACATGAGAAAGCCTGGATGTCATCCCCTTTACTTGGCCTCAAGGGAATCCAAAAATATTAATCTTTGTTCATGTAAGCCACCAAGTTTGTTGTAGGTTCATACAAAAGCTATAGAAAACAAACAGGATCAACATCTAAAATTTAGGGATAGAAAATTATATTATGTTATATTAAATAATCACATTTGATTTTCTGAAAACTACCTTTCAACTTAATATTGTAATGCCACAAGAATTGGTCATATAGATGTGGTACATTATGTGCTATTTTTATTTGTGCAAAAGGATGTTTTAATCAAGATAGGGTAATTATTTTATCCATTATCATATATATCTATTATTTATTTGAAGTAAGTATTACAATTTTTCTTTTCTAGATATTTTAAAATATTCACTGTTGGGTACATCTACACAATGGAGTACTACTCTGCAGTAAGGAAAAATGATGTCCTAAAATTTGCAAGCAAGTGGATGGATTTTGAGAATATTCTCTTGAGTGAGGTATCACAAACCCATAAAGATAAGCAGGGGATGTACTCACTCATTAGCGGACTCTAAACAAACAAACAAACAAGAAAAAAGCAAAGCATGCCTAAGCTGCAAACCACAGCCACTGAACAGCTTGGGATCAGAAACATCTTGGACTGACTCCTTAGATTCCACTTCCCCTAGAGGAACACCTGACTCAGTCTTGAGGTTGGGGAGAGAAAACTGGATCTGCCAGGAGTGGAGGCTGAACTAAGCAATATTGGGACAGTGGGACCTTGGGACCACCTGCCGCCTCCCCGCGGGGGGAGGATGGGTAGTTGTGGAGAATAGAGAATGACCTGATGTGTTGGGAGGGGGAAAAGACCTTGAATAAGGATATACAGGATAGAAACTGTGACTTCTTTGTTCATAATAATAAAAATAAGAAGATATGATTGATCAAATAAATGTGGTTGAGCACAAGTCAGATAATCTGAGAACCAATGAAATGATGCCCAGCTATGATCTTATTACTTCTACAGTGAAATGGCTTTAGAAATAAGAATAATATTGGAACCAGAGGGATTGAGATTAGGTGAGGGAAGGTTGAAGGGAAAGACTACTAGGAGAGACAACAGAATTTAGAGACACCTCTGGGATTAGCTAGAAATATACTGCAATGGAAATTCTGAGGAATCTATGAAAATGACCCTATGTAAGATTCCCAGCAATAGGAAATACAGAGCCTGCACTGGCCGTATCCTCCAAACAGGCAAAATTTTCAGTAGAATAATGAGAATACCAGTGCAGCCACATAAGCTCCAACCTATATTTTGTCCTGCCTAAAAGATGTGCTGAGGGTATACGTGGCTCCAAAATTGTGAAAATGGCAAACCAATGACTGGTCCTGCTTGCAACCCATAGCATGAGAGGAAACTCATCCTTATACTGCCTGAGAGACTCCAAGGCACCATATCCAGACACCTAGGGTAGAACCAAACATAACTGGCAAAATAAAGTAAATGAAATCAAATGATCTCTAATGATATTCTGCTATACTCATAAATTGGTGCTTAGTCCAATAGGCATCAGAATGGCTTCATGCAGCAACTGAAAGAAACAGATACAGAGATCCACAAGTCAACCATTTGGCAAAGCTGAGGGAATTCTGCAGAAGTGGCAGAAAAATGATTGTAGGAGCCAGAGGATTCAAGAACACCACAGGAAAACCCATGGTATCAACTATCCTGAGCTCATAGGAGTTTATAGAGGCTAAACTGATAACCTGAAAATTGGGTCCTCTGAATATATATTACAATTTTATAGCTTGGTTTTCTACTGAGACTCATAATAGTAGGAACAGGGTCTGCCTCTGACTCTGCCAAGAGGCTGCTTTGGGACCCTTTCCTCTTATCAAGTTATGTCTTTCTTAATAGAAGAGAAGGTGGCTTGATATACCATCACCTTGCCAGTGTAACTTGATATGTTGTATCTGATTGATATCCAGGGTAAAAAAAAGACATAGATGGGGAACTGTTGTAAGGGTGAAGAAGATGGAGGAAAATCTGTGATCAAGATGTAAAAACAACAATGATAAAAATATATAAATACAAAAATAGAGACATAGAAATAATAGTGCAGAAGCCCGTAGACTAGATGGCCCAAAGGTCACTATAAATAAAGACCCTGATTCAATAAAAAACCTGATACTGAAAGTTGTCTTCCAACTTCCACAGGTGTGAAATAATATGGACCTGTGTATTACCATACTCCCACCTGCATATATATTCAAAAATATATAAACATATAAAAATTCTATGGGATATTACATTTTTAGATGTTAACCATTTATTAAACATTTATCTCTTTTTGAGAATTTTGAACATGAATCATTATTTATATAATTTCTATTTTATAACTTCCCCCTTTCAGCTCTTTTGCTGTTTCTCTCCACTCTTTGTAAACTTTTTAATCTCTTTTTCTTCAATCAATATTGTTACATACACATATCCATACATATAGATATGCAGAAGCAAATATAATCTGATGAGTACATTCATAATTTCTAATAGGTATATATATTTAGGGCTGATCATTAGATTTCTAATCTGGAATCTCCTCCTTAAAGAAAACTAATTCTCCCTCTACTAGTCACCATACCATTGAATTGTTATAGTGATTCATCTATTATCTATGGTCAACGTACTGTATAATAAGAACTTAAGTATGTCTTACTTTGTACTCATTGGCAATAATTCCTATAACATTATGCTTCAACTTCAGAAAATCATTCTTTTCTTCATATACAGGGGGTTGGCTTCACAGACCATTGAAGTATGTGGTGTGGTGTTGTACATGTATAGTTTTTTATTTAAAATGATGTCTATGAGTTTATCTATGCTTGTATAACTGTTACAATTTTATACTCTTATCAGAATTCCATTGTGTGTGTGTGTGTGTGAGACAGAAAGAGAAGAGAAAAAGAAAAAGTGAGAGAGAAAGGGAGAAATAGGAAAGGATAGAGGGAGGGAAAAGAGACACAGAGAGAGACAGACAGAGAGAGACAGAGAGAGAGAGAGAGAGAGACAGAGAGAGAGAGAGAGAGAGAGAGAGAGAGAGAGAGAGAGAGAGAGAGAGCTCAGTAGTGGAAATAGATACATCAGTCAAAGAAAATACTAAAACCAAAAAAGCCATAACATAAAATGTTCAGCAAATCTGCGACACCATGAAAAGACCTAACTTGAGAATAATAGGAATAGAAGAAGGAGTAGAATACCAGATCAAAGGCACAGATAATGTAGTCAATAAAATCATAGAAGAAAACTTTCCTAACTTGAGGAAGGAAATGCTTATAAAGATATAAGAAGCTCACAGAACACCAAATAGATATGACCCCCCAAAAAAGTCAGCTCACCACATAATTATCAAGCCACAAAACACACAGAACAAGGAAAACCTTTTAAAAGCTGCAAAAGGAAAAGGCCAACTTACTTATAAAGGCAGACCCATCAGATGAACACCTGACAATTCAATGGAAACAAGGAACCAAGAAGGTCTTGGTCAGAAGTTATATATATACTAAAAGAGCATGGCTGCCAACCTAGACTAGTATATCCAGCAAAATTATCAGTCACCATAGATGGAGTAAACAAGATATTTCATGACAAAGTCAGACTGAAACAATATCTATCTACCAATCCAGCCCTCCAGAAAGCATTAGAGGGAAAACTCCAACCTAAGGATCTCAGATACAGCCATGAAACCACAAACAATCAAAAATCCCAACAGAAGAATAGCCCAGAGAAAGGAATTACATACAAGCTACCACCAAAAAGAACAGGAAATATCTATCATTGGTCACTAATATCCCTTAATGTCAATGGACTCAATTTACCTATTAAAAGACACACACTAACAAGATGGATACAAAAACAGAAGTCATCCTTCTGCTGCATACAAGAAACACACCTCAACCACAAAGACAGACACAGGCTTAGAGTAAAGGGTTGGGAAAAGATTTTCCAATCAAATGGTCCTAAGAAGCAAGCTGGGGTTGCCATCCTAATGTCTAACAAAGTAGACTTTAAGCTAAAAACAATAAAAAGGAACTAAGATGGTCATTACATATTCATCACAGGAAAAATTTGTCAAGAGGTGACTGAGATTCTTAATAAAAGTTTAAGAAATGCTGATTTCTGTCTCCTTTCAAGTCCTTTCAGCTCTCACACTGTGAATCCAAGGTATGAATGAAGAGGTCTGAGCCTCCAGTCAACAATAAATGTAAAATAGAACTAGATGTGGATAGCAAGTTATAATAGGATTTCCCACAAATTCCATAGTTCACAGTGTTCTGTGCATTGTTCCTATCAGCCTGTATAATCATGCTCAACCATATATGTTCATCTTCAAGAGGATTCCTCAAGTGAAAAAGTTTAAACATTATGGACGATTCAAAATACATCATCATATAACTGGACTTAGGACCACTTAGGATGCAATTGGGAATAAAAACATGAAGACACAGAAGATTTAAGAACTCTAACAAACAATGCTGTACTCTTTTATGTCAAGCCTTTATTCTTTAAGCAGATACTATGTCAAGGAACATGGGAATGGCTGATATCAGAGATTGTTGACATCATAATGGAAGAACAGAATTAACCAAATTCCCCTTTAAGTAATTGAAAATATTTAAGTAAAAAATGTGATAAGAATTTAGGATTTTTTAGAAATATTTTAATATAGATATAGTTAGATATACAAATATACACATGTGTATATATAAATATTAGGAAAAAGTCTTACTATGCATGCAGCCAGACCTTATACCCACTAAGTAAGCCATGCTGACCTCAAATTTGTAATCTTCCAGACTGCTGATATTATAAGCATGTGCTAGCACTCCCAGAGTGTTAACAAGTGTTAAAAAGTTACTTAGGCTTATATATTATTGTTATAGAATATGCTTGTTTAGTAAATTAGAGAATGTAGATTCTTCTCTAATACCATGACTATATATATTATCACTAAATAGCTACCTCGGTCTCCCATACCAGGCATAGTTTTCATCTTATTGAGTTAGTTTTAAGCCTAATTAGAGAGCTTGTGGTAACTACCAAATTTGTATGCCAGTCCTCAGTCCTTATGGTTATTGTGCCATGGTGGACATTGATGTGGTTCATAAGTACCATAGCTGAGTAAGAATAATGGTTGCTTCTCTTCTTGGGTGGATGCATGCATGGAACCCTCTGGTGGCTAGTCAAGGCTAGTCTTCACTGAGGGAGTATTCATGTCAGTATATGATACTTGTACTTCTAAAATGTTTTTCAATTTGCCTTATTATTCAACAGAGATGTATTTGTCTTGTGAGACAGAGATGATATTAGTTTAGTTGTTTTGCAATTTAGCAAATGTGAATTATCAGGCTGTATCTACAGGACACATACAACAGTATATACATTTGTGTGAGTGGTTACAAGGATATATATATATATATATATATATATATATATATATATATATATATATATATATACCAGCTAAGAGAGAATGCCACATAGAAGACAGAAAATACACAGGTATTCTGATACTACACAAACCTAAGTTAATAAAACCTCCTGAGACTCTCTTTTATCAGTTTACTTAAAATATGAATTTATGAAAGTGCAGCCATTATTCTAATCTATCTTGCAGTTATGACCATATAGGACAATCATGTTTGATTGTCCACTTTGGGAACTCTTCCTGGTAGGCACCTGAGAACTGGGATAGAAATGTGGAAGATGCTGGAAGTTTTCAAACAATGAGACAACATTGGATGGGCCTCAGATTAGGGATACTAAACAGAAGTGATTGTTCCTGGTGTTCATTTTTTTTAGACTTGTAAAGTGAATGCTCAGCAAATTTGTCATCTATCAAGTGGTCACCTAGGCAAAAGAAAACAGTGACCATTCTTAAAAGAACAGAGTTTACATACTTTAACGTTTTTTTAATTTAAAGGTTCTGAGTGGTACAGTGAGCAAAGCATGCACAAGCCATTCTTGGGAAAATCCTGAGATGTGACTCTGTTAGCCATATAAGTCCCTGCAATTTTCCAGAGCCAGACCTTTCTGAAAGCAGTTCAGCTCTGTCAGCAAGACAGCATGGCCCATGAGGGTAGGCATTTGTCTGTACATTCTCAGGCTGTTCGTCAAATTATGTTATAAAAACACCTTCAGCCTTTTCCCTGATAAATATAAATTTCTTCATTGGCTACATTTACAGTGGTGATTTAGAGCCTTTATAAATAATCACCTGGGGCAAATGGCCCGATGGTTGATGTCTTAATCATCTTCTGAGTTAGTACTACACAGTATGCATGTTTTGGCTTCCTGCCTCAGCTCAGAAACATCACTACTAACATAAGCATGATTTACAGGAGATCTCTTTTTAATATGTGAGAGACTGTGGTATAATTGAGGCCTTGACTGAGGGTCAAATGAGACAGCTTTGCTCCTAAAGATGCTGTAAATTATGGATGTCGCATCTCAATCATTATGGCAACTGCTCCATCCTCAGTTTCCTTGTCAATAAAAGGAGGGAGTTGCAAGGAGGTGTAAGGCACCTATCAGATCTGATTTGAACATTGTCATGGCTGCCTTCTCTTCACAAATAACATAGCCTCTATCCAAAGTTGTTTCTTATCTATTGAAAGAGGAAAAAAAGATCATGAAGACTTACTTCTCATATTCTAACTCACTGATATAATGTAGAATAAAGTATCACATGTTATAAAAATGTTAAAGACCAAGAAAATTAATGCATGTGTACATGCATATATGGAAATATATGCACATAAGTTATGCACATATTGGTGCAAACATTTTTGATAGCTTTCTTTCCTTTTTGGTTTCTTTCTATGAATGCAACCTTGAAGACACTCTTTCTCTTTGAAGTAGTGTTTCTGAGACATCCCATATTTGAACACATCTAAATGGTTCCCTATAAATAAATTTTACATACATTTTTGATACTAAAGAAAATTTTGATGTTAGAAACTGAATTTTAAGTATTTTTAAGGTGAACATTCTATGTGGTCAGAGAATACTTCCTGTTCTGTTTACTGTACACTCATCTCCTAGAATGGTGTCTGAAACTTGTAAGAGGGTCTACAAATTTTGCTGAATCAATCCTATGACTTAGTCAAGTTTATAAAGAAAGAAAAAGAGAAACATGATAATTAGTATATCAGGTCACTTATTCTGGATTCCCAGGGCATCCTGTTCTCTGTTCTCTGAAATTGGGCTTGTGTTAGCTGGCTTCTTTTGTGAGAGATAGGCTGCCATAAACTATTTCTGGCTGCTAGACAGTGTCCTATCAGTTACTATAAAGTAGAGATTTCTCCATTACTTTGTTTCTGCTCAGCTGAGAATCTTTTATGAATTAAGCAGCTATGATAACATGAGTATAATGAACAGATGACTATACAAATCATCATAATGACACAGATTAGAACAAAAAGAGAACTAACTTTAGCAAAGCATAAGAGAAAGTCCAGACAAGTTATGTTTTCTTTCTACATTATTTTATAATAATTGTTCCTGAAGCATTGTAACTTTGTTCAGAAAACAAAATGTAAGAAAGTAATATAAAGTGTGAGAAATAAATCAGAGGAACAAAATTTGAGTGTGCAACCTCTCTTCTAGCAACATAGATATGTGAAGATACAGGATGAGGCTGGATGTGTTCCTGTGGTAGAGTGTTTGCCTAGGATGTATAAGAAATATGCTTGTATATAAAATTACTAGAACCAAAACGGTAAAAAAGTCTATCTTTGCAAATGCAACTTTTATATTTGCAACAGAAATAATATACCCAGAATTTTTTTAAACTTAAAAAAAACATTTATTTGTTTACTTACTTACTTATTTTTACAACACAACATCCATTTCCACTCATTTCTCCCAGTCCTTCTGTTCCATCTCCCCTCTGCCCAATATTCATTCTTCTTCCATTTCTATTCAAGGAGGGCAGGTACCCATGGCTCTAAACCAGCCATGGTATATCATGTTGAGGTTGGGCAATCCAACCCAGTATGAGGATAAGGGGTCCCAAAAGCCAATGAAAGAGTCAGAGCCATCCTCTGTTACCACTGTTAGGAATCCCACAAAAAGACTAGCTATACAAATGTAACATATATGCAAAGGACCTTGCAGGCTCCCTGGTTGTCCCTTCAGTCACTGTGAGCCCGATGAGCCCAGATTAATTTATTCTGTGCGTTTTCTTGTGGTGTCCTTGACCCCTCTAGCTTCTACAATGCTTTCTCTCCTCTTCAGCAAAATTCCCTGAGGTCCTACTAATGTTTAATTGGGGGTCACTGCTTCTGTTTCCATCAGTTGCTGGATTAAACTTCTCTGATGACCACTGTGCTAGACACCAATCTATGAAGATAATAAGATGTCATTAGGAATTATTTCATTTCATTGACCATTTTAATTTCTAGTTGTTTTTGGGTCTATCCTAGAATTCCAGGATATTTCATTTCTGCATCCTGGCCTTCCAGGCACTGTCAATGGAGACCTCTCATGGTATAGGTCTCAAGCTGGACCAGTCATTGGTTAGTCATTCCAATGATTTCAGAGCCCAGCATATCTTGCAGCATATACCCCAGAATATCTTGTAGGCAGGGCAAAACATATGTCAAAGTTTGTATGGATAGGTTGGTCTCCCAATTCCTCAACTAGAAGTTTTGCCAAGTTACAGGAGATGGCCAGTTTAGTCTCTGTATGCTCCATTGCTAGGGTTCTTAGCCATGGTCATCTTCATGGATCCCTAGGCATTTCCATTGCCATTTATTCTTAGTTCATCTCCAAGGTGAACCCCAGCTCCAGTTGTCTCTCACAGGATTCTTATCCTGTATCCTTTCTGCTCCTGATTACTCCTGTTCATATTCTCCCAACCCCTCCTCCTCCTGTGGTATTTATTCTTTGTCTCCTGACCAGGAGATTTATACCTTCCCTTGTTGAACTCTCCTTGTTATCTAGCTTATAGTATGGCTATCTTTAATATATAGCTAATATTCACTTATAAGTAAGTACATACAATTGTCTTTCTGAGTCTGGGTTACCACACTCAGATATTTTGTTTTGTTATATTCATTTGGCTGCAAACGTTGATGCCTGTATGAAAATACAATCCCACACTGCAGAACTAACAGCACAGCTGAAAGCCTTAGAACAATTAGAAGCAAACTCACCTAGAAGGAGTAGACAGCAGGAAATAATCAAACTTAGAGCTGAAATCAATACAATTGAAACAAAAAGAACAATACAAAGAATCAATGAATCAAAGAGTTGGTTCTTTGAAAAAGTCAACAAGATAGATAAACCCTTATCCAAACTAACCAAAAAGCAGATAGTGAGTATCCAAATCAATAAAATCAGAAATAAAAAGGGGGACATAACAAAAGACCCCCAGGAAATCCAGAGAATTATCAGGTCATACTTTGAAAATCTATATTCCACAAAAATGAAAAACTTAGAAGAAATGGACAGCTTTTTGGACAGGTACCATTTACCAAAATTAAATTAAGATCAGATTAAATACCTAAACAGATCTATAACCCTAAAGGAAATTTAAGTTGTCATTAAAAGCCTCCCAAGTGAAATGTCATTGTTTTAAATAGCTGAGTGATACTCCACTATGTAAATGTATCACAATTTCTTTATCCATTGTTTGGTTTAGATATGTCTAGGTTGTTTGCAGTTTCTGGTTATTATAAATAAATTTGCTATACATATAGCTGAGCAACTGTCCTTTTGTTATGATAAAGTAGTCCTTGGGTATATGCCCAAGACGGGAATAGCTAGGTTTTGAAGTAGATCAACTCCTGATTTTCTGGGAAGCTGCCATATTGACTTCCAAAGTGGCTGTACAAGTCTGCATTCTCACTAGCAATGGAGGCATGTTACCCTTTCCACATTCTCTCTATTTTGAGCTGTGATTTGTGTTTCTAATCTTAACCATTCTGACAGATATAAAATGGTGTGATAGTTTCAATGTAATTGGTCCCTATAATCTCATAGGGGAGTGGTACTATTAGGTAGCATAGGTTTGTTAGAATGGATGTAGCATTGTTAGAGTAAGTGTGTCACTATGAGGGTTGGCTTTGAGTTTTTCTATGCTCAGGATACTACCCAGGGAGAACATTGGCTTACTTTTGACAACAAGATGTTGCACTGTCAGCTCTAGCACCATGTCTGTCTACAAGACGTCATGCTCTCTGTTATGATGATAATAGGCTGAACCTCAGAAGTTGTAAGTAGGTCACCCCAATTAAAGAGTTGCTGTGGTTATCGTGTCTCTTCACAACAATAGAAAACTCTAAAACAGATTAAATCCCACAGTCATTTTCATTTGAATTTCCCCAATGGCTAAGGTTGTTCAACATTTCTTTAAGTGCCAATTGAGATACCTTTTTTAGAACTTTCTTTTTGGATCTGTACCCTATTTAAAATTGGATTCTTTGGGGTTTTATTGATGTCTAATTTCTTGGGTTCTTTTTTATGCTTGGAAATTTACCCTTGGTCTGATATGGAGTTGGTGAATATCTTTTCCCTTTATATACTATTTTGTTCTATGATGGTGTCTTTGCCTTAGAGAAGTTTTTCAGTTTCATGGAACCCCACTTATTAATTGTTGATCTTAGTGCCTGTGCTATTGATGTTCTCTTTAGGAAGCTGCCACCTGTGCCAATGTATTTAAGGCTATTCCCCACTTTTTCTATGAATTTCAGTATATCTGGTTTTATGCTTTGGTCCACTTGGACATGAGTATTTTGGAAAGTGATAGATGTATTTGCATTCTCTATATGAAGTCACCTAATTAGACCAGCACCGTTTATTGAAGATGCTTTCAGTTTCTTTCATTGTATGATGTTAGCTTCCTTGTCGAAAATCAGGTGTCCATAGTTGTGTGGATTTAAGCCTGTGTCTTCAATTAGATTCCATTGATGGCCCCGTTTGTTCTAGTCCTGTTTGGAATTTAATATTTTGTACCTTTTACAGAATAATTCAGTGTTTTAATTAAGAATAATCAGGGATACATTTTTAACTGCATGTTTCTGTCTTAATTATAGTTTATGGCATCCATGTATATCTCAGTCCCTGATTGTATGCCAGCCCTCTCTTTCTTTCTGTTTAGCTTACTTCTGAGATACTAATGTGCTTCTTCTGATAGTGGGACAGGATACAGAGTCCCTGATTCATCCTTGGGTTGGAAAGTTAGACAGTCTTCCCCCTGCCCTTCAGCTTGAGATTATTCTCATGTGACTTCTATTCCTTCAGAGTTTAATGGAAGATAGTCACTGGACCTTAAGGCTAATTCTGCCTACATCAGTCCTATATGTACACTTCAATATCTACACCTTGTCACCATTATCTCCTTGGCAGACTCCTTCATAGAGTCTTAGATGTAAAGTTTATTAGGACTTGATTCTGGTATCACCTCTGGATGTTTCTCTGCCTCCACTCCATGATCAGGGTCTTCCTTAGGACCCAGGTCAAATGTGGATACTTAGCATGTTCCCAGTTTCTTCTATGCTTTTTCTTGCCTTAGGATATGGCGTCAAGAGCTGTGGTTATAAATGAAAATGCTAGAACCATGGCAGCAAGGATTGGACTCTGCCTGGAAATTTTCTGCTGCAGGAATCTGGGAGTTACTAAATGATTCTGTTCTTTTCTTCAAAATAAAACCTTAAAGAAGAAATGTGAATGCTGAGTAAAAATAGTGGCCATATGAAGGTAGTGTATGAATGTTGGTAACGGCAGTGCAGGAAGCAGAAGGACACCCTTGCCCAGTGACTGCACAGAAAGAACACCTGCATGATTTGTGAAGAACATGACCTACTGAAGGATAATAAATTGTGCATTATTTATTAGCAAGAAAGAATCTTAAAATGTACGTTCTTAATTACTCCTTTCGAGACTGGCATTAACATTAGGCTTAATAGAACTTTTATAAGTTCATGGGAGAGTGATTTTCTTAAATGAAAAATGATAAAATAAATGTAAACAATTAAGGTCCTCTGAGCAAGATAAACCTTTGACAGCTGCTCTGTAAAGGCCAAATTATTTTAGGATGAAAACTGCTAAAAACTTCACCAATGGCTAAAATTTCATCTTCTATGAGCATGCTGTGTACACTAATTATTTCTTTATGGGATTGATAGATATGACTAAAATCAATAATAAGAAGGTCATTGCAGGTAGATAATATACATCTAGAGAGAAGACCAGATATTTCTGTACCTAGAGTATGTAAGTACAACTCTTTCCATCCCAAATAATCCCTCATCTCTGAAGCTGGTGACATGAATGTCCTCATAGAGCTGAGGTCCAGCAGGCCAAAACTGTAGGTCTATTGTTTGCAGTTGCAATGTCACATTGCCATATGGAATTCTAATACCAATTATCTTTAAATTTTACATAGACAAGAAACATTTTGCTGAGGAAAGAATTATCAGCTGCTGAACAGTTTTTAAATAAGTGTGTCACCAATATTAGATATTTTTAAAGTAAGGGGGCATATTTATACTCAAATTCATTACTTATTTTGAATTTCAAATTTAACTGAGCTTAATAGAAACAGTTTTTGGATAGATAGAGATAGAGAAACATACAGAAATTGGAGTTTTGGAGTAGGACTCTAGATTAGGCAAATAAATATACAAGAGGCTCAGTATTTAATTCTCTGGCCCATCACTAGGCACAATCCAGTCTCTGGTGTACTTCACCTACTTTTCACTCTTCCTCACACAGATTTTAAATATCTGTGACCTTTAGCCTAAATCCCCAGCCACATAATTTAATAACCACATCTCAGTAACTCCAAACTCATTTCATCTCCACACCTCACCCATTTTTCTTACAACCCTTCCTCTTCCTCCCTCAGAATTCTCTACTCCCAAAATCTAGTATGTGCTTTCTATCCTCAGATTTGCTCAACTACAATGACCACACTCTCACCCTGAACTTTTGAACAGAGGCCACATCTATGTAATTTCTTCACTTTTTTTACCTTTCCAAAATATTATTTAGCCCACCCTTTACTTTGCAAAAAAAAAAAAAAATAGAATTTTGGGAATCTTCCATTACCCCATCATTTTTTAATATTATGCATCTTTTTTAATACAGGAGCTCATGGCATGGATAATGTCTCTAAATTCCATAATTTTCTGACAAAAGCAAGGTACATCTTTCAGGAGAACAATAAATATTCTTCATGAAAAAATATCAAGAAAAAATGATTAATGGAAATAAAAGACCTTCCATAAGTGTCAAAGACTGAATAGTATATTATCAGTAGAAAAAGAGATAAATAAAATCACAGGAATGTTTAGGTGGGGCCTGTACTATAAATATATCCCAATTTAATTATATATTATCATCAATTTTGTATAACTATTTTTATATGCACACAACACCTTTACATAAATAATATGAAAAACAGATGGGGCATCTTGAGAGGTGTTTATATGACTTGCTTTTGGTGAGGAGTGAGTTCTTATGTACATCAGTAGAAAAAGTAAATAAAGAATCTGTTTGATGCTTTAATCACTGAGTCTCTCTTTGTTTATATACTAATAAGTAGTTAGATTTTGCCAAAAGCTCTGTCTTTCTTGATCTGATTTAGCACTATCCTCTGTTTAATAAAAAAAGTTTCTATTTCAATCAAGCTTATTACATGAGGTAGGTTCAGCATCACTCTTACAGAATACTTGATATAAACAAATTGAAGGAGAAAAGATTCATTTTAGCTGATGGTTTCTGTTACTTCATTCTGGGGTCATTTCAGCCTATCATTCGTTTCTGAGTCTCTGATGAGATAGTACATCAAGGTAAAGGTCTGGGGCAGAGAAGAATAACTCCTCACAGCAGAAGGAAGTAAAAAGAGAACTTAAGTTATTAAAATTGTCTAATAATCCATGTGTTAATCAACTCAAGAGATCTAGCCACTCCTGAAAGCCTCATGTCTGAACACTGAGACCAACAGTTCAACATAGGAGCTCTTGGCAATCTCAACCACAGCACCTATCTTTTCCAGTCTTCCTAGGTTTCCTCCTGTACTTACAGAGGTAACTGTCCTGACTCTTTCACCTACTCTTTGAAGTTCTTGGCAGATTTCACTTGGCTCACAAAAAGATTACTGTTCACTTTGGTTTTGCTTTTATTCGTATCACTTCTAACAGTACAGACCAGTTACTACAGGGATCGTTCATTAAATGCCTGTGTACACATTCTAGCACTTGTGCAAAGAACATTTCTTGGGCCACGGGGCATAATCAAGTAATTCCAAGATATCTCTGACAGTGCTGGTGGTATCCTTAGGCTTATTCTCCCAATTTAATTTGTCCTAATATTCTAATATTCTGAGGCCATATCCTCCCCCTTCTTTTGATTTAAGCCTCACTTTCTAGATTGAACTTTTTGTTGTTTGTAATAGCAAGAACCTGGAAACAACCTAGATACCCCTCAACTGAAGAATGGATTAACAAACTGTGGTACATCTACACAGTGGAGTACTACTCAGCAGTAAAAAAAAAAAAAAAAAAAAAAAAAATGATATCCTAAAATTTGTAGGCAAATGGATGAATTTGGAGAATATCCTCCTGAGTGAGGTATCACAATCCCAGAAAGAGAAGCAGGGGATGTACTCACTCATTAGTGGACTGTAAAAAAATAAAATAAAAAGGAAGAGATGTCATTGTACACAAGAATTCAAGGCTAGAACATAGTTAAATGACATAATGTCTCACTTCTGCATTGATGGCCTCTGGCAGAGGTGTGGCTGAGGAAGGACTTTTTTTCTTTAAGAGTCTGGCCACAAGATGTTAATTATGCTCCAGTAAGTAAATGAGCAGCATGAATGGGCGGGTTTGTAAATGGGGAGATCATAAGAATGAGCATGAATCTGAGAGGTCTGATAACTGAGTTTGATGGGATGCATGAAGTAATATACCCCATCTCTAGACTTTTCTTGTTGCCTAGTTACTGAGCTCCTCACCTTTTATTTTGCCATGTGCACATTGAAGACAGCTCCTTAGAATTCTACATGGGAATTAGTGATGTTCATTGCTATTCCTCACAGCTTGCTCCCTACTAGACACCATATAAAGCATATCACATACAAGTAAAATAAAAGCAAAGTTTTCTGGTGACCTTTTTACTATGTGGTGGTATATTGTATATTTAATAAAATCAGCCTAGAATATCAGAAAAAGAAAATAGACCACAGTCAATTCTCACCCAGCCAACTTCTCAGGCTTAAAAGGGTTTAAGTGTTATCTTTAAATGTCCTCAGCCTAGATCGCTTGTACAAAAAAAAAAAAAAAAAAAAAAAAAAAAAAGAATTTTTACTTCCAGGTTCAACACTGTATCATAATCCTAGAGTTAGGATTAAAGGTGAACTACTACTGTTTGGTTGTTAGGCCTCAAACTCACAGAAATACAGAAAGATCTCTGTCTCCTAAGTGATGGGATCAAAGGCATGAGTCACCACTCTCTGACCTTCATGGCTTGATTGAGTGATTCTGTTCTTTGATATTCCAGTCTTATTTTATTAAATGTGCAATATATCACCACTTATGAAATCCTTTTGTGTATCTTCGTTGTCAACATTTACTTCCTATCTTGAATATTTCTTTATGCCTATGTCTTTTTTTATATATAACATTCCCAGCACTTTTATGCCTATATTTCTGCAAATCACATTTCTAGCACTTTCCTTAATCTTCTGTATCCAGTTACTCCTAGGGTCTAATTTCTACTCAAAAGGATAGCAAACTTACTCTGGAAACTGCCAGTGAGATCATGTTGCCTTATGATTGGTGTTCTATGTAAGATTATCTGCTTACCCTTTGATCAAAAGAGCACACAAACCAAAAATGTCCCCATGGAGAAGGGGTCTGCCCTTGTCTTTTTAGAGCATCCCCTGACTTTAGCTCCCCTGGACATTTCAGAGAGGAAAACCTACTGCCCATTGGGCCAGCTTTTCTTTCACTTTCCCAACAGGAATGGTATCTATGAGCTGTGTTTTTCACACATGCCCAGCATGCTGCCAGCAGGGATCAAAGAGAGAGTCAAAAGAGGCAGAAAGAGCAAAAATCCAATTCTGATGCCTTTGCAGCTGGCAGTCATTTAACATTTCATCTCCATGAGTTTCCCAGGGTGCACGCTGGCGCTGGCTGCATTGAAAGCTTGACCCTTCCCTGCCTGTTGTCTTACTTCCCTCTGGAACATGTAGAGATATGCACTATCAGTCAAAGCGACACATGTGGGTGACAGGGAACATGGCAATCAACTCTGTACCCTAGCCAAATTGTTTCAAATTATTTTAGACTCAAAATTGCCTTTCCTCTGTCCTCACCCTGTCTTGCCCCCTCAGCAACTCCACTTTTCGTTCCAGCCTCATGAGGTCAAAATACCAAAAAAATCATCCATTCAAACGCAAGTCCTATGTCTTTTTTTCTGGAAATATCAAAGACTTCAGTGTGCTCTCAGAAGCACTGCATATCAGGAGTCTGGGTTCCTTGGTCCTTATTTGAACTTTCTGAGGTTCCTGCAACACAGGCTTCAAGTTCAGTCAGTTTGATGTGATGACTTTGAGATTGGCGTTTAAGGAGCTATGAAATAAACATCAATACAATGCCGACTTTTGTTTCATTTGAACTACTTAGCCCTCTAGGGCAGATTCCGGCAAATGTAGAAATTCAAGTTTCACTGATAACTGAACTTTAAAGGACTTGAGGTTATGGATTAAGGGAGTCTGAGTTGCAAAAACTGCTTCTAACTCCAAGTAAACAACACGGACTGCTCATCAGGCTTGCATGAGCCATTTCTGGTTGTAAGTTGGCCCCACTGGAAGTCACTCTACAGCCTGTTTCTATTCTTCCAGAATTACAAGTTTCCATGGTTACAGTGGCTTCTGGAAATGAACTTCATAATTGCTGCATATTGCGTATAAACAGCTGGATTCCCTCTTTCAATTTCACTCTGAAACAATGAAGGGCTAGAAAATAGTCTTGCACTTGAATCATTGACATGTTAAAGACCATTATCCCAGGAGCAAAGCATCATGGCAGAGGAAGCCTTGAAGAAATGATAAGTCACATTCAGAGACTCTTTACACAGAGAAGGATGAAAAATATAAAGGTGTAGTTTCATATACACAGAACTCGGATAAATGGAAAGTTAACTATGTCCTGCTTTTAAAGACCCATCAATCTAAAGCCTATTCTACAGAGTAGAAACACTCTACACAGAGATAGAGTGTTATGTTCAGATGGTTTAATGGATAGACAGGTCCAGGGTGTGGCATACAGAGTAACTTGTTTTTGTGGGCACTGTGCAACTGAAATGCAAAGCCAGGGCTAGAATCCTTATTGTGTAAGGAGCCAGAAATGTGGCCTCTAAGTTTCAACTATTCCAAGACTTATTTTACTGTCTATGGATTAAGGAGTTAGTTAGAAAAGTCTTTCATTCATGTTCTCATAGAGTTTTTGTCTACATTAATGATAGTTACTTAGAAGCCACAAGTAATGACAAATCCACTGATCAAGTCCTTCCCAGCCTCCTTTTTTATTTTTTTATTTATTTTTTGAATAAAGTCTCATTTTTCATCCATGTGTCCCCTTGAACAAACTCCCTTCCTCCTCCCAGTCACTCTCTCTTCTCCCCATCTCCTTATATGCTTCCCAACAATTGCAGGAGGTCCCAAGGTCCCAAGGTGTCTTAGTTCAGCATCCACTCCAGGCAAGTACGATTTCCTCATCCTCATATCAAGACCTGGTTAGGTGTTCCACCTCAGAAAAATACAGTGAGCTTGACTGTTCGAGCAAAATTACTATAAAGAAGGTAAAAAGTGAATGGTAGCAAACACACTGCAAAAAAAAATGTTTTCAACATTAATAAACTTGTAATAAAGCCTGAAGGCTCAGACAAATGGTTAAGCTGAAACAGTTTCTCCAAAGAGGAAGGAAGCTTGAAGAAATCCACCAAGTATGTTTGGTGGATTTGCAGGAGACCTAGGCCAACAGTGAGTGCTCAGGTGGCATACAAAATGTAAAGCAGGGAAAAGCATGGATATGACAAGTTCTGCCTCATGTCAAGAGTGTTTCTTCATTGTTTCCCATTCATCCACACCGCTTTCTCTCCCTGTGAGCAAAACCTCAAAATATTTCCAAGAAAAGTTACATGTTGAATAACAATGGTAATAGGGTAATAATTAAAAAATGAAACAAAGTGTTTGACCCTACACAGGTCTTAATAGAGGACTATATCTCTGTCCTGTTTGGAGTTTGCTCTGGCAACATCCCGCTTCTGCATGTAAAGCTGTGGAGGTCAGCCTCCTAGCTCTTCAGGACTGAGATGTCTGCTCTCACTCTCTCTGCACAGGAAGGTATGATCTTGCACAAGGTGAGCCTGTTGTGAAATATAGCATGTAATAAGAAGGCTTCATTCTCCTCTTTGGAACCAGAGTTTGTTTTCAGGCAAGAATTGTTTTCCCAGAAGTCTAGAAGAGATGATTTAATACAGCTCACAGTGCAGTCATTTTACGAATGAATAATACTTTAAAAAAAAAATAACTAAATAGAGCTAGAGATGTAGCTCAGATTTTAGAGTGCTTGCTTAGCACGCATGACACCGTCTGTTCAATCTTCAGCACCAAATTAAAAAACAGATGTGGTGGAACACAAGTCCACCCAATACAGGATAGACTTTGAGGGGAACTACTGGGTCCCCTAAAGTATTCAATGCTCCATAGCTCTTCATTGACTTTCAATATACTCTGAAATTTTGGATTTATACTTGGATGCAAGTTGCTAATTTTTCAATGGTTTTGACTAAGAAGCTATTGAGTTTGGGGATTTTTATGTTTGGTGTGTGTGTGTATGTGGCATGTGTGTGTGAGTATGTGTGTAGGGGTTGCTTGTGTGTGATGGTTGGTGATCAATGTCATGTGTTTTTTTTTTTTTTTTTTTTTTTTTAACTTGTGAGACAGTTTCTCACTGAACCTGGAGCTTACCAATTTGTTTAGACTGACTGGTGAGAGGTCCCAGGGTCTTCCTGTATTACACTCTGTTGGAATCATAAGTATATACTACTGTAGCTAGTTGCTTTGGGAATTTTTACAAGCAATAAACTTGTTTCCTTAAAATGTCTTTGATTCAGCAACAAAAAGTAAATTAAACTAAAACTAGACATATCTCAAAGATGAATGATTTGCTAACTGTAGAAATGTTAGCTTCTACCTTGATGTCTATGATGTCACATTTACGAATTCTCTCAGTTTTGATTTTTGTTTCCATGTAGGATGTTTCTGAGGTTTCTGGAGGAAATTATCTGTTGGAGATATCAAAATGAGTTTTTATTATCTCATTCTCAAAGTCTTACTGAAACAGAAAGATATATGGATATAGAACAAGGTCTAGGAAGATGGCTCAGTCACCTAAGAGCCTAAGTAAAAATAGGCTAACATAAAAATTTTTGGGTCTGATGGTGCTTTTAATCTCAGTACTGGTGAAAAGGGATAACAAGAGATTCCTTCACACCTCCTGGTCATCCAGATTAGGCAACAGTAAAAGTACCAGGCCAGTGGGAGAGCTTGTCTCAAGAAAAAAGTGACCAAATTCCTAGTTAGAATAATCAAGTTGTTCTCTGACCACCACATGCTCATGTTCTCTCACCCCCCGCCCACACATGTACACCCCCCACACATAAACACCCTCACATGTGCGCTCACATGCATAGGTGCACATACCCTACACACACACACACACACACACACACACACACACACACACACACACACATACAAACACATACACACGTTTTTCCAAACAGTCTCCAGTTCAGTGTAGGAAAATAAGAGCTGCTTCTGTCCCAGACAAACCAGAAGATTGCTGGAGGGTGTGAGCATTGATGGAGAGGAGTGCTATGGGACAGAACTCTTCATGACAGAACTCTCTATTTCCTTGTCTTACATAATCTTTATCCACTCATCCAGGGCTGTCATCCCTGCCTCTTACCCTCAAGAACAAATGCAGCAGGCACAGTGACATTTTAATAATAATACTTTGTACCTATACAGCACCTGTCAGCCAATGATCTCCAAGTACTTTCCCTGAGATTAAGTCATTAATCCTCACAAGGGTAAGTGACTTTCCCAAGGTCACAGAACAGTGAATGTCAGGGGCAGGCAAGCACTCTGAGTTTCTTTCTCTTATCCAAGCTCCTAAGACTATATGCCTGTTTGCTCTCCAAAAATCCTTCATTGACATTGCCCAAACTCTGTGGGGACTTTGATCACACCTATGGGTCTTCCTTGTATTGTCTTCAACTGCTAGTCAAGTAGGCAGACATCTCTGTGTTGAGCATCCCTTTTGATTGCTAGGGAAATAAATATTCACAGAAGGAGGCTGTTACATTACTACATCAAATGATCAACTTGTAGCATAGATTTGGATGTTACATCCACAAAAACTCAGTTTTCCAATGAGGAAAACACAAGTGTGTTCTGCAGCTATAAAAACATGTGTTCAGAGAAAGCACCAGGACAAAGTGACATAGAGCACCTCTGTGTTCACAGTGTCTACAGCATCAGGGAACAGCATCAGGGAAGCAGGGCAGGTCTGATATCACTACCAAGGCTTGTATATTCAGGTAGCATATAGGAAGAATGATTTCTGAAGCAGCAAAATACAAACAATTGAACTTCTGCAATCAAAATAAAGCTCGGCCCTAGACAGAACCTGTGATGTCAGAGGAGTACCCAGGACCAAGACCATATGAATGTTCTTATGGTCTATAAGAACTGCATGATATTAAGTTGGAAAATACAAATACAAATAAATTTACAGTGAAGTATGTGGGGGATGAAGGTAAGAGAATAAAGACTATCTGCTTTAACCTACAGTGTGTGACTGATCCTGTCCCCTACTCTCTATAATGCTGGAGACCTCCTGCCCTTGCTGGGGAGGGGATAAAGAGATGTAGAAAAGAGATAGTTACTGTAAGGGGCAAGAGGGGGAAGGGAGCTTGAACAAGGATATACACGGATAAAAAATATGACTTTATTCATAATAAAAAAGAATGGTTATGAAACTGAAAGGACTGATAACTGAGTTTGATGGGGTTCATGATGCAAAATCACCAAGTAATAAATAAACATATTAAAAAATAAATAAAAATTAAAAGAAAATAGATATGAAAGTCTTGTTCAGGATACCAAACACTCCACCATCAACTACCAAGGTTTGTGTCTTGGCTAGAAAGAAAAATTGTGACTTCAAAATCTCTTGGATCTATTTATGAGGGAAGGTAATTATAGCTTGGGGGGGGTCAGCACATCTTAAGTTTTCCACAAATTTCTAAAGACTTCTTCATAAACTAATACTGGAAAGCACCTTTAAACAGGAAAGGTAAAGGAAAGTATGGTAGAGAAGTAAGCAGACCCTCTCAGTCCTGTTAAAGGTACAGGCTCTGTGTCCACACAAAGTAAGTAACAATGTGTAATATTAACCTGAGAAATATTTTTAAGTGAATAGAATATTTCAAAAGGGGTTAAATTGTTTAGTGAGGTAAGAGCAATAGCTGCCCCTCTAGAGGATCTGAGTTACATTCTCAGAATCCACATGTCAACTCAAAGTCTCTTGTTCCTCTAGTTTCAGTGTCCCCTATGCCCGCCTCTGGTATCTAAGAATGCCAGCATGTGAGTGTAATACAGGCATACATACAGGCAAAGCACACACACTCTCCTTAAAAATACATCAAATCATTTATAAAAGAACACATTAAGGGGGATAAGTTATTGTCATCAGAACAATCTCATGAAGTCAGTAAATTATAAGCATAGCTTTCATGGGTGTATTGCCTGCATTATATACAGCAAAGAGATCCATGATAATCAAAGTTGTATTTTAGATTCTTACTATTAAGGACAACTACATTATACCATTTTATATATTTGACCCTGAAAGTATATAATAGAACAGTGAGTGGGTTATCATCCTTACCTTAAAGCTGATGAGATATACTCATAAATACATTAAAAGATTAGGCAGCATAATACAATGAGTGAATAGTGGGCACAACATTTAATCACGCCTGTCCAACCCTTCACTATGTCATACATTACCTTTTCAAATATGAAATGCTGTATTAACATAAAAGATATAAGATGCAAATGCATGGTATAGGAATCCTTACCAGATATCCTTTATAAGGGACTCAAAAAAAAAATCAATAGGTTTTAGGTTAAAGTTGTGGCTGTACAGGGCTTGGCCTTGAATGATTAACATGTAGGTTTGCATACATGGGCTTAGATGATGTCAAACAGTTTTAATGAATGGGAGAAATCTCTAGAAAGCTCTAGAAGGTATTGGTCTAGCAATATTTTAGTGTATGTGAAGACCTGGACAAACCTGAACAACTATGGTTAGAGGAGAGTCAGATTTTAAAATTCTGATAAAGAGGAATTTGGGACCATAAAGAACCACCATCCTCAGACCAAAGGAATTCTGAGCGTTTGAGAATCAGGAGGGTTGCAAGATATTTCATTTGTTCCTTTGAGGAGAAGAAACACAACATTATTTTTTTTTTTCTTCTTGAAGATGACTGAGAACAGCAACCACTCCCTGCCGCTTTCCTTCAACATGCGCCTGGAGACCTGGACCACATCTGTGACTGAGGTTATCTGACCTCATCTAACCACAGTCTCACAGCTCTTACTTACACATTCTTTTCTACTCATTAAGAGCTGACCCACCAGGGAGCTTTAACAGAACATTAGGTAGTGTTTTGTAATCTAGCTTCCAGAAAGCTCTTGGGTAGAAGAGACTGTTAGACTCTACGTGTTTCTTATGAATTTGTTCCCATTGGGTGGGGATTGGGGAGAGATATACAGCAGAATGTGAGCGAAGGGAGAGAACAGTGCTAAATGAGAAGTAGTCCACTGTAATAAGAAGTTTCTGGCCTGTGGTCAAGACCCACAGACCTGCAGTCCCACAGAAACACATAGACACTTATATTAATTTCATGCTGATTGACCTATGGCTCAGATATATTCCTTGATAGCTCTTTCATCTTAAACTAACCCATGATTCTTATCTTGTTCAGCCACGAGGCTTGGTACTTTTTCTCAGAGCAGCATGGTAGTCTTCTTTTCTTTGAGTTGCTGGCATCTCTACTGGTGTCTCTCTGGAGTCTCTCTCTGCTATCTTCTCTGCTCAGTTCTTCCTGTTCCCAAAGTTCTCTTAGTCTGATAGCCCTGCCCACATTTCCTGTATGCCTTCTGCCAATTAGCATTTTTATTTTAGCCAGTAGACAGGTGGAACAATTATTTACAATGTAACAAAACACAATCTCACTATAGTCTATAGCTATATCCTGTGTCACAGGGGTACCTGCTTATCAACTGTCCTCACTGTATGAGGTTTAAAGCATCATTCTGCTTTCATAAACTCCTAGTCTATTTTCTCCTCTTCATTCTATCTTAAGAGAAAGTAGAGGCATTATCATAGTAAAGGGACCGGGATCCCCCCCCATCTCTCTTCTGCAGAAATGCAGCAAGCACTAATGGGCTCAGGTGCATGAGTTGGCTCCATGTACATGTGTTAATGTGCATACATGTGTGTGTGCTTTTATGCCCCCTTGTGTATGTGTATGTTTGTCCATGTGTGAGTACATGCATGTTTGTGTGTGTGAGGACCTAGATCTCCTTTATCCTTTTGTCACAGATTTAAACGAACAAAACAAACAAACAAACAAAATACCACCACCAATAACAAACACAACAAAACCCAAACAAATAACCTTACCACCTGGAGACTCTGGTGGCACAGAGATCTAGGGTGAAAGATTAAACACAACACATTTTGGAGATGATGACAGAATCCAGTTATAGCTCTTAGTAATTACACTGAGAGGGTAGAGATAATGTTGATGACTCTTAACAGTACTAAAGTCAGGGCTTATATAAGCTGTGAAGCCATGGAATTGTATTTTCTCACTGGAAAAAAAAGTCCCTCCTAAAGCATTTGTGCCCCTATTTTTTCACACAGGATTGGCCAACAAGTACAACACTGCATATGTTCCAGCTCCCATATTTTAATAGGACAGGTTTGAAAATATTTCCTTCCAGCCCTACATGCTCCACCTTATGAAATACAGCAAAAGCTGAGGAGTTTCATGAGCCTTCTAGGCCAACTGGAGAATGAAAAAGCAGCTAAAGAAACCAGCAGCCCTGCCTGAGATCATATGACACCCTACCTTCACTTCAGTCCCCTGCCACAAAAGCTGCAACTCCCATTGAGGCCAAGGAGCTGTCACCAGCATGTACAATTGCCTCATTACCAGAGAGAAGAGTTGTGCACTGGGAACCTTCTCAGCATCCCTGGGGCACAGAGACCCAGGATAACAGCGTGCCAATGCACCCCCTGCTGGCTTTTATTGTATGCTAATGTAATGGGATCATCAGTCTGAAGGCTATCTGTGCATAGAAACTGGATTTCTTTTTGTCTAGTTGGAGCAGTCATTTTAAATTCCAGCAACGGGAAAGGAGTGTGAGTCTTAACAGGACAAATGGAAAAAGAAGAAGGAACAGGAGGAGGCAGAAGCAGTAAGATATAAATTTGGGTGGGACAATTAGGAAATCAAAGAGGTTTCTGCATTAAGGGGTGTAGCTGAAAAAGCAGGAAGAGAGCTAAATTGTGTTTTTCATCACAAAGGAGAAGTACTTAAAGGAACCGTGTTGCACAAAGCATAGGAGCCCAAGGTCAAGCTAGTTCCAGAGAGTAGGAGTCAGAGAGGGAACACCCCAGAGTGAGTTCCCAGAGGGAAAACTCTGCCATCTCTGTACCCTTCTTAGGAATGACATTCTCCTCACAGTAGGCACAAGTATCCAGGCCTCCTTGGAAACACTTTTCACAGAGTCCTATTTCCAGCAGTGAGTTGGTAATGTGTAAGGGCAAGGAGTGAGCATGAAAAGAAAGAGAGTGGAGATAAAGGAAGAAAAGGAAGGGGAAATGGAGAAAGGGAAGGGAGACAGATCTTGATGTAATGATGTTGAACCATATGTGGTACCAACTGGAAATTTTATTTTTATTCTCATCTCAAGCCCTTTAGGTGCCTTTCATCATCTTGAAGATGTCAGGACACACCCTACTGCTGCTGTTGCTGCTGCTGCTGCTGCTGTGTCTTTGAGACAGAAAGATGGTCAGAAAATGTGGTGTGGAGTGTGGTCTTATAGTCTGATACAAGGTACTTATGGGTCCTACTTACTGCCATTTTCTATGTCCCCCAGCATGTAAACCAGACTAGTTTAGATCACATGGAATCAGACTGACCCAAGCCTCTAAAATCCTGTTAAGTGTCAGAAAAAGCCTTTGTTCTGGGTGTTTATGGGAAGGCTCTCCCTTCCTTTTCAGTACCATATCACATTGCTTATCACATGATGCTCTGACTATCCAAAAGTCCTACTGCTTACAGATCCAATCATAGCTTCATGGTTGGAAGACCCTCTCTTCTAAAAGCTCACTGCAAAGGGTAATTTTTGCTCAGCTGCTTTCCTGAATGTGCTGCTTATCTTTGAAGTTATAACAAGGCCTGAAATCCTACCTATCTATACCCAATGTTATAAAAACTCAACCTGTGAATTGGTTTTTCAGCTTTGCTTTATTTCTTTAACTTGCCTCTGCTCCATGCTCCTAGTCTCTGAAGGACACAGCTGAGCTCATCTGTTCTTCATCCTCAGAGCTGTTCTCAATAGAAATCAAAGAATGTACTCGTGATTCTTTTTGTCAGAAGTTTCTAGCTCAGCCTAGGTTGAGGCCTGGACCTGAAGCCACTTAGTCTTAAATAATTACATCAAAGCTTCTATTAATTACAAGTTGTTTGGTCTATGGCTGAGACTTACTACTTGCTAACTCTTACTCTTAAACTAACCCATAGTTATTATCCATATTTCACCACATGACTTGGTACCTTTTCCTCAGTGCAGCCTTCTTTTCTTATTTCCTCTGCATTTTCTGGTGTCTGCTGCTGCTCTTCTGCTTCTCAGAATTCTCCTAGTCTGGTTGCCCTGCCTTTACTTCCTGCCCAGCATTTGGCCAATCAGCATTTTATTAAACCAATAGGAGTGACAAATATTTAAAATGTACAAGAGCAATATCCCACAGCAGGATCTTTGGCACTCTTCTCTATCTTCTGTATGATCCCTTGGTAACATGATTCATATGAGCATAGAACAGGTTTTCAGTGCATATTTGTAAGAATTCATAATTCAATACATAATCAGAAGAAACATTACAATGTAGAATCTTTTTTGCAAATGAAAAGTATCCAATGCCAAAAGCCTTTTATGCATACACCAGCCTTTCAGGTTTATCAGTACCTGATGGTAGGTATCAAGGCCACTTGCCACTAGAGGAACAAAGCCATAAGATAAGCTCTACCAGCACAGCAGGAAGAAGAGACAATGTCAGAATTCCTTCATTTCTCATCAAAAGCTAGGTATACTCCTTGTAAGTTTATTGTATTGAGCCATTTTGCTGAACTAGAGATTCCAGATTTGTCTCAAGTGCTCAACTGGACCATCCTCCATGCAGCATGGATCATAGGGAGTCAGGATTGAAAGGAGTTAACAAGCCTGATGGAAAACAGCTCTGGGACCTCTGTGGGCACTATGATAGAGGGCAAGTGTCAACCTGTCATCCCTTATCTGTACTTTGTAGGGTTTTATTCTGTGAAACAAGACTATGAACTAGTCAAAAATATCTAAGAACATTTAGCCTCCATAATCTATGTTTAATCTTTTAGCTTCACATCAAGAACTGTAATTCTGGATACTTCTATGACCTGTCTACTTTAGCACACTGGTTCCTTTGAGTTTCTTCAAGCTACTTTGTCTTGCAGAGGATTGTAATTCTAATGTCCAGCAAGGTCAAAGAGAGTCAGCTTCTGAACTCAGAAGATTAATGTTGCAATGGATGGGAGAGAATGCACAGGGAGACTGTTGCTCAAGCATGAGAATTCTATCTTGTAGACTTTTTTTTTTTCTTCATAGCAAATAAGGTTTATGGATTGCAATGAAGAGTCTGTGGCATTAAAATAAGTCTTTTTACAGTATTTTCCCATTTAAGCCTTACACAGGCAGCATGCTGGATTGGACCCCGAAAGTCACTCACTAGTTTTTCAATTTAGTTTGTTAATAGCCTGCCTTTCATAAAAGCATCAGGCACAATCACCCCAATCCCTAAATCAATAGGATGATGCGGCAATGCCTCAAAGAAATGATATTTTTGAAATAAATATATACCATTCCACCAGGCCCGTTTGACATCAAATTTATATACTCAATAAGAAAGCACAATTAATGGTCCCGAACTGTATTTTCCTTCACCTATTTCACATTTCAAGAGGCACAGGATTTCTTAAGAGAAAAAAAATCATAAAAGAAAGAAAGAAAAAGAGCAAATAAGTACTCTGTTCATAAATAGAGTGAATGTGTTAAAAACAACTTTGGCTGGTGGGTATCTTCTCAGAACCAGTTCTAATTGTTTCCAGACACATTTGTACTTTTTTCCTGGTCTTGGCTTTGCTGCTCCTTCAGTAGGAAAGACTTCATAGTTTCAGCGAAGATCTCTGCCCCTTTCCACTTTGTCTACACTATTACTCAAGACTCCCCCATGATGTCTTATGTGTTTACTATCTCTCTTCTCTCTGACACATGTCATCTCCTCAGGGGCAGCTCTGAGGTATTGTGTACAATACTGTGTACAGCTCCTTCTGGTAAGTATCTAAAATAATTTTGCTTTCT
Source organism: Sigmodon hispidus (assembly GCA_004025045.1). Lineage (NCBI taxonomy): Eukaryota > Metazoa > Chordata > Mammalia > Rodentia > Cricetidae > Sigmodon > Sigmodon hispidus. Next base: position 293,102 of record PVIH01000406.1, on the reverse strand, counting down.
CGTTGTTATTGTGACTCACTACTGGCTTCTTGGTGCAAGGATACCTTATGTAGCTTAAGCTAGCCTTTAACTTATGATCCTCTTCCTCCAGATTCCCAGGCAGCTGGGAAACCAGGTGCGCATTGTTGTACATGAGCAAAATAATTTCTTAAATAAATGGGTAGGTAAATGAATGGATAGATCTGTTACTTCCTCTACAAATGGTGTTGACCATGGAGCTGTAGGGATTTCTCAGTGGTTAGGGCCACTTCTTATGGCAGAGGAGCATGGTTCAATACTTTCTATCCACATAGTGGTGATGGATCACAGCTGTTCATAACTTCAGTTCTAGGGGATTTGATTCTCTTTTCAGTGGGCACCAGGCCCATAAATTATCCACAAAACACACATGTGAGCAAAGCATTCCTAACAGCAATAAAATACATATAACTGAAAATAAAAAAATGTGAAATGTATGAAGAATATGTAATTTGCATTATTCAGTAAATCTATTGATCAGTAGGCAGAGCACCCTCCACATACCTTTCAAACATGTTTGTGACATGCAGAGAGTGTAAGAGACTCAAACACAGAGAGAACTATGAGCAGAGAAACAGAACGAGCAGGGGCCAGGAAAGGAGTCTAGAGGAGAGTAGGGAGAGAGGGGAGGGAGAAAGAAAGAGACAAAGTGAAGAGACCAGAGGGTAGAGACAGAGACATCAGGGTAAGTAGTGGTGGACAGAGGGATGAATTAAAGGCAATAGAGAGCTAAAATGAGGATAAGAGAAGAGAAGAAGGGCATGGTAACTGGAGAAATTTACCTACACCATATTTTCCTCACTATTCTTTCTTGCTAGGGTAGTTTTTACCTTGACTTTCAAAGGTCTTCTATATTTCTGCTTTCTAATGAATGTTTTCCTCTAACAATACTCTTTTTTATATTGACAGTATAGAAGAGAACTTTATGAACTCTTGTTATGACTTGCTAGGGCAAATGCTTCCATGTATTCTAGAACTTACTTTAAAGACAGACTTCTACTTCAGTTACATTGGGTTGCTGAGCTGTGAGTCCAGCATGAAGACTGATTTCAAGGACCACGAGGCACGCTAGAGGTTGGTGTGATGTGCTTTGGAAAGACTTGGCACTGTGCAAACACCAGCTCTTCCCTTGGAGAATCATTTTAACAGACAGTGCCAAAAGTACATCTCACTGTGAGTACTCACATGGGTGTATTGCATTGTGCTGTGTTCTCAAGGCATTTGAGTAGAACATAACTTATCACTCTTGTTGGACTGTGACAGCTAGGCAAACTGCAAAAATGTCTATTTTAATGGTAGATTTAAAGGAAAATACACTGTGCAAAAATTAATGTTTCAGAGTATTCTGCTTTATGTAGATCAGATCAAATGAAGAAGTGGAAAAAAAAAAAACCTTTTAGCTCTATATCCACATGGATAGTAGACTCTGCCTAAATGTTTCCATATATCTATTTTATGAAGGTATTTTTGATTTGGAGGCTGGGAGGAATGGTGTGTTGAGGCTCAGCACAAGTTAACCATTTTGATATTGGGGCTCAGTCAGTTTTGGAAATTGTAATTTGGGCTTTATGTAGATATGATAGTGGTAACAGAACCACAAAGTAAAGGTAACTGATGGATCTGACACTGCAAACAATACTAAGCCGGGTTTTGTGCTGAACTAGCCTTTCTTTTCAATATAGCTCTATGAAGCTACTGTGCTCTTAACTGAAGGCTGTTCCCCAAGAACAGTAGCTCATTGGATGTATCTAATGGGGTGTTTAAAGGAACAATGTGAATCCACTTTTTTGAAGGGAGTCCTGTTAAACAGAGCAGCAAAAACAATGGACATGTCATTGTTCTTCATTCCAGGAAACAAAATGCAAGGAAGTATGCCGTCAGTCCGAGGGAACATAGCAAGCGAGGCTGGTAATCACTAAAGGTGTATGTTTATTTAAGCAAGTAACAAACAAGTGTAGGCCTGAGCTTGGTTTATTTATAAGAATGAAACAAAATTAAAATCAAACTGATTGTTCTAAAGACATACTATAAGTTCATGGTGAGACTTCTTCCAGTTCATCAAAAATTAGCTGTCACTGTTTTGTTGATTAGTTATTTTCATTTTTACTTAGAAGCAACCTACATGATGAGGGAAACAGAGAACTATGAAACAGTTATGAAGTTATAAAGTCCCAGTATAAAAAACAAAACAAAACAGAAAAAAAACAACCAATCAAAGAAGAAAAGAAATTCTCTACAGGACTCACTGAAGATTTTTGTATTTATAAATTTGCATTTAAATCTTTCTACAGGCCAAGAATAAAGAAGAAATGTAGTCAAGCACAGTACCAAGTGTCTCATAGAGAGGATGTTTCAGGAGAATTACTGAAGCCCAGAAATTCAAGGTAAATGTTGGAAACATAATGGGAAACTCCTTATTTCATTAGGTCAGGGGTGAAAAGGGGGAAGAAACAAGGAGAAAATGGATTGGCTGGGGGAAATTTAGATGTGAAGACTGCCTTTTGTTATGTATACAATGTCATGGTGATCCTTTTGATTTTCCTTTCCTTTGAGTTAGATAAACAAGAGGTGAGCTGCCAGAACTTCACCAGGAAGCCATGGAGGCAATGGGCACTAAGGAAGCAAAGGGAATATTACAGATCAAATTTTGGAAAATAGAGAGAGATGAACATTCCCCTCAGCCTTTATGTGATTTCCATTGCCTTTTGTCTACATAATACTTGTGTGTGTGCTTGTGTGTGTGTGTGTGTGTGCTTGCATGCACATGCGTGTGCATGTGCGCGCATATATTCATGCGCCCATATCAAAAGTCACTGTCAGATATCTTCCTCAGTCATTTTATCTTAATTTTTTGAGAAAGGGACTAGTGCTCTGAACATAAAGTTTGGCTGCATAGGCTCTCCAACATTCACCAGCTAACCTATTGTACTTACCTTTCCTGCATTAAGATTGTAGGTACATGCTACCTCTAAACTTCACTTTTGCCATGGATGTTGTGTATCCAAATTTAATGGGTTGTGTCTGTTTGTTTGGTTGGTTTTGTTTTTTGCTTGTAACACAAGCACATTTTCCTTTGAGCATCTTCTCAATATATCATATTCCTATCTTGAGCTACTTTATGAGGTGTATATTCCTAACTGCATTCAATAGGCAGGTAACTATTCAAATCTTTGATTACTTACTCAGAGTTAGAGACTTACCCAAAGCCAAAGATAAGATATAAACTTGTTTATATAATTCTAGAAATTATCTTTATAGCAAATGTCATTCTATATTCTTTTCATTTTTAATATTTTGTTGTGAGGTTAGACAACCAATTATCTAGCTATCATTGCTCATTTTCAAATCATGTTTACTTTATGCTAGCTCCTGAGGCTTTGATGAAAGTGTAGTATAAACATATACATGAATGCCATGTAGCAAACCAGTTACTTTTTCCAGCCCATGTTCCTATAGGGCTCCGTCTCCAGACATTGATAGTATATCTGATTTGTATTTGCTATTAAGTATGATTTCTTCTGTTCCACTGACCTGAGTGCAAGAAGGGTAAACTAGGAACAGAGGGAGATACAATTTAATTTAGAATTTGTTTATGAGCAATATAGGAGTTTGGCTGGTCTTTATGTTGTAGAATATCCCACTTAGCATATCCATCTCTGTGTTGTTAAGCTTAAAATCCTTATCTACTAAGAAGAGGATTCTGTGTTGGACCAAACACTTAGAATTTGGGCAGAGATTGAAACATGAGATTTGTGTGTGGACTGGAAGGTGTGCAAGGCTTCAGATCTGTATGTTGTGAGGGTAGGGGCTTCTTGGTCGTCATATTTGCAATGCATGGAAATGGTTAAGAGGTCAGTTCTAAATATAACCTCACAGTCTTCTGGGTGACTCACCTCAGTAGACTCTGTCAGCGGAAAGTAGATCAGAATCTACAACCAAAGGATACATCAATGCTCCTTTTCATTTTGAAGGAATTCAAAAATAGAAATTCAAAATGTTCTCACTATATCAAGAAAGCTGCTATGTCCAGATTGCTCTGTAGATAAAATGTCATGACCTCTGAATCAAACAGAGCTAATTTTTAAGCTGGATCTCTATTCCCCTTACCTTTGTGAACACATATTGCAGCTTTGGTTAAGATCTTATCTCAAGGTCAATAGATAGAAGGTATTAGTTGTTACAGCTTCATCACCCAACCCAGCAATATTATCTGTTACACAAGCACACATATAGATACACACAGGCACAAACACACATATCTGGCACAGAGGATCAGGATATTATCTCACAATTCCAGATGCTAGAGGCATGCTCTATTGGTCTCTTCTTGTTTCTCTATGGATCCTGATATCTGTACAGATCCGAACAAGGAGATATAAGTGAACCAACTGTGCACTTTTAGATTATAGAAGTTTACAACTTCAGGGAGCTTTACATCACATCAAGACTAAGATCTTGTAAAAGTCATTCAGCTATGTCACAATCTAGACCTTCCTCATAGTCCTCATTATTCAATAATTGTCACCAACACCAGTGTCATTATTACATTCTGCAAATGTCTTCCACAGATAGAACGTGATATCTTACATAGAATAATCAACTTTGTACAAATCATTCCTAATGATGAATTTTGTCAGCTTTAAAGGATACAAAGCACCTAGCTGCTAAATCTTTGAGGATGCTTGAAGGATTGTTGTTTAAGTTAGTTTAACTGACATGATTCAACCTATCATAATGGTAAAGAATATTGTTCCATGGCATGGCATCTTTGACTGAATAAAAGAAGAAAGTCAGATGAGCATGAGCACTCATCACTTTCTGCCTTCTAAAGATTATGAATGTGGCCAACAGCCTGAATCTCCTGTCCTCATGCTTTCACTGCATGATGGAATGTACTTTGACACTGTGAGCCAAGATAAACTGCCCTGTGCTTTGTTATTGTCAGTGGATTGGATTACAGCAATACGAAAGTTAAGTATTATATATTTCATATTTCCTTTCATTGTCACTATTCTTAATTTTAGAACTAAAAACATAGATACAAATATTTAGAAGGTGTTGTAGAAAGGAAGATCTAGCAGAGCAGATCTTTACCTAGGATTTTTGAGGCATGTAGCATTGCCTCCCCATGTGTTTGTCCATGAGGTTTCTGAATCAGGCATGAGCCTAGAATGTCCTTCATGTCACAGTTACCTTTATTCCAGTCTCTCTTCTGCTTCCACAATCCACTGTATTTGTTGTTGTCTTTTATCTTATTTTTTGTTAAACAAATTCTCACTCCTCTACAGCTCAAGGTGGCTTCAAATGTGTACAACTTACAACTCTCCTACCTTGGCATCTGTGCTAAATGTAAAGTACTGCCATGCCTAGCTTCCATTTTATCTTCTACTTTGCCAAAGAGAAAGTGTTTGAAGTAACTTTCATACTTTAAGCAATCTTGTTTATAGCAAAAGAGTTGATAATATCTAAAATGCAGAGGGTCTTTCAGCATATTTTAATTTTGATATAAAATTAAGGGAAGTCCAACAGATGATAGACTTGGATACCATAATAATAGCTGGGATTGGCAAATTTACTATGCATGCTACAGTTTCACAAGGGCTTGTATTTGTGGAATCTCTTCATTAGATGTATCTTTCTTTACTTAGGATCATTTAAGCTAACACTAAAGCTGGAAAACCAATGACAGCATTGCTCAATGGAGTTCTTCTGAGTCGGAGCCTTCATGAAACTACCTATTAAAGGTATGCCATTAATAATGTGCTCATTAAGATTATTTAGAGTTCAGCTGAAGAGAGGGAGGAATGACTAGAGAAGCAAGGGGGATCAAGAGCACATTGGAAAAAATAATAGAAACAGCTGGCCTGAGCTGATTGGAGCTCAGGACTCTAGATTGACAGCTGGAGAGTCTGCACGGGACTAAACTAGACTCTCTGAATGAGGGTGATAGGTAAGTAGGTCAATCTATTGTTAGTGATCTGTCTATTGTTAGCCACTGGACCCAGAGTTATCCTGGTTACATGAACTGGCTTTTTAGAGCCTACTCCCTATGGTGGGATGACTTGGTCAGCCTTAATACAGGGAAGAGGGCCTGGATCCTGCCTCAACTTGGAATGTTAGCCTGTTTAGACTACTCAAGGAAGGCCTTACCCCATTGAGGAATAGATGGGGGTGAATTGTGGGTTTGGGGGCAGCAGGAGAAGGAGAAGGATGGGAAAAGAAAGTATATATATATAAAAGGAAAAAAAATCTTCTGAAATAAAAAAAATAGTAAAGTTAAGAACGAAAAAAGATTATACATTTCTGCCTTCATATATCTGTTTCAAAGTAGAAAATTCTCAGGAAAAAAAAAAACAGTTAAGCACTTTGCATTGTCTAATACTTCATAGCAAGTGAAACTGCAAAATTTTTTAAGTAAGAAAAGAAGTCACAGAACACACCTGAGCAGTGTGTGTTCTGTGTAGAGACTTCCACTATCCTCATTTCTCCGCCCATAGAACTGGGAACAAGTAGCATATACACCTCAGGGATCACTACTTCAGAGGTTCGGTGTGCACACTCTTGTGGGTTGATGTGCACCTTCATATGGCTGGCCTGTGAGTCCTTTCTGTTTCTTTCCTTCATGTCTTTGCCCCTCCCTTTTTCCCTTCCTTTCTTCCTTCCATCTGTCCACATTCTGTCTTCCCCTGTGTATGTGTCTATTTGTATGTGTATTTGTGTACATGTGTGTTATGCTGATATGTCCACCTGTCTATCTCCATGTGGAGGACAGAGTTCAACTCCAAGAGGTTTCTCTTTCACTCTTTACCCTCTTTTTCAGACAGAGTGTCTCACTGAACTTAGAATATTTCCTGTTGACTAGACTGGTTAGCCATCCAGTCCTTCAATATCTGTCTCTATACCAGTAGCAATATCATTTTAAGTGTGCTTGGCTTGAAATCTGAACTCAATTTTTCATACTTCGCAGAGAGCCACATCTCAGAACTTATTATTTATTTTTGTTGTGGTGATAAATTAAAAAAATAGTTCTTGGGTCCTCAGCTATCTTATTTAAAATTTTATTTATTGTCATATTTCATTGATGATCATTATGATTAAATGAAATAAATCCCAGTGTATATAACAAAATATACATAGCTCATAATCATAAGGTATTCATTAAAATTAAAGTATTCCTATATGGGCCAATTGTTTCATATCTGTAAAGGATCTGATTTCATAAACTCAGCAGGCAGCCCCTGCTGCTACATGATACCTTCTCCACTGGTGTCAAAATAACCTCAGCTTTGGCTAAGCCTTGTGATGCCCAGATTAAACCCAGCTCTATGAACCAAATCTATGTCACAGTCATGAGATTAAATCATATGTCCCATAACTTCACTTCTTTCTGTGCTCAAAAAAGGGGAGCACTTCCACACAGTCCTTCATATAGTAATTAATGATGGTACCATATAAACTTAGTGATCTCAGTGTGGGTACCTTCTCTTTCAATGCATTTATCTGACTTCCCATGATCCTCCAGGCAGATATTCTTTAAACTATCTGTTATATAGCATTAGAATTCCTTGATAAGTTCGAGAAAATAGATGGCTAAGAGTGGAATTCCAGTCTCATGGGTAAAATCCACACAATGCTCATAAAGGATATATTCTGGAAAATCTTTTGTCTACTAAGTTGTCCAATGACTGAGATTAATCTACATTTATTTCTGTGATTATATTATGTTAACTTTTCCTCTGATTATCTTGATGAAATTTCTTCTAACTTAAACAACAGAACAGTAATATTTTTTAAAAAAATGTTAATGGTTTTATTTGCATCTCAGAGAACTGCACAATGTGTTTAATGTCTGTTTCCTACCTAGAGTCCTAGCTCCATTTGTCCTAATGAGGCTGTTGCCATTGACTGGCTGTGGCCATGGCTGAGACTTGCACATGTCTGGTATTATATGAGGTTATTGCTATTTTCAGGCTTTTATGGATCACAAGGAATATATCAAGAAGCATCAAGTGACCAAGTGAGTAGAGCCTCCTATTCTCTTCACAGTGTCCTCAGGTGGGTGGCACATGTGGACAACCCTAACTCTATCTTCTAGAGATGAGATCACAGAGGACAGCAATGGATGGGATCTTTTACCCTGGCAACCATTTCTTCAACAACAGATCCTGAGAACTAGATGAAGACTTGCTGCATGCTTCATGCATCAGGAGCTCAGTCATTTTTCACAGTTACCAACCTGCTTTCTCTCATAAAGCAGCCCCGATTTCCACACATATTCTTTGTACTTAGATTCTCATTCTTGCCCTGGTTCTTGAATTGGGTTTTCTTTCCCACTTTTTGATATGGGCCAGGTTTCATTATCTCCTGTTCTGCTGCCATGTAGCCCACTGTCACTCTCAGATCCTGGATATGGTTCCAACGTCCAGCCACATGCTGAGAACCTCAGACTGCTTAATTTCAAGAAGACATGGAATAATTTTAACCTAACATACCAAACTCTTTTTACTTACTTTATTGTTTTATGATTTGATTTTTAAATTTTGGTGTATATGCATGACTGTTAGGTGTCCTGGAGCTGGAGCTACAGGTAGCTCTGAACTGCTATATGTGAATGGTGGGAACCAAATTTCAGTTCTTTTCTAGAACAGCAAGCTCTGCTGGGAACTAAACCCCAGTTCTCTTCAGAAACAGCTGCCACTCTCAGCCACTAAACCATCCCCCTAGTTCCTTACCTATCATATTTCTAAATTTTTATTTTTATATTCCTCTCCATATGCCTTGACCAAAGGTTGTAGTTGGTTTTATACTAAACACAACCTTCAAAAATATAAATTTCATGCATTATCAAATATGTATACCTCCTTATAAGTGAAAAAAATACATTTAGGCATTATTTTATAGTTCAACTCAAAATTCAAGGTATAAAGTAAGAATGAGAATGTAACTCCTGGACAGAGCTCAGAAAATCACCCAAAAGCAGCAAGCAAAACTTTGCTCCCAAAAATACAATGTCTTCTCAAATCTGGGGAGGGTGTACACCATGTAGCACTTTCTCCATGAACTACAATTGCTGTCACAAAATATTTTGATAGGTGCTCACTCCTGCCTGAATCTTGGTGATAAATATTTGTCCAGACCCTAACACTTATGTCCAAAGTTTACAATGCACATATTGCATAAATATATGTTGATAAATAAACTTGGTAGCTGGTGTATGAAATGCATGTAAACTCTCTTTTTTTAAGCAAGATTTGAATTTTATAGACTGTAAAATATGGATATTGCTCTATTTATCTTGATGTACCTCTGTAAGAAGGTGGCTGCCGTGATTGGAAAGTCGTACCATATAACTGAAATAAGGCACTTTATTTGGGGTTTAGGATATCCTCTGACCAATGTGTATAACTATAACTATCGTGAAAAATTAGTTGTTCATTTCATAAATATTTTCAAGAGGCCTGCCTAGAATGCCGAAGTGTTTTATAAGCACCGCAGGAGAAGCGGGTCTGGTTATTGCTCTGAACAAAAGGCTCAGTGCTTGTTGGCTGTTAAAAGAAAGGAGTCCTTGCTAATTAGACATATATAGGAGATTAGGATAGAATAACATGGTGTACAATGTTACAGGGTCTGGGTACCAATTTAGGAAAAATTGTTTTAAAATTAATATTATACATCTCTAGTAGCATGAGTCCTATGTCTCTTTTAGACATCCATCCTGTCATTTACCCTCTTCTTCTGCATTTATCTCTTTTCTAGACCCAAATTAGAGTTGTCTACTTTCCCATTTCCCTGATCAAATCATCTGTACACTACTATTCTCCTCTAAGTCATCCTTAAGAAAACTTTAATACTAAGAATGGGCATAAATATACATATATAGTTTAAGTGAAATTATCATATCTAGGCTGGCAATGCTCCCCCCAAGAGGAAAATGTCTAACAATTCACAACACAAAAAATAAGAAGCATTCTTTAGATCTGTTGCTGAAAAATTTTCAAGATACTTCTCAAGCGTTGCAGTCTATTGCTGTTACCACTGGTTGCCTTACAGAGACTGCAAGTCTTTGCTTCTGAAGGTACCATGAGTACAGGCCCCAGAGTCGCCTGCACTGGCATTGACATTAGAGCCTCATCCCAAAGAACCATCTTTCATGGAACCATAAAGAGTTATGTTATCTTCTTTTTATTTCACTGTTCTCCTAATGGCTTTAGTGTGTGTGTGTGTGTGTGTGTGTGTGTGTGTGTGTGTGTGTGTGTGTATAGTACTATTTTTTTATTATGAAGAAAGTCATATTTTTATCCATGTATCTCCTTCTTCCCAAGCTAGGACACCTATGAACCGCAACAATGACCGGCATGGCATGGTAACCCTAAGGGTACAATAGTGGCACACAAACCTTAGTGATAATAAACATCTCTCTAGATACCTCCTCAACAAGAGATGAAGTAGTCAACATATGCCATAGCTAGCATAGCTTGGCTCTTGATGAATAGCTTACAACCATTTGACTAAACCAACAAATTAACCAACTGCATTTTAATAACTGGTCTTGGATCCATCACCCCTTTTTGAGGAAGCTTCTTTTTGTAACATACCAAGACTATTATAGAAAACCATAACCAATCAAAATGCAGAGTTATGGTGTCCAGTACTAATTAATATGTGTACAAAACACTCACACACGTAAAGCTCAGGGAACACTTCAGGAGAAGGGTCAGAAAGATCGCAAGGATCACTAAATTTGATGTGAGATTGTGTCTTCTAGTCTTTAAGGAGTTATACCCATGGAGTCTTACTACATCACTGCCTAAACATGAGCTGAACAAGGACAACTATAGGTATAAAAATAGGGATGGAGGATAGCTCAGAAGGTTTTAATTTTAAACAAAGAACCATAGGCAGCTAAGGAAAGAAGAGAGTGGATAAGTAATCTTTCCCAAGGGAGAAACATAGCAATTGACTATTCCAAACAAAAATGATTAGCCCTGAAAATATACATAAAAGAAGCATTATACAGACTGACTGGAGAGTATTTATGTACTTTGCAATATTTGTGCCTATACATATATGTATACAGCAGTAAGTAATTAAAAAATAGATCACGAATTTGAAAGAGAGCTAGAAAGGGTACATGGGAGGTTTTGAAGGGAGGAAGAGAAAGAGGATAATGATGTAATTATGATATAATCTCAGAAAATAAGGCAAACAATTGCAAAGCATATTGTAAATGCTATGGGTAATGCAGAAGAGTTAGGATTTTGTTGTACATACTTCTCCTTTTACTTATTTATTTATTCACTTCCAAAATCATTGATGGGATTTGGGGGATGGCTTGGTTGCTAATGGTCATTTGTTGTATAAGACAAGGACCTGAATACAGATATTAACACCTACATAAACCCTAGATGTGACCCCATCCTCTAGACAGCATCACTGACAGTCGACATGTAGCAACAGAAGGATTTCAGGTGCTTACAGATAAAGTTCTTGGGAATACAGATTAGATATTTAGATATCCCTGCACTAGATTCAGTGAAAAACCATATTTCAAAAGAATAAGGCAGAAGAAATGTGTAAGATGCTATACATGATCCTCTGGCCTCTGCAAGCATGTACATATACATACCACATGTTCATGCATTCACAAAATACACCAAATCACCCAACTACACACATAAAGCAAAAGGTATTCATTTATATTTTGGCTTGAATATGAAATATTCCTACAGGTTTGTGTAATGAGGCATGGTCCGTGTTGTTATCACTATTTTGAGAGATGTTGAAAACTTTAGGAGACAGGACCAATCTGAAAGAAAAATGTAGTTCAAGAGGAGATGTGTGATCTTGAAGGGCAGATTATATTCATAGCCCCTTACAGTTTACCTCCAGTCCAATATTGGCTTGTACCATAAAATCCCACCTGACTGGGATATCAGCCCAGAAAGAATGAAGTCGAATTCCCATTGACTGAGATCTCTCTAACCATGAACCAGAGCATTTACTTCTCTTATAAGCTTTTTTTTTCCCCCTCGAGATGTTAGTCACAGTGGGATTTTCATCTCAGACATCATATCTCACACACTGCATGTTGGGAATCATCTACATGATAGATATGTTATGCTAAACTGCCGCATTTAAAAATCAGTCCAAATAGGTGACTGAGAGTTGAGTTTCCAAAGGTGCTAAATATTTGCTGACTTTGCTTTCTCTCTTTAGTCTTGAATAGCTCTGAGGCAACCAACAAGAACATAGAAGTTCTTGAGAATACAGATTAGATGTTTGGATAACTATGCTCAAAGAATCCCCAAAACATTCAGCAAATTAATGAAAATATACAGTTATCAAAAAATAATTAGATGTTACATGAACAAGAAGAGCAGTCTCTAGCAAGTTGATAGCCTGCATACTTGTCTGTAGTGCTATGTTTAGCATCCCATGTGGAACATTGCCTCTTATCTTCTGCTTACACTGTGTCATGGGTGAAAATTGTTTCCAATGTGTTCTTTTCATTCCTGCTCCAGTTTTCCTAGACTGTGAGTGTTTATCTGCTTTTACCAGGATAACCATAAAAGTCTCTTAAATGGCTCCCCTCAAAGCTCCTTTTAGACTGTCCTCTCTGACCTCACTAGCCACCTTAGATAGCCCAAGTTTTGTAATTACTTTGCTTTGACTTCATTGCTCTCTTTTCTCAGTGACCCGAATTCAATTCCCTACATTCAGGCATTGATCAGATACTTGGGATGCCCAGCTTTCAATGTGCTGATGTTGCCAGATTCCAGCTGTGTGTTAGAATCTCTGTCTCTAATGGGTAAGATGACACAGTGACAATACACCTGAAATGTGACAAGAACCATTTCAGTAGTGTCTATGAAATTCAAAAATGTGTCTAGAGAAAATCCCTGGCTGGCAAGGTTTGGAAAGATAGAAAAAGCCTAAGAAGCCACTCAGTTGAATCAGTGTAGAAAGGATAGTGTGTTTATGAGAAGCCATATACAGAGGCTAAGGAAAAAAAGGTTTACTTTGAGAAGTATGGCTATGTTAGTCTCCTATGTAATGTAGAATAAACATGAAGAATGAGCTAAGCCAAGTCCTCAGATTAAGTGGAACACTAGGCCAATATATTTAAATTGTGCACAGCTGACTTTGGAGAAATGCTAGTGTGTTTTGAAGTTCACATATTATTAGCTGTATATATTTTTGCTTCCACAGACATGATGTCATGAAAGAACACTGAGCTAAGAGTCAGGGAAAATGCAGTTTCAAATTCCCCACGCTTCCTTTGCCCCTTGTTTTTGGACTACCAGTGCAACAAATTACCACCATGAGCAAAGGATCTCTTGGAATTTGTGCTGCAGAAATCTTTATGGACTATGGAGTGTAGGAAAAGTACAGTGGGGAGATTGGACAACGGAAAGAAGAATTGAGTGTTAGAGTTCTCTAACTATAAGATACCATGAAGTTGTGTGGAGCAACATCGGAATATATGAAATCATTTGTCTTTAACTTTTGAAATTAATATTACACTACACAGAACATAAGTATTCTCATATCACCTTTAAAAATAATTCCAGAAGGACAGTTATTCATCTATTTTCTGTAGCAATGCCCTGGCTTATAAAAATACTTAAATGGCTATTCTTTGAAATCCTATCTTTGCTACAGAGGAATATCTGTGATTAAACGCATGCTAAAGAAGACATAGTCATACATGTGCCAGAAGAAATTTTCTCAGTTAGATACATATGCAGAATATTTCATACTTAGACATGTACTAGTTGCATGACAGTCTATTTGGAAGTGGAGAGACTATTTAAAGAATCATTGTGGTTTTGAAGCCTTACCCTTTGTGGGACATGAGGGAGACTCCAGATTTCTGCCTAGGAGCTGAATTTTCTGCCTTTGTATCTTAACTCTACTTTTTATGCCTTTTCAGGCTGATAGCCAGAGGGGACTCATTTAAAGCTTATGAGTCATTCTCTGAATATAGCCCTAATATTTTCAGACTGAGAAGGAAGTCTTCATCTACTGCAATTTCAAGAGTCACCACCTGTTTGTGTCCAGTGTACAGCATCACCTGGCTGTGTCCAGTGCATGACTGCTTTATCCTCACTAACTCCATCAGAATAGAGTCACTTAGCATTTGGCTTGTGTGGAATTCTAGCTCAGACAGCTGCTGAGCTGGGTCAATTTTCCCCACATTTAAAGTTACTGTGTCTAATTTTCAGTTTGACTTCTCTAATTACATACCTACTATTAGCAGTTTAAACAAATCTAACATTACAAGTGGAAGTTATCACATACTAAGAGGAGGGAAATGCCACAACTGTGCTAGGTAAGTATCTGATATTTGAGCAGAAGTACTCATACTCAAATTATGCTGTATTGATATTAAGAATACTATGACTGAATTAATCTATTGCTATAAATATAAGCACTTATATGTGTACATTTATCAGATTACTTTTATCAGACCCTACAATAGGTTCTTCCTAAGTGCCTATGAATTTAATTTTCAGAAGATGGTGATTAATACAGAAACCCACAGCTAGACAAGGAACATTGAATACAGGACTGTGGGTGTCCATCCTTAAACGTGGCATGTATATTAATTCCTCAAGACTCAGGGATCTTTCCATGATAGGGGACAGAAAATTTGTAAGAGCATACTCAAATTCCATTGTACTTATGAAGAGAGATTTGTTGGTAAGGAGACTGTGGCAATGAAAATAAATGCAAACATTCTATTGCTACAAACTGGTCAAACCAAAAATTAGTTTATCATTCATATTTTACTTGGCAGAAAAAAAAGTGTAATAAGTAAAACAAATATAATTTCGAATATCAGAAAATTAATTCATCTTTTCTAAGACAGAAGTTTGTAAGAGATTAAATGCTTCCCAGAGGAGAGAACAATGGATTGGTCATCTGGCATGCAATTCCCACAGTACCTTCAGAGGTTCTTTTTCCACGACTTGAATAGTAGCCTTTTATTGTGTAACAGACAGAGGACATGGTCAGTGTCAGAACATCAAGCTCCCAATTTTCATCTGAGACACATCTTTGCAGAAATGAGCCTTTTGTTGCTGTAAGAAATTTCCAGGAATAGGGTAACTTACAGCAACAGAACTTTGTTATTTGTCAGCTGTACAGTTAGAAGTTCTAGTGAATCCTAGAGGATCCACAACAGTGTGCTGGAAGGCCTGCACTCTTCTGTGGAAGATTGGGAGTGCTCACTCTTGCTTTCATTCTTCCTCAGAAGGTGACTTTTATCAATTGGCTTGTGATCCTTTCTCCTGTCATCAAAAATAATTACATAATTCTAACCATGATTTCTTTGTTCCAACTCTGTTTTTTAACCTTGTTTTTTCATAAAATATCTTGTGAATTGAATGTAGTGTATTTTAATACCCAGGGTTATCCTCTAATCTTAAAATTATCTTTAAATGATATTTCTATAAATTTTTTTCTTATGGATTGAGAATCTCATAAAACTAATACATTTTAGTAAAATGAATTCCCATTCCCTTTCTCTTATTTCCTCCGTTACTCTACCCCAACTTCATGTGTTCTCTTTCTCTTTGCTAAAATTCCTCTTTAGCCCACTTGGCACTTAAATGGTCATGATTGAGATCATCTAATGGAGCATGGGATTGTCACTCAGGAGTGGAAATTTTGAAAAATACCTACTTACACAGTAATCAGTTTCCAATAGCTAACCACGTAAGTGTGAGACTTTTTGAACCCCTTCCACATTATCCATTCTGGGAATTTGTCTGGCTTTATTCTGTGCATGTTCCTGCATATAATCGTAGTCCCTGTTAATTCATACGTGAAAAGTTTCAGTCATGTCTGGAAAACACTGCTTCACTGAAGACATCCCCTATCTTGAGCTGTTAAACTTTGTCTGCCCCTCTTTGAGAATGCTCTTGAGCCTTGGGAAAGAGGCATGTGACATAGCTATCCCATTTAAGGATGGATGCTAGAAACTTTCTGCTCTCTGTTCGTTGACCTCCTTTGGGTCTCCATATTAATCATTGTACTCTGCAAAATAAAGTTGACAGGCCCTACAAAAGAGTGTACTACAGTTTTTGTGCTAAATAGACAGTATCTTATATTGACATATAAGTACAACTTTATAACCATAGATTAATGTACTTCTCAACCATATTAAGATGTTAACTGAATAGCAGCTGCGAAGGCATGAGGTGCTCCTGTACTTGTATATACAGTATACCCTTGAATATTCTTTAGATGAATGCTGAGTTCCCAGTCTACCAGTCATCCACAGCAAGGAAGCCAGTCTTCCATGGAAAGAAGTCTTTAAAATGAAGAGATAAAATAATCTTTCATTATTTTTTTCTCTCAGGAGTGTGTCACAGTAACAAAACAGCAAATAATGCATGAGAAAATAATTCCTTTATTTTGTTCATCTTGCTAAGTTTATTTTTGTCCTGTCCATCAGTCAGCCTCTGTGCCTGGGATGATGACCATCTTGGATTGTGTAAGGACAACACCAAGCAAAAGAATAAAAATTAATTTTGTGATTCATTTGTATTATGAAGAACATTGTGGTGTGTGTGTGTGTGTGTGTGTGTGTGTGTGTGTGTGTGTGTGTGTGAAAAAATGTATTGTTTTCCAGAGGAAAATATATATATACTGCTGCTCAGGAAAGGGAGAAAAATGAGTATATTGGTCTAGTACCCAACTCTTTTTTTGTAAAAAAGATACCATATATTAAGCACAGAGCATCACAGAATCCTTCTTAAAATGTAAAAATTTTAAGGCTGGATATAGCTAGGTAAATGCTACAATTTTGTCACACATCAGTGTAAAATTTTTAAAAATTTCAGTGATGTTTTAATTATATATTTTCTGATTATCTTAAACTTTTCCCAAACATTAATATTATGACAATGTGGAGTGGTGCCATTTTTCATTTTTCTTTTTAACTTTTCTTTTATTAAAAGTAGACTGTTTTCTCACAGACGATATCATGATCATGGATTTCCTCCTCTACTCCTCCCAATTTCCTCCAACTACTCTCCCACTCAGAAGTACTCCCTTTATGTCTCCCATTAGAAAAGAGTCTTATAATAGGTAATTTTAAAATATAACAAAATAAAATGTAAGATCAAAAGCTATAACATTAATGATGGGAAAGAAAAAAACAACAGAAGGAAAAGATCTGCACAAGAAAAGGTACCACATTTAGAGACCCACCCATTTACACACTCAGGAATCCTCAAAAAACACTAAACTAGGAGCCATAATATACATAGGTGTTCAGAATTCTCACAGGCCCTGTGCATATTGCATCTGTCTTTATAATTTCATAGGAGTTTAGCTCATGTTGATTTAGAGGACCTTGTTGTCTTGGTGGCTTTCATTCATTCTGGCTCTTATACTCTTTCTGTCTTTCCAGCTGACTCCTGTTCCCTGAGCTCTGATAAGATGATAGTAGATATTTGATAGAAACATCTCATTTAGGGCTGAGTATCCTAAGGTCTCTCTCTGTCTCCCTCTCTCTCCCTTCCTCCCACCCTCCCTGTCTGTCTCTCTCTTTCCCTCTGTCTTCTGCTCCTCTCTTCTGCCCTCCTCCCTTTTTTCCTCCCCTACTCTCTCTCCCTTCCCTCCCTTCGTCCCTCTCCCCACTCTCTATCTCTCTCAATCATAAGGTTAACTGCTAGCTTGGTGTTTAGATTTTTCTTTTAGTAGCATACAGGGTATCTTCCTTTACTAAAGACACTAGTGCAAAGAGGTGAAGGCTGGAGATAGGAACCATATAGACTTCTCCGTGTTCAATGAGTTGTGAAGGCTTTGTTTTTGTCAACAGGAATTTGCTGTCAGTTTGGGGAGAGCAACATATTGGGCTTGCAACAGCCTAGGCTATTTGGGGATACATGGAAATCCTTGGGCTAAGAACTCTATTAGATATAACTCAATCTAAGTCCTAGAATCTTCATTTAATGACAAGAGACAGCCAGCTAAGACTCTGCCTCTGCCATTATCTGGCAATTTCAATTAGATTGCCTTCTATTGTGTTTATATTTTTAGAAAATTTTTACTGTATTATCTTTTCATATTACCCTTCATATGTTTGTTCATTTTTAGCCTTCACTCTTCACATTCTTTCTCTCAATTTCCCCTCCCCACTTTATCCTCTCTTTCCAACATCCTCCAAACCTCTGTAATTAATGATTCTTTTCCCTTTTTCTAAGGAGATTTATCTGTACCTATAGTCTGTTACTCTATGACTACCCTCTGTAGTTCTACAGACTGTAGCTTTGTTATCATTGACTTTATAGCTAATATAAGCAAACAAGTAAAAGTGTACCATAGTTTTTCCTTCTGTAGCTTAGAAAACATCACTCAGGATGATTTTTCTTTTTCTGATTTTTTTTGTTTTGTCTTAATGTATTTTTGTGTGTTTTTAGCTTTTCTTCTGTTTTTATAATGTTTTTGAAAATCAATATCAAAATGTATATAAAAATGCAAAACATTCAGAATAAATAAAAAATATAGTAATAAAATTTCCTTTTTTTCTAAAATACATGACACATAAAAAATAAAATCTAAAGCCCCTCAAACCAGGTTAGGCTCAGCTACAGCTAACCCTAACCCTATGGCCACCACAAATTTCTGCTAAGCAATCCTTCTACAGTCAAACCAGAAATTTCATTTTGTTTTTCAATGAGAAAAGAATGTTTTTGCTTAAAGTCCACTAATGAGTGAGTACATCCTCTGCTTATCCTTTTGGGTTTGTGAGACCTCAATCAGGAAGATATTCTCCAAACACATCCACTTGCTTGTAAATTTTAGAATATCATATTTTTCTTACTGCTGAGTAGTATTCCATTGTGTAGATGTACCACAGCTTGTTAATTCATTCCTCACTTGAGGCACATCTACATTGTTTTGAGATTCTTACTATTATGAATAATGCTGCTATGAACATACCTGAGCTAATGCTTTTGGGGTATGAATGTGCATCTTTACTGTATATGCCCCAAAATGGTATTGCTGGATCCTTAGGGAGATTGATTCCTTGTTTTCTGAGAAACCTCCATACTGCATTCCAGAATGGCTGAACAAGTTTACACTCCTACCAACAATGGAGGAGTGTTTCTCTCACTCTACCGTCTCTTCAACATAGGCTATCATTTGTGTTTTTAATCTTAGCCATTCTGACAAGTATAAAGAGTTATCTCAAAGTTGTTTTGATTTGGACTTCTCTGATGGCTGAATATGTTGAGCATTTTTTAATTTTTGTTTATTACTATTAAAGTTGTATTATTTTACAAATACAACTTGTGGTACAAAAGTTTTATGCTAGTTACACATAATAGTTTCACTATATAAATCTATTATAAAAAAATCAGACACAAAGCAAGAAAAGTTATCTTAGGTATCATTATTAATGTCAGAAAATTTGATTAAGTTGTGGTATATAAATGTCATAAAAAGTGATCCATTTCCTTTTAAGGAATATTTAATGTTGAGAAAATGCTCACAATATAGAATAACATGAAAAAGTTAAGACTCAGGCCTTGATATATCTCAGTGGTGTACTTGCTAACATGAAGGATATCCTGATTCTTTCTCCATCACTACCAAATCAGGATACCAAATGCCATATGTCATGTGATCTAATTTCTTAAAAGAATTTTAAATGCAGAAGAGTTAACAATAACTATAAAGAGGATAAGAATTATAAGCATGGCTTATCAAGGGTGGTAATACAAATAAGATTGCTGCACATATATTTACTTTGTGTTCAGCTTTCCCTCTGAATTTTTTTTCCATCCCTGTATATCCTTATTCAAGGTCTCTTCCCCCTCCCACCACATCTGGTCATTTTTCTTCTCTGCAACTCCCCATCCCCTCCCTGGGCAGGGAGCAGACAGTGCTATGGTCCCACTGACCCAATAATGCTTGGATCCATCTTCACTCCTGGCCAAATTCAGTTTTGTCCCCCCTCCCTCAAGGGTGAGTCTGGTGTTCCTATAGTTGGAGTAGGGTTTCAAGGGTCAGTCCAGGGTGTTTCTGATCCCAAGCTGTTCAGTCTTTGTGGTTTGCCACTTGGGCATGTTTGGCTTTTTTTCTTATTTGTTTGTTTAGAGACCACTAGTGAGTGATTACATCCCCTGCTTATCTCTCTGAGTTTGTGATATTTGCTCAGGAGGATATTCTCGAAATCCATCCATTTGCCTGCGAATTTTAGGTTATCATTTTTTCTTACTGATGACTAGTATTTCATTGTGTAGATGTACCACAGTTTGTTAATCCATTCTTCAGTTGAGGGACATCTAGGTTGTTTCCAGGTTCTTGCTATTACAAATAATGCTGCTATGAACATAGTTGAGCTAATAGCTTTGGAGTGTGAACGTGCCTCTTTAGGGTATACACCCAGAAGTGGTATTGCTGGGTCCTTGGGTAGATTGATTCTCAATTTTCTGAGAAAACTCCATATTGCATTCCAAAGTGGCTGAACAAGCTTACACTCCCACCAACAATGGAGGAGTGTTCCCCTTGCTCCTCATCCTTTCCAGCATAGGCTCTCCTCTGTGCCTTTTATCTTAGCCAATCTAACAGGTGTTAGGTGGTATCTCAAAGTTGTTTTGATTTGCATTTCTCTTATGGCTAAAGATGAAGAGCACTTTTTCAGGTCCCTTTCAGCCCTTCGTAGTTCCTCTGCTAAGAATTCCCTTTTTAGATCTGAACCCCATTTTTTGATAGGGTTATTCAAGATTTTGGGCTCTAAATTCTTGAGCTCTATATATACCTTAGAGATCAGTCCTCTATCACTTGTAGGGTTGGTGAAAATCTTTTCCCATTCTGTAGGCTGTCGTTTTGTCCTAGTGACAGTGTCCTTGGCTTTGAAGAAGCTTCCCAGCTTCAGGAGATCCCACTTATTGATTGTTGGTCTTAGTGCCTGTGCCACTGGTGTTATATTTAGGAAGTGGTGGCCTGTGCCAATTTGTAGAAGTGTATTTCCCACTTTCATTTCTATCAAGTTCAAAGTGGTTGGAGTTAAGTTGAGGTCTTTCATCCACTTGGATTTGAGTTTTGTGCAGGGTGACAGGCTCAGTTCTATTTGCATTTTTCTACACACTTCCATCCAGCTATGCCAACACCATTTGTTAAATATACTATCTTTTTTCCATTGAATGTTTTGGGCGTCTTTGTCAAAGATCAGGTGTTCATAGGTTTTTGGGTTAATGTCTGGATCCTCAATTCTATTCCATTGGTCCACAAGTCTGTTTTTATGCCAGTACCAGGCTGTTTTTATTACTGTAGCTCTATAGTATAGCTTGAAGTCAGGGATGGTGATACCTCCTGAGGATCTTTTGTTGAGTAAAATTGTTTTGGCAATTCTGGCTTTCCTGTTATTCCAAATGAAATTGAGTATTATTCTTTCAAGGTCCAAAAAATATTGTGTTGGGATTTTGATAGGCAGTGCATTGAATCTATAGATTGCCTTTGGTAGAATTGCCATTTTTACTCTGTTGATTCTACCAATCCAGGAACATGGGAGAACTTTCCATTTTCTGATATCCTCTTCAGTTTCTTTCTTCAATGATTTAAAATTTTTGTCAAATAGGCCTGTTACTTCTTTGGTTATAGTTACTCCAAGGTATTTAATACTATTTGCAGCTAATATGAAGGGTAATATTTCCCTTATTTCTTTTTCAGCTCTTCTATCTTTAGTGTATAGAAGGGCTACTGATTGCTTTGAGTTTATCTTGTATCCTGCTACATTGCTGAAGGTATTTATCAGCTGTAGCAGTTCTTTGGAAGAATTTTGTGGGTCACTTATGTATACAACCATATCATGTGCAAATAGAGATAGCTTCACTTCTTCTTTTCCAATTTGTATGCCCTTAATCTTTCGTTCCCTTATTGCTTTAGCTAAAACTTCGAGAACTATATTGAATAGATAAGGGGAGAGAGGACATCCTTGTCTCGTTCCTGACTTTAGTGGGATTTCTTTGGGTTTTTCTCCATTAAGTTTGATACTGGCTGTTAGCTTCTTGTAAAGCTCCTTAATTATATTTAGGTATGCTCCCTGTCTTTCTGATCTCTCCATGGCTTTAATCATAAAGGAGTGTTGGATTTTGTCAAAGGCTTTTTCCGCATCTAAGGATATGATCATGTGGTTTTGTTCCTTTAGATTGTTTATAGGATGGATAACATTTACAGTTTTTCTTATGTTAAACCAGCCTTGCATTTCTGCGATGAAGCCTACTTGGTCATGGTGGATGGTATCTTTTATGCATTGTTGTATACGGTTTGCCAAAATTTTGTTGAGAATTTTTGCATCAATATTCATGAGGGAAATTGGGCTGTAATTCTCCTTCTTTATTGTGTCTTTGAGTGGCTTAGGTATTAGGGTGATTGTGGCCCCATAAAAGGAATTTGGCAATATTCCTTCAGTTTCTACTGTGTGAAATAGTTTGAGGAGTAACGGTAGTATTCTTCTTTGAATGTCTGGTAGAATTCAGTACTGAAACCATCTGGACCAGGGCTTTTATTTTTGGGGAGGTTTTTAATGACAGCTTCAATTTCCTTAAGGGTTATAGGCCTGTTTAGGTAATTAATCTGATCTTCATTTAATTTTGGAAGATGGTGCCTGTCCAGAAAGCTGTCCATTTCTTCTAGGTTTTCCATTTTTGTGGAATACAGATTTTTAAAATATGATCTGATAATTCTCTGTATTTCCTAGGGATCTGTTGTTATGTCCCCCTTTTCATTTCTGATTTTATTGATTTGGACACTCTCTCTCTGTTGTTTGATTAGTTTGGCTAAGGGCTTATTTATCTTGTTAACTTTCTCAAAGAACCAACTCTTAGATTCGTTGATTCTTTGTATTGTTCTTTTTGTTTCAATTTTATTGATTTCAGCTCTAAGTTTGATTATTTCCTGCTGACTACTCCTTCTAGGTGAGTTTGCTTCTAATTGTTCTAAGGCTTTCAGCTGAGCTGTTAGGTCTCTAGTGTGGGATTTCTCTAGGTTTTTCATATAGGCATCTAGCGCTATGAATTTTCCTCTTAAGACTGCTTTCATTTTTCCCACAAGTTTGGATACTTTGTAGATTCATTTTGATTGAATTCTAGGAAGACTTTGATTTCTTTCTTAATTTCTTCCTTGACCCAGAGATGGTTCAGCTGAGTGATGTTTAGTTTCCATGAGTTGGTAGGCTTTCTTTGCGTTTTGAAGTTGTTGAACTCTAACTTTAGGCCCTGGTGGTCTGATATGTTACAAGGGGTTATTTCCACTTTTTTGTATCTGCTGATATTTGCTTTATGACCAATTATGTGGTCAGTTTTGGAGAAAGTTCCATGAGGAGCTAAGAAATATGTATATTCCTTTGCCTTTGGGTGGTAGGTTCTATAGATATCTATGAAATCCATTTGCATCATAACCTCATTTAGACTCCTTATTTCTCTGTTGAGGCTTTGTCTGGTTGATCTTTCCACAGATGAGAGTGGGATATTGAAGTCTCCCACTATTAGAGTGTAAAAATTGATGTGGGATTTGAGCTTTAGCAGTTTTTCTTTTACATATGTAGGTGCCCCTATATTAGGGGCATAAATATTTAAGATTGAAATCTCCTCTTGACCAATTTTTCCTGTGATGAATAAGTAGTGACCCTCTTGGTCCCTTTTAATTGCTTTTAGCTTAAAGTCTACTTTGTTAGATATTAGGATTGCAACCTCTGCTTGTTTCTTAGGACTGTTAGACTGGAAAATCTTTTCCCAGCCCTTTATTCTAAGCCTGTGTCTGTCTTTGTGGTTGAGGTGTGTTTCTTGTAGACAACAGAAGGATGGCTTCTGTTGTTGTGTCCATCTTGTTAGTGTGTGACGTTTTATAAGAGAGTTGAGACCATTGATATTAAGGGAAATTAGTGACCATTGATTCATATTTCCTGCCATTTTTGGTGGCAACTTGTTTGTATTTCCTTTCTCTAGGGTATTCTTCTGTGGACTTACTGATTGTTTGTGATTTCGTTGGTGTATCTGGGGTCCTTAGGTTGGAGTTTTCCCTCTAATATTCTCTGTAGTGCTGGATTGGTAGATAGATATTCTTTCAGTCTGACTTTGTCCTGAAATACCTTGTTTACTCCATCTATGGTGATTGATATTTTTGCAGGGTATAGTATTCTAGTTTGGCAGTCATGCTGTTTTAGAGTCTGTATAACTTCTGACCAAGCGCTTCTAGCTTTCATCGTTTCCATTGAATAGTCAGGCGTTATTCTGATGGGTCTGCCTTTATATGTAAGTTGGCCCTTTTCTTTTGCAGCTCTTAAAATTTTTTCTTTGTTCTGTATGTTTTGTGGCTTGACTATAATGTGGCACACTGACTTTTTTTGGGGATCATATCTATTTGGTGTTCTGTAAGCTTCTTGTATCTTTATAGGCATTTCCTTCTTCAGGTTAGGGAAGTTTTCTTCTATGATTTTATTGAAAACATTATCTATGCCTTTTAGCTGGTATTCTTCTCCTTTTTCTTTTCCTATTATTCTCAAATTAGGTCTTTTCATGGTGTCCCAGATTTCCTGAACATTTTGTGTTATGGCTTTTTTAGTTTTACTCTTTTCTTTGACTGATATATCTATTTGATCTACTGAGTCTTCCACTTCAGAGATTCTTTCTTTCATCTCTTGAACTCTGTTATGCTTGTATCTGTGGTTCCAGCTTTTTTCTTCAGGTTTTCTATTTCCATCTTTGCCTCATTTTGTGCCTTTTTTATTGCTTCCATTTCAGCTTTTAGTTCCTGGCATGTTTCTTTCATAGATTTGTTCATCTCTTCAATTTTTTGTTTGTATTTTCTTCTATTTCTTTAAGGCTTTTTTACATATCTTCTTTGAGAGCTTCTATGATCATCAAAAAGGAATTTTTGGTGTTGCTTCCTTCTGTTTCCTCTTCATTGATCAGTTCAGGTCTTGTATTTGTAAGATCGCGACTCTCTTCTGGAGTTACCATGTTGTCCTTTGTATTATTATGTAATTTTTTGCACTGATGTTTGCCCATGGCTTCAGTTGTTCACGATTAGATGGCTCCTGGTCAGTTGTGGCACTCAGGTTTGTGTGCCTCCTGTCACCTCTCTGTTCAGGGTCTGAGACTGTCCTTCAGAGACCCCTGTAGTTGTTGGTTTGCTCAGTTCGAGGTGGGTAGCCGTGCAAATTCCCTCAGCAGGAGCTGTGGCTATGATGACTGGCAGAATTTATCTGCCCGTGCTCCAGAGTGCCCTGGGACTCTGCAGACATAATTAGTCCCGGGAGCGGAACCGAAAGCTATGAGTGCTCAACTCTCCCTCCCAGGCTGTGATATAGGCGCTGGGGCCTGGTGACCCCTCCTCACCTCTGGGTCGGGTCTGAATCAGCCCTTCAGAGACCCCTGTAGTTGGTTCGCTCAGTTCGAGGTGGCGGTGGGTAGCCGTGCAAATTCCCTCAGCAGGAGCTGTGGGTATGGTGACTGGGGGAGTTTATCTGCCCCTGCTCCAGAGTGCCCTGGGACTCTGCAAACAGCACTTGGTCCTGGGACCAGAACTGGAAGCTATGATGTTGAGCATTTTTTAAGTGCTACTCAGCCTTTTAATTCTTCTGCTGAGAATTCCATTTTTAGCTCTGAACTCCATTTTTTGACTATGTTATTCAGAGTTCTGGGCTCTAGTTTTTTTATTTCTTTATATATTTTAGAAATCAATCCTCTGTTACTTGTAGGGTTGGTAAAAATCTTGTCCTATTCTGTAGGCTGTCATTTTGTTTTAATCACTGTGTGCTTGGCCATACAGAAGCTTCTCTGTCAGATTGGCTAAGATAAATGACACAGATGACAGCCTATGCTGGAGAGGATGGGGAGCAAGGGGAACACTCCTCCATTGTTGGTGAGAGTGTAAGCTTGTGCAGCCACTCTGGAATGCAGTATGGCGGTTTCTCAGAAAATTGAGAATCAATCTCCCCAATGACTTAGCAATACCATTTCTGGGTGTATACCCTAAAGATGAACAGTCACACTCCAAAGGCATTAGATCAACAATGTTTATAGCAGCATTATTTGTGATAGTAAGAACATTGAAATAACCTAGATGCCCCTCACCTGAAGAATGGATTAACAAATTGTGGTACATCTACACAGTGGAGTACTACTCAGCAGTAAGAAAAATTGATATCCTAAAATTTGCAGGCAAATGGATGGATTTAAGAATATCCATCTGAGCGAGGTGTCACAAATCATGAAAGATAAGCATGGGTTGTACTCACTCATTAATGAACTCTTAACAAACAAACAGACAAAAAAACAAACAAGAAAAAAGAAAAGCATGCCCAAGCTGCAAACCACAACCACTGAACAGCTTGGGATCAGAAACACCTTGGACTGACTCTTTGGATCCCACTCCCCCTAGAGGTACACATGACTCAGTCTTGATGTTGGGGGGAGAAATCTGGATTTGTCAGGATTGGAGGCTCAACTAAGCAATGTTGGGACCATGGGACCACGGAACCACCTGCCCCTGGGGTGGATGGCTAGATGTGGAGTAGAGAGAATGAGCTGATATGGTGGGATGGGAAAGGGATCTTGAAAAAGGATATACAAGGATAGAAAATGTGACTTCTTTATTCATAACAATAAAAAAGAAGAAAAAAATAAATAAAAGAAATTCTCAACAAAATCTGGCAAACCATATACAACAACATATAAAATATCATCCACCATGATCAAGTAGGCTTCATCCCAGAATTGCTGGGATGGTTGAAAACACAAAAAAATGGGTTCCAGTTCTGGTTCCAGGATGGGGTGCTGTCTGCAGAGTGTGTCCCAATGCACTGTGGAGCAGGCTGAGATAAACTCTGCCAGTCAAGGTCCCCCTAGCTGCTGTTGAGGGAATTTGCACAGCTACCCACTTCCAACTGAGGGAACAGATAAAGGAATGGGGACCCTGAAGGACAGACTCAGACCCCGCCCAGAGGTGAGGAGGGGTCAGCAGGCCCCAGTGCCTGTATTCCTGACAGGGACACTAGAGTTGAGCTCCCTTTGGATCACATCAGTTCCGGTTCTGGTTCCGAGACAGGGTGCTGTCTGCAGAGCCTGTCCCAGCGCACTCTAGGGCAGGCAGAGATAAACTGTGCCTTCCACGGTCCCCTCAGCTGCTGCTGAGAGAGTTTGAAGGGCCACCACCCAGCCTCCAATTGGTTAAAGAGAGAAAGATTGAAGACTTGAAATTCAGTCCCCTGCACAGTGCAGAAGTAGTTAATGAGCAGACCTTTTCCTCAGAGGTCACAGGAGACACACAAGCACGAATGCCACAACTGACCAGGAGTCACCTAATTGTGAACCACTAAAGCCATGGGCAAATGTCAGTACAAAAACTTACATAATAATATAAAGAAAAACAAGGTAGCTCCAGAAGAAAGTGGCGATCCTACAAATACAAGACCTGAACTGATCAATGAAGAGGAAAAAGAAGGAAGCAACACTAAAAATTCCTTTTTGATGATCATCGAAGCTCTCAAAGAAGATATGAAAAATAGCCTTAAAGAAATAGAAGAACATACAAACAAAAAATTGGAAGAGATGAACAAATCTATGAAAGAAACATGCCAGGAATTAAAAGCTGAAATAGAAGCAATAAACAAGGCACAAAATGAGGCAAAGATAAAAATAGAAAATCTGAAGAAAAGAGCTGGAACTACGGATACAAGCATAACAAACAGAGTTCAAGGGATGGAAGATAGAATCTCTGAAGTGGAAGACTCAGTAGATCAAATAGATATGTCAGTCAAAGAAAATAGTAAAACTAAAAAAGTCATAACTCAAAATGTTCAAGAAATCTGGGACACCATGAAAAGACCTAATTTGAGAATAATAGGAATAGAAGAAGGAGAAGAATATCAGCTCAAAGACACAGATAATGTTTTCAATAAAATCATAGAAGAAAACTTCCCTAACCTGAAGAAGGAAATGCCTATAAAGATACAAGAAGCTTACAGAACACCAAATAGATATGACCCCCCAAAAAAGTCAGCGCAACACATTAAAATCAAGCCACAAAAAATACAGAACAAAGAAAAAATTTTAAAAGCTGCATAGGAAAAGGGCCAACTTACATATAAAGGCAGACCCATCAGAATAATGCCTGACTATTCAATGGAAACTATGAAAGCTAGAAGGGTTTGGTCAGAAGTTACACAGATGATAAAAGAGCATGGATGCCAAACTGGAATACTATACCCTGCAAAATTATCAATCACTATAGATGGAGCAAACAAGACATTTCAGGACAAAATCAACTGAAAGAATATCTATCTACCAATCCTGAACTACAGAGAGTATTAGAGGGAAAACTCCAACTTAAGGACCCCAGATACACCCACAAAATCACAAACAATCAATAATTCCACAGAAGAATACTCAAGAGAAAGAAAATATAAACAAGTTACCACCAAAAATGGCAAGAAATATCGATCAATGCTCACTAATTTTCCTTAATAGGACTCACTGTCCTATAAAACATCACACACTAACAAGATGGATATAACAACAGAAGAAATCCTTCTGTTGCCTTCAAGAAACACACCTCAACCGCAAGGAAAGACACAGGCTTAGAATAAAGGGTTGGGAAAAGGTTTTCCAGGCAAATGATCATAAGAAACAAGCGGGGGATGCAATCCTAATATCTAACAAAGTAGACTTTAAGCTAAAAGTAATAAAAAGGGACCTAGATGGTCACTATTTATTCATCACCAGAAAAAAATTGGTCAAGAGGAGGTTTCAATCTTGAATATTTATGCCCCTAACATAAGGGCACCTACTTATGTAAAAGAAACACTGCTAAAGCTCAAATCCCACATCAATTCTTGCACCCTAATAGTGGGAGACTTCAATATCCAACTTTCACCCCTGGATAGATCAACCAGACAGAGACTCAACAGAGAAATAAGGAGTCTAAAAGATGTTATGATACAAATGGATTTAATAGATATCTATAGAAGCTTCCAACCAAACACAAAGGAATATACATATTTCTCAGCTCCTCATGGAACTTTCTCCAAAATTGACCACATAATTGGTCATAAAGCAAATATCAACAGATACAAAAAAAATGGAAATAATCCCTTGTAACATATCAGACCACCAGGGCCTGAAGTTAGAGTTGAACAACATCAAAACCCAAAGAAAGCCTACCAAGTCATGGAAACTAAACATCACTCAGCTGAACCATCTCTGGGTCAAGGAAGAAATTAAGAAAGAAATCAAAGTCTTCCTAGAATTCAATCAAAATGAATCTACAATGTATCCAAACTTGTGGGAGACAATGAAAGCAGCCTTAAGAGTAAAATTCATAGCACTAGATGCCTATATGAAAAACCTAGAGAAATCCCACACTAGAGACCTAACAGCTCAGCTCAAAACCCGAACTCACCTAGAAGGAGTAGCCAGCAGGAAATAATCAAACTTAGAGCTGAAATCAATAGAATTAAATCAAAAAGAACAATACAAAGAATCAATGAATCTAAGAGTTGGTTCTTTGAGAAAGTTAACAAGATAGATAAGCCCTTAGCCAAACTAATCAAAAAACACAGAGAGAGTGTTCAAATCAACAAAATCAGAAATGAAAAGGGGGACAAAACAATAGGCCCCTATGAAATTCAGAGAATTATCATATCATATTTTTCAAATCTGTGTTCCACAAAAATGGAAAACCTAGAAGAAATGGACAGTTTAATGGACAGGTATCATCTATCAAAATTAAATGAAGATCAGATTAATTACCTAAACAGGCCTATAACCCTTAAGGAAATTGAAGCTGTCATTAAAAACCTCCCCAAAAATAAAAGCCCTGGTCCAGATAGTTTCAGTGCTGAATTCTACCAGACATTCAAAGAAGAATTACTACCATTACTCCTCAAACTATTTCACACAGTAGAAATTGAAGGAATATTGCCAAATTCCTCTTATGAGGCCACAATTACCCTAATACCCAAGCCACTCAAAGACACAACAAAGAAGGAGAATTACAGACCAATTTCCCTCATGAATATTGATGCAAATATTCTCAACAAAACTTTGGCTAACTGTATACAACAATGTATAAAAGATATCATCCACCATGACCAAGTAGGCTTCATCCCAGAAATGCAAGGCTGGTTTAACATAAGAAAAACTGTAAATGTTATCCATCATATTAACAAACTAAAGGAACAAAACCACATGATCATATCCTTAGATGCGGAAAAAGCCTTTGACAAAATCCAACACTTCTTTATGATTAAAGCCCTGGAGAGATCAGGAATACAAGCAGCATACCTAAATATAATTAAGGAGATTTACAAGAAGCTGACAGCCAGTATCAAACTTAATGGAGAAAAACTCAAAGCAGTCCCACTAAAGTCAGGAACGAGACAAGGATGTCCTCTCTCCCCTTATCTATTCAATATAGTTCTCGAAGTTTTAGTTAAAGCAATAAGGGAACGAAAAGAGATTAAGGGCATACAAATTGGAAAAGAAGAAGTGAAGCTATCTCTATTTGCACATGATATGATTGTGTACATAAGTGACCCACAAAATTCTTCCAAGGAACTGCTACATCTAATAAACACCTTCAGCAATGTAGCAGGATACAAGATAAACTCAAAGAAATCAGTAGCCCTTCTATACACTAAAGATAGAAGAGCTGAAAAAGAAATAAGGGAAATATTACCCTTCATATTAGCTGCAAATAGTATTAAATACCTTGGAGTAACTATAACCAAAGAAGTAACAGACCTATTTGACAAAAATTTTAAATCATTGAAAAAAGAAATTGAAGAGGATATCAGAAAATGGACAGTTCTCCCATGTTCATGGATTGGTAGGATCAACATAGTAAAAATGGCAATTCTACAGAAGGCAATCTACAGATTCATTGCACTGCCCATCAAAATCCCAACACAATATTTTTTGGACTTTGAAAGAACCATACTCAATTTCATTTGGAATAACAGGAAAGCCAGAATTGCCAAAACAATTTTACTCAACAAAAGATCCTCAGGATTTATCACCATCCCTGACTTCAAGTCATACTATAGAGCTACAGTAATAAAATCAGCCTTGTACAGGCATAAAAACAGACTTGTGGATCAATGGAATAGAATTGAGTATCCAGATATTAACCCAAAAACCTATGAACGCTTGATCTTCAACAATGTGGCCCAAAATATTTAATGGAAAAAGATAATATCTTTAACAAATGTTTTTGGCATAGCTGGATGAGTGTGTGGAAAAATGCAAATAGATCCAAGCCCATCATCCTGCACACAACTCAAATCCAAGTGGATCAAAGACATCCATTGTTGGTGGGAGTATAAGCTTGTTCAGCCACTTTGGATTGCAGTATAGCGGTTTTTCAGAAAATTGAGAATTAATCTCCCCAAGGACCCAGCAATACCACCTCTGGGTGTATACCCTAAATATGCACATTCACACTCCAAAGGTATTAGCTCAACTATGTTCATAGCAGCATAATAGCTGCAAATAACATTAAATACCTTGGAGTAACTATAACCCAAGAAGTAACACATCTGTTTGACAAAAGCTTTAAATCACTGAAGAAAGAAATTGAAGAAAGTATTAGTAAATGGAAAGATGTCCCAACTTCCTGGATAAGTAGGATCAACATAGTAAAAATGGCAATCCTACCAAAAGCAATCTGCAGATTCAATGCACTTCCCAACAAAATCTCTACACAATTTTTTATAGACATTGAAAAACCAGTACTCAATTTCATTTGAAATAACAAGATAACCAGGATTGCCAAAACAATTTTGTTCAAAAAAAGAACCTCAGGAGGCATGGCCGTCCATGACTTCAAATTATATTATAGAGCTACTGTAATGAAAACAGCCTATATTGGCATAAAAACAAACTTTTGCCAGAAATGGATGCTGAACTAAGCCATATTGGGACACTGGGACCTTGGGACCTCCTGCCCTTGCTGGGGAGGAGATGGGGACATGTGGAGAAGAGAATGTGACTGGAGGGGGTGAAAGGGAGAAGGGACCCTGAACAAGGATATACATGGAGAGAAAATGTGACTTTATTTATAATAAAAAAAGATGCCAACAAAAAAACTTGTGGATCAATGGAATCGAATTGAAGATAACTGACATTAACCCAAAAACCTATGAACATCTGATCTTTGACAAAGATTCCCAAAATATTCAATGGAAAAATCATAATATCTTTAACTAATGGTTTTGGCATAGCTGGATAAGGATCCAGCAATACCACTGTTAGGCATATACCCTAAAGATGCATATTCACACTCCAAAGGTTCAACTATGTTCATAGTAGCATTATTTGTAATAGCAAGAACCTGAAAACAACCTAGATACCCCTCAGCTGAAGAATGGATTCACAAACTGTGGTACATCTACACAATGGAGTACTACTCAGCAGTAAGAAAAATTGATATCCTGAAATTTGCAGGCAAATGGATGAATTTGGAGAATATCCTCCTGAGCAAGGTATCACAAACCCAGAAAGATAAGTAGGAGATGTACTCACTCATTAGTGGACTCTAAACAAAAAGCAAAGCATGTCCAAGCTGCAAACCACAACCACCGAACAGATTGAGATTTTAAACACCTTGGACCAGCACCTTGGAGTCCATTCCCTCCAGAAGAACACCTGACTCAGTCTTGATGTTGGAGTGAAGAAAGCTGATCTGCTTGGAGTATATGCTGAACTAAGCCACCTTGGGATCTTGGTACCTCCTGCCTTTGCAGTGATGGGGAGAAGATAGAGTGACTGGGAGGAATAGGAGGGGGAAGGGAATTTGAACAAGCGGATACATAGATAGAAACATAACTTTATTCACAATAAAAGAATAAAATACAAAACAACAAAAAAGAATAATCTTGCTAGATTTTGAAATAGATAGATTTGTAGCTTCCTGAAGAACTGAAATTTTGATTTTCATAGTGAACTTTTGATTTTGCATTTTGATCAGAAATGGGTTAGTGTGCCCCTTATTCCACTTTCTCACCAACATGAGCTTTTAATTATTTTATTGAACATAGGAATTCTGATAGAAACATGATAATATTTTAAAGTAGCTTTGGCTTGTTTTTTTATATTCAATTGACTTATAGCTCTATATTTTTTCTTTTTTATCTTTTTTCTTTTCTTTTTATTATGATGATGATGATGATGATGATGATGATGAACAAAGAAGTCACACTTTCTATCCTTGTATATCCTTATTCAAGGTCCCTTCCCACACCCACCACATCAGGTCATTCTTTCTTCTCCACAACTCTCCATCCCCTTCCTGGGTAGGCAGCTGGTAGTCCTATGGTCTTGTATTGTTCTCATGGTTATTAATGCTGAATTTTTGGTGAGAGTTTCTCAACCATTTGTGTATCCTCTACTTTTTTAATTCTGTACCTAATTTTTAACAGGACTATTTGTTTTCTTGGTGTCTAGTTTTTAGGGTCTTAATATATTTTGTACATTAGTCCTGTATCAAATAAATAGTTGGTAAAATTTTATCCCATTTTATCAGCCACTTTATCTGATTTACAATGTTGTTTGCTGTGCAGAAGCTTCTCAGTTTCGTGTATTAATTTTTGATCTTAGTGTCTATGCTTTTGGTGCTCTTTACAAAAGTTTCTTTCTGTGGGGATGATTTCAAGACTATTTCCTATTTTGTCATCTATCAGGTTTAGAGTATCTAGTTTTATATTGAGGTCTTTTTTTTTATCAAAATCTTAATTTTTTTCTTGCACTGCCAC
Organism: Sigmodon hispidus; assembly: GCA_004025045.1. NCBI lineage: Eukaryota > Metazoa > Chordata > Mammalia > Rodentia > Cricetidae > Sigmodon > Sigmodon hispidus. The sequence goes on along the minus strand of PVIH01000406.1, from coordinate 259,309 downwards.
AGGGCAAAAAAAATTACTTTGGAGGAGAAAATAGAAAGGCTTCAAGCTGAGGAGTCCATAATAGGTTCTGTAATTCATTAGTTACTTCTCTGATGCTACTGTGATACTACGCCTTGACAAATGTAAGTTCCAGACATGACACAGTCTATCATGGTGGGGGATGCATTACAGCAAGCATACAAAGCTTGCCTGGCAGTCAAGGAGAAAACTGACTAAGAGAAAGTACAGGAAGTATGACAAGGTTGCAAAATTGAGTTTATCTTAACATCCTAAAGCTTCCATAACCTTACCAAATTCCTGGTGACCCAGTGTTCAAACACATGAGCCTATGTGAGAAATTTCACTTTCAAAACACAAACCAAGAAAAGCAAAGGTATTTTAAGAGCTTCTCTCTCTCCCTTGCAGTCTGACTATGTTCTGGTTCTGGTTCTTGTTGCGTCAACAAGCATATGCATTTTGACAGATGGACAAATCTTAAAGTGTGTGTGTGGGGGGGAAGCTAGCTTCCCTATTCATTTACTCACACTTCCTAAGGGCTGTTTCCTCTAGGAAACTATTCAAGACTTTTCCCCTAGAAAATTCTGTCTCTTATGCCTGAAACAAAACATAATCTGTGTCCCTGGATCCAACAGAAAGCCAGAAGTTTATAGGCAAATATATTCTTCCAAGGTCAGTAGCTCTTTACATATGAGCATTAATTTATAATCAAACACTGATGAATCATGCTATTTTACTCAAAAGCACAGTCCTTAAGTCAACTACCTAATCTAAAGCAAGAAATTAAACTCTAAACCAACATAAACACATTACAAGTCATTAGTGTAATTAAAAAGGAATGTATAATTAAAACATTTGTGTATTTTAGCTCAAATTCATCTGCGGTCGGAAATTTTAATGAACTGTTCATCAAAGAAGTCTCCTGAGTCTGGGATAAGTTTAGCATAACAAGAAACTGAATGTTTTCTTTCCTAGACTTCAGGAGCTCTGTTCCCTCTGGTTTCTAAAAAGCTGTCACTGGTTCTACCAAACTAATAAGGATTCTAACTGGTTATGATTGCTTCCATGTTTTAGACTGATGTTATCTTTTTATCCCTTAAGAATCATGTTTTTCATAATTACTTCTCTTTTGTCCTTTCCTTAAGACAAATGATTTTGTAATTAGCGATGAAGGAAGGAGTCGTCACTCTAAGACATCTGTCAAGTTGTCAGAAGTATGCCTCCCTGTAGCTATATTTAAACTTCCTGTTTAATAGCCTCTTGCTTTATTTCCCAAGAACATCTCTGAGGAATCATGCCCAGGATCCCCTAATGATCAGATTCTATAAAACTGAGCAATTAGATTGTAAGAAATATGGCTCCCCAGTACCTCCTTCCTATTCACAATGTTCACCCCTTTCTTCTAACATTCTCTTCATCCGACATCCCACCCACAATGAGGTATGTGCTCTGAGGTTTCTGATTTCAGATTCTAACCCATGAGATAGCTGAGTATGTCAACAATTAGGCTGACATTTTCCCCAAACTTCAGAATACAGTTTTAACAATGTTCTCTGCCTACAAATGAGTGGCAAGCTATTGTGAAGAATAGAATGAGTTCCCTGGGGAGAGCCAAACAGCACCAGCTCTGTGCTGTTCCCACATACCCTGCAGAGAGATGATGTACATGCTAACATGCTTGCTGTTCTGTGTCATCTGCCTTTAGGGGCAGCCTCCTGATGACTAGTAAAGCCCCACTCCTCAGAGAACAATCCAGAATAACAAGAACCTACTGTGGAATACTGAGGCATATAGACAGTCCATTTCATGACTGATTCAAGGTTACCACCGAGCTACAGTTTGGATGCTATTCTGTCGATAATGGAGATTCTTGATTTCACAGAATTTTCACTCTGTTGTGATCACTCTTTATTCTCCTTCAGTCTGTATAACTCATGACTCCTGCTTTTTATAAAATAATGTCTTTAAAAACACAGAAAGTTCATTAATATGTTAAGACTCATGCACAATTGTCAGAGAGAACCAGGGATAGCAATTTTTTTCATGATACTGACTTTTCTCTTACTTTGATAAAGACAGACAAGAATGACCACTCGGAATAAGCAGAAGTGTTGTTATATTGACTACTTCCTGAAGAAGTTTCTTTGTGTATGATTTTGGCATTCCCTCCTTCAGAATACTGACCTGGAATCCAATGGACTGATAAGCTTTGGAATTATTTGAACGTTAGGATAAATAATATTATTGTTATGTTTCCTCACAGAAGTGTTTGCATTAAAGGAAGACATTGCAAATTAAAAAGCTCCCAAGAAAACACACACACACACACACACACACACACACACACACACACACAACTCATGGCCTACACTTTAATCCACTCTTTTCTAAGCAGTCAAGCTGCTTTGAAATCAACAGTAGAATTTTGATGTGGCTAACAGCCTAGTGCTGGGTCCCTCTCACCAAATCCTATGTTAGCTGTTTAGGTGCATGAGCACTGAACAAGACTCGGGCAGAAATTAAAGACAAATGTAAGAGGAATGGTAGGGGCAGTGATGAGCCCTTGTGCTTAAGTCTGTGATTACCCTCCTTCTTTATCCCTTCATGGAGCTTGTGCCTAGTGATTATATTTAGGATGAAATAAATTTGCAGGTCACTCTAAGCAGCGATTACTTTCTTTTCTATTTCAATGCTACTTCTCATTTTTGCTGGTTGTCATATTCCTGAAACTATTTTCACTCCATCTTCATCTTTTTTAGACATTCTTCATATCTGTGACAGAATTATTATTGTGAACTTCTGATGGCCTTCCTGAATCACCTTCATCAAGAAGTTCAAAAGTCTCTGTGATGCCTTTTGGGGTATTCCATGGCTTGATTTCACTCTACTTTATATCTTCAATCACCGATGGCCATCTTCCACTAATAAAGTCAGGTCAGTTAGAACTTTTAGCCCTTTTCCCCATTTGCCTCTGTCCCACCCATTTCCAGCCTAATATCTATTGAATAATCTTATTGAAGATATTGTAGACAGTATAAATATTAAGAAGGTATTCAATGTTGGCCCAAACCTTGTAGTAGCCTGTTTATTTTATTTACCTGGTAATTTCTGTCAAATGAGAGTGTTGACCCACATCAGATATTTTATTTCCATATTGATGACTAGCAGTTCAGTGAAATGTAGTGGGATTATGTTACATTGTAAATAAATATCCCACCTACTGGTTTAATAAAGGCTGATTGGCCAGAGGCAGATAGGAGGTGTATGCAGTGCTATCAGACTAGGTAAAGAGAAGATCAGAGCACAGACTTTGGAGAGACACCAGGAAACTCAAAAGAAAGAAGTTAAAATGCTGCTCTGAGAAAAGAAACAGAGCTGTATGGCTGAACAGGATAAAAATCATGGGTTAGTTTAAGGGTAAAGACTTAGAAAGCTATATGTCTGGGCCCTAGGCCAATCAGCATAAAATTAATGTAAGCGTCTGTGTGTCTCTATGGGATTGCAGCACTGTGTGTCTGTCGGCCAGAACCTCGGCTAGACCAGAAAGGCCAGGCCAGAAACCTAATGTAACAGTAAAACCTTCAGTAAATAGTCAGAATTGGTTTCATATTTGAAAACAGCAAGTCTTCCCTCCTGTCCACACTACACTTTTCACTTTTATGCATTGACTTGGTAAAAATACTGCACCAAATGCCCTGAGATTTGAAAATATTGAATTTAAATAATAAAACTAACATTTCAATAGTCTACTTGAAGCTATACCACATCCACCCACCATATTTATTCCTAATACCATTTTATCTAGCAGGAAGCAAATGGGAAAACTGTGCAAGCAAATAGTCACGTCTCCTCCTTACTATTCCACTTGTTTCGGGTCAGTGACTGGCATTGAGCTAAGTGGTTCGCAACCATTTGCATGGATTATAAACATATAGAGGCAGAGCTTGAGTGCAGAAAATGTTTCTGCAGCCGCGGGAATACAATAGTTTCAGGATCAATAATGAGTGAATAAATGGAATCATGAGCCAATGGTAAATATTGAACATTTGGAAAATAATAGATGAAACTAAGACAATATACGGGTATAAACAGATGAAAATTGGCTTTGACAAATCCCCAACATCTTATGTCACATATGTTAACATCATATATACTTAAGTGTATTTTAAGTAATATACAATGTGTAGATAGTGTAGCTTTTGATGCTTACCAGCCTCATAACTTGATGCTATATTATTTGAGAACTGAGAAGATACTGGAATTCTCATTTTGAAAACAGCTTACATGTTTAGGGACAAGGAAAACCATAAAATTTGAGAGAAAAATCTAGAAGTAGTAGAAAGCTTCAACTGCAAGGAAGAAACAATCGGGAGAAGAGAAAATTCATAGTCACTGAGAGATGAATGCACAATTTTCACTTCATTGAGAAACTTGGAGACTATAGCACTTACCAATGTAATTCATGATCCAAAACCATTGCAAAAATACTGCTTGTGAGTTAAGTATGTGTAACAGAATCTCTGAACCACTGGAAGAGGCATTCTCTGTAGTAACCTACCTGAATGGTTCTAGGCCTCTTGAGATATATATATATATATATATATATATATATATATATATATACACACACACACATATATATACATATACGTATGTATGTATATATCATATGTATGCCATATATACAATGTATGGCTTTTGTCACATAATACCAGTGAACTGATACCAATCTTCTATGAATAGAAAGCAAGGAAAGTGATTTGATTAACATTCTGAAGAGTGAGAATCTGAAATCTAAATTGAGTTTAATTATAGAAGAAGGAGCTTATCCATCTTGCATATTTCAGTTGTAGACTGAAATTTAAAGAAACATTGTATCTCTTCTTTCAAGGTGTTTGTAGCACCATTGTTATGGAATTTGTTAGGTGGTCAGAGTTATTATAGATCATTGCCATCTCTCTCTGTCACCCTCATTATCATCATCAGCACCTCCAATTCACAAAAAGACAACAGAGATTCAAGTAAATATCTAATAGTACTAGTATTTCATATGAAAATAGAAAACACAAGGACATAGATATGCCTTTTGATAGTTTCCAAGGAGAACTTTTTCATCTACTACATCCCAGCACTGCCACACAGAAGCCTTTCTTAGTTGGTCTCTCAGGCTGGCCTGGTCTCCATAAGTCTTTCTCTTAGAAAGAACTCCATATGGGGAAATTACACAGTGAGTCCTTGGTATTTGAACAGGAAAATAAACATGATGGTACCATTTGCATAGGATACTACAGGCTTTAGAACACTGAGAAATTGAGGGGGTGTCAAGCAACTTAAAGAGTCAAAAAGAAGATAGTTCTTATGTAAACCATTGGGTAATCTCAATTGATTTTATTTGTTTGCCAGTCCAGGAATAATCTTAGACCTTTTTAATATATATTGTTATGCTCCTGTTTTAAGGTCCTATTTGTACTCTGGATTTCCCTGTAGATAAAGGTTAATGCATTTCCTAAAAGGGTCCCTATGATGATTATCTACATGTCCCTACACACCTGCTTACATGGCAGGCATTAAAGCTTCCAGTGTAATGACTGAGCATGGAAGGAAACCTTGATAAAGTAAGTATCCTAAAATTTGGAGGCCAAGTTAAATAGCCTTTCTCAAAAAATGGTTAGAATTTCCCTAATAATACCATAGCTGGCTTTGTATATGACATTTCCCACTTTGCAGGTACTTCAATGATTTTTATATGCTAGCATACAAACAAAAAAGGTTAAAAGAATTCAAGGGAAAAATACTCAAATGTAATAGGATAGGTTTCATAATACAACTGCGGAGGGCTTCACTAATTATTTCAACAGTTTGGCCCAGTAATTTAAACTCCCATACACTGGAAACATCTAGGATTCAATGAAGCTGTTCTTTTAACTCTACTCAGCTATTAGGTAGAAAGAGCATCAGGCTGCCTTCTTAGTCTTCCTACTAAGCCCAAATATCTATTCTTATACTGTCCCATCCCATATGCAAAATACATCTCAATGGTAACTTTTACACACTATAGCAGTTCTGCCTCCTCCAGGCAATCCATACTTTTCTTAACCATGCATGACTCCTAACATATTCATCCATACTGATACTTTTGGAAAGATCTCATATTATCATGGTAGAAATTTACACAAACTGGATATGTCAGAATAAATAATTTCAAGTTGCCTGTTATGGCCATGATTTCCATTATGGTTTCTATTTGCATACAATGTTTTTATTTGATATAACTAATCCTATGTTTGCCCTCTATTCAGAAAAGGAAAATATGACAAGCTCTAGAACATAAATCTTACTGTGTAAAATTCAACCCAGAAGCTGAGAAACAAGCATCATGATTACTATATTCTTGCAATGACACCTGAAATGTATTCATAGATATTGGGTTTCACAATCTTAAAGAAAAGAAACTCTTAATTGTAACAATGGATGTTTATTTTCATAAACTGGATCCTAAGTACATGTACTATGTTTTGAAAATCATATATCTAATGAAGTAAGATGCTATATACATATAATAAAAATGATATGTCTCACAAAATGAGCATCAAAATAAAAAGAAAGTCACAGAAGAGACTAAAAAAATGCAAAAATATTAAAATGCACTCAGATAAGTTGAAGGCAGAAAAATATGTCTGGAAATCAGAAGGTAAAGTGTATAAAAGTAGCATGTCTATCTGCAGAATGTTATATCATAAGTGTTATCAGATTTGAAAAAATAAAATTAGTCAAAGCAGATAAATTTGCCAAAGAAAAATTCAAAGAAACTTCTATGAGATGAATAATATGATTCTAAACTTAAAAAAAAGTTTGCTGAAATAAATATGTCATGAGTATGGACAGACACTTTGGCAAGGACCTCATTACAAAATTCTAGATGTGTGGGCTAAACCAAAAGACCAAAGTGTCAATAATAAGCAAATGCACAAGTGAAATCCTGCAGAAGTCTCAGAATCACTGACAGTTCTTTTAGAGAACTGAAACACTGAGCTGAAAAGACAGAAAGAAAAGATTCACATTCATAAAGAAACCAATTTTCTGCTTGCAATTCTATGCCTAGGCAAACTAAATCAAATATAAATAGAAAATGAAGAATAAAGAAAAATGTATACCTTCTGTCTGTCAAAACCACAACTACAAGCCCTTTCACATATGGCTACTAAAGTTTTTCTGTTTCCACAGGAAACATGAGGCATGTGAGCCAAAGTATTTGACTTCAAAAGAGAAGGGGAACAGGAATTCTGAGATTGGTGGATAAGGACGTCAACTTTGATCAGCAATTTATATTCCACAGTCAAGTTAACATTAAACTTTGAGAAACCTCAAATGGACATTGTAGTAGAGAAAGGGAAAATGGGCTCCAAAATTTGACAATGATGATAAATCCATTCCCACAGTTCCTAAAGACCATTTCCCATTGTATTGCCATACTTTTGAACTGACCAGATAGCCTTTAGTTCCTGTGACAATATAAGAGTCTTTTTGGTTACCCTATTTATCTCTCCCAGTACACACATCTGCTCTCATGTAACACAATTGCTTGTAAGATAAACCACTCAAGCCGACTGCTGAATGGGTACTATATGTCTGACATATACTCTGTCTCATTACACCCCATTGTTTTTATATTTGATAAATATTATTATTAATTTTATAACAAAAGCAGTCTGGGTTTCAGTGAATTGTTCACTGCTGCTTTATAACAGCATATCAAAGGCCAGAACTCTGCAGGACTTAGTAGAGATGAAGAAAATCTACTGAGCCCTGAAGGCTACTGACTGAGGTTCTGCTTTCCTTTGGGCAGGGAGCCATAAAAAAGATGAGCAGAACAATTTTTTTTTAATTTTAATGTTTTATATTTTTATAAATAAAGTCATATTTTTTATCCATGTATATCCTTCTTCAAGCTCCCTTCCCCCTCCCACTCCTTCCAGTCACTCTCTCTTCTTCACATCTCTTTATCTCCTCCCCAGCAAGGGCAGGAGGTCCCAAGGTCCTAATATGGCTTAGTTCAGCATCCACTCCCAGCAGATCCACTTTCCTCACTCCAACATCAAGATTGGGTCAGGTGTTTCTCTGGAGGGAGTGGCATCCAAGGTGCCAGTCCAAGGTGTTTCAGATCTCAAGCTGTTCAGTGGTTGTGTTTGCAGCTTGGACATGTTTTGCTTTTTGCTTTTTCGTTTAGATTCCATTAATGAGTGAGTAAATCCCCTGCATATCTTTCTGGGTTTGTGATACCTTGCTCAGGAAGATATTCTCCAAATCCATCCATTTGCCTGAAAATTTTAGGACATCATTTTTTCTTACTGCTGAGTAGTATTCCATTGTGTACCAAGTTTATTAATCCATTTTTCAGTCGAGGGACATCTAGGTTGTTTCCAGGTTCTTGCTATTACAAATAATGCTGCTATGAACATAGTTGAGCTAATGCCTTTGGAGTGTGAATGTGCATCTTTAGGATATATGCCCAGTAGTGGTATTGCTGGATCCTTGGGGATATTGATTCTCAGTTTTCTGAGAAACTGCCATACTCCATTCCAAAGTGGCTGAACAAGCTTACACTCCCACCAACAATGGAGAAGTGTTCCCCTTGCTCCGCATCCTGTCCAGCATAGGCTGACCTCTGTGTCTTTTATCTTAGCCAATCTGACAGGTTTAAGGTAGTGTCTCAAAGATGTTTTGATTTGCATTTCTCTGATGGCTAAAGATATGATCATGTGGTTTTTTTCTTTCAGTGTGTTTATATAATATGAGATTTATAGTTTTTCATATGTTGAACCATCCCAAACCATTCATATCTGGGACGAAGCCTTCTTGATATAGTGGATGATATTTTTTATATGTTGTTGTATTTGGTTCAAGAGAATTTTGTTGAGAATTTTTGTGTCAATATTCATGAGGGAAATCAGTCTATAATTCTCTTTCTTTGTTGTGTCTTTGAGTGGCTTGGGTATTAGGGTAATTGTGGCCTCATAAAAGGAATTTGGCAATATTCCTTCAGTTTCTACTGTGTGAAATAGTTTGAGGAGTAATGGTAGTAATTCTTCTTTGAATGTCTGGTAGAATTCTTCACTGTAACTATCTGGACCTGGGCTTTTTTTACTTGGGAGGCTTTTGATGACAGCTTCAATTTCCTTTAAGTTATAGGTCTGTTTAGGTATTAATATGGTCTCTATTTAATTTTGGTAAATGGTTCCTGTTCAAAAAGCTGTCCATTTCTTCTAGGTTTTCCATTTTGTGGAATATAGATTTTCAAAGTATGACCTGAAAATTCTCTGGATTTCCTGGGGGTCTGTTGTTATGTCCCCCTTTTCATTTCTGATTTTGTTGATTTGGATCTTTCTCTCTCTCTGCTTTTTGGTTAGTTTGGATAAGGGTTTATCTATCTTGTTGACTTTCTCGAAGAACCAACTCTTTGATTCATTGATTCTTTGTATTTTTTTTTTTGCTTCAATTGTATTGATTTGAGCTCTAAGTTTGATTATTTTCTGCCAACTACTCCTTCTAGGTGAGTTTGCTTGTAATTATTCAAAGTTGTTCAGCTGTACAGTTAGTTCTCTAGTGTCAAATTTCTCTAGGCTTTTCATATAGGCATCTAGTGTTGTGAATTTTCCTCTTAAGACTGCTTGGGTATGTTTTGGATTCATTTTCATTTACTCTAGGAAGACTTTGATTTCTTAACGTCTTCCTTGACACAGAGGTAGTTCACCTAGGTGATGTTTAGCTTCTATGGCCTCCAGGGCCAACCGCATCAGCAGAGAAGGACTGAGGCTTTGAAATTCATAGCCCATCCACAGGTGAGAAGATTCTGGCACCTGGACCACCGGTCTTCAGGACCAGGGTCAATCCCTAGAGTCTCATCTCAGCTCTCCCTAGCAAACAGGAGCTAGGGTTTGGCTGTGAAAGGCTCCTGCAGCCACATTTAAAAGAGGGAACCATGCATGGCTGGGCCCCACCTCCAGGGCAAACTCAGAGGACTGAGGATTTAAAAGAATGATATCCTAAAATTTGCAGGCAAATGGATGGATTTGGCGAATATCCTCCTGAGCAAAGTATCACAGACCCAGAAAGATAAGCAAGGGATGTGTTCAGTCATCAGTGGACTCTAAACAAACAAACAAACAAGAAAAAAGCAAAGCATTCCCAAGCTGCAAACCACAACCACTGAACAGCTTGGGATCAGAAACACCTTGGACTGACTCCTTGGATCCCACTCTCCCTAGAGGAACACCTGACTCACTCTTGAGGTTTGGGGGGAGAAAACTGGATCTGCCAGGAGTGGAGGCTGAACTAAGCAATATTGGGACAGTGGGACTTGGGAATCCCTGCTGCCTGCCTTTGGTGCGGGGGATGGGGAGTTGTGGAAAAGAGAGAATGACCTGATGTGATGGGAGGAGGAAGGGACCTTGAATAAGGATATACAAGGAAAAAAAAAGAATTTTATTTTAAAATAAAAAAAATAATAGTAATAAAAAAATTCAGACTCCTGTCCAGAGCACAGTCAGAGATTAGAAGAAATAGGAGACACACAAGTCCTCTTGCCACAACTGACTAGGAGTTGCCTAACCATGAACCTCTGAAGCCATGGGCAGACACCAGTGAAAATATACATATGACAATGTAAAGAACAACAAGGTAACACCAGAAGAAACTGGTAGTTCCACAAATACAGAACCTGAACAGAGCAATGAAGATGAACCAGAAGGAAACAGCACCAAAAACACTTTATGAAGATTACTGAAGCCTTCAGAGAAGATATAAAAAATTCCCTTAAAGAAATAAAAGAAAAGACAAACAAAAAATTGGAAAAGATGTACAAATCCTTGAAAGAAAACCAAGAAAAAGTAAACCAAAAAAATGAAAGAAGCATTCCAGGAAATAAAAACTGAAATAGAAGCAATAAAAATGGCACAAAATGAGGCCAAGTTGGAAATAGAAAATCTGAAGAAAAGAGCTGGAACTACGGATACAAGCATAACCAACAGAATCCAAGAGATGGAAGAAGAGAATCTCTGGAGTGGAAGACTCAGTAGTGGAAATGGATACATCAGTCAAAGAAAATACTAAAACCAAAAAAGACATAACACAAAATGTTTAGGAAATCTGGGACACCATGAAAAGACCTAACTTAAAAATAATAGGAATAGAAGGAGGAATAGAAAAACAGCTCAAAGGCACAGATAATATATTCAATAAAATCCTAGAAGAAAACTTTTCTAACTTGAAGAAGGAAATGCTTATAAAGATTCAAGAAGCTTACAGAACACCAAATAGATATGACCCCCCCAAAAATGTCCACTCACCACATAATTGAGCAGAACAGTTTTAATGAAACCAATAAAATGCTAAAGAAGACTTAATGTTTAAAAATAAATAAATAAAAATGGCAACAGAAATGCAGTATTGAGGAAATCAATTAATTCAAAGAGTACCCTTGGTGTCCTTTAAAAGCACACACATACTCACATAATAAAAGCCATATTACCAGCAGATAATAACTAAGATTTATTGATAGAAATAGAAACCACAAAAGATATGTAAAAAATAAGACATTTCAAAACCTCTTTTCATTTGAACAGTTCTGTATAATGCATAAATGTATACACATGCAAAACTCATGCATTTACATATGTACATAGATACATACACACATACATACACACACACCATATACACAACCATCTATAGATAGTGAATGAAAAATTATCCTTATCAATATTTGTATCTATGTTGAACTTTGATCAGCCCAATAAGATTTTTTTTTTTCAAAATACTCTGTGGCTTCAGAATTAATTATCAGATGTTTAGGCTCCATCTTCTTTCATGTAAAGTGACCCAGGAGAAAATTAGTTCGAACAAAATGATATCTTACCTTATAAGAACTCGCAATCCAGTGAAAAATTGTCATTTTTGTACAAAGAGTTGTAACAAAGATTAAGACATATAAGCATCTAAAAAGTAGGATCTGAAATCTGCAACATTGAAAGGGGGGCTGATTTGATCTAAACCTTGAAGTATAAAATATATTAAGATAATTAAGATTAATATCAAACTACAGCAAAGAATATTTGAGAAACAAGGCATTCATGTGTGCAAGAATGTGTGTAAGAAAATGGAAGAGAAAAGTCAGGGTCCACAGGAGACACTGTTGGAGCTGAGAAGGATGTGGCTCAGTGGCAGGCCTCCAAAATATTGCAACAATTGTAGAACAGTCCTGAGCATTCTTATGTGAGCCTCAATATTATTTATCCAGTTACTTTTTTTTCCAGATGAGGACACCTCACAGTTGCCTTATTGCATAAGGTGCCCAGTGCTCCAGAAGGGCAGAGACAAGATCTTCAACCACTCTATGGCTGTGTGATGTGCCTCAATGCACTGAAAGAACAACAGAATGTGAACTAACAGGATGCTTCTGACTGTCCACTTACCCCAAGCTTTAGACAGCTCTCCATATCATGCATTCTTCTTCATTGTTTCTGTCTGTAGTGTACCTCTTTTCCTTTCTTCAGATTGTCAAGTCTCACCATCACCACACAACCGCTCATGCTAGACCTAGTCTTAGCTACAGCAGATACACTGCTGTATTCAACAGTCAAGAGCACTTCTCTGACCTCATCTTGTACTTCTTATTTTATGGACAGAGATTTTTTTTTGTCCCCATTCCAAGCAAAGTTTGTGAAGTGAAAACAAATCTACAATGTCATGGCATTTAAAAAGGCATCTTCAGGACTTTAAGCCTCAATGGGATTTGCATCTTAATAGACACCCTCACCAGATGTGGACATTGGCTAAGCTTTGATTTTCAACTTCCCAGCTTCAGAAGCCTTGAGAAGTAAATTTCTATCATACTACACCTACATTTATGGTTCTTCTACTATAGCTTGTTTGAAATAAATATTTACTTTTTCAAAAGAGAGTTCTACTGATTAGCAATATAATGTTTTTTTGCTTTTCTTTTGTATTTGACATAGTCAAATGATTAGCCTAACATTGATGTCTTTGGATTAGTTATGTTTCTCCATGATGTCTGTCTTCTTATGCCTTCCTAGATGCCACTTTCAAAGCCCAAGCCTCAAAGCAATTTTTCTTTCATAAGCTTGACTTGGGTTCTGCACCATACAGGACTCACTCCACTATCCCAGGATGCAGCACAGAGTGATTTCGAAGAATTGAAAAATCAAGAAAAGAATTTGCAGAGAAGTAAAAGCTAAAACTTGAAAGTGAAATTGTATTAATTTGAGGCTGAAACCCCCTTTCTGTTGCTGATATTTCTTTGTTTTATTTAAGAATTTTAGAATTTACTTTATATAACAACAACAGATCCCCCTCTCATCTTTCTTTCCACTCCTCCCAGCACCCCCAACCCACCCCCATGCCCTGTTCTGAAAAGGTAAGGTCTCCTATGGGGACTCACTGTTGCTAACATCTGTCATTAATGCATGTTTCTGCTTGGTACCCTCTCTGGATTTGTTTTGCACCAAAGGGAACTTTCTTAATCATAACAAGCATGTAAGTTACATAAACAACCGCTTCCTTCTATGACTTTTGCTTTAGAAGCTTGAAGGGACACTGATGTCACAACAGAGAAAGCTCACAATGTGTATAGACCAAGCCAGATTCCACACAGAATTTTTAAGTAGAAAACCCACAAACATCAGTGTTTTAGGCACTTCATATTTTCTGCTCCTTATTTCAAATTTAAGCAATTTGGAGTTCATCATTTAAGAACATATGCCATTAGCACTTTATTATTAGCATTCTGCTATTCATTCAAAAATTATTGTACCTACATTAAATTATTTATTTGAAGCAATATGATTTCCTATTGTTTTACCTTCTTTTGATTTTCCATTATTTTACCTTCTTTTGATTTTTTGTCCTCCAATTTGCTTTTAAGTTTTAGCAATTACATGTCAGCTGTCATTTACCCTTCTGTCATCACACAGGCATCTAATAATCTACTTCTAGGTCACTGCTTGTAATTCTTGTGGGAAGAGATGCTAGAAAACATGTGTGTTAATGAAATCACAATGCTTGAATTAGAGCCCAGGGGAGTATAATCCATAGACACAGTGTGCAGGCTTTGACACAGCCTGTTTGAGAATTTAAAGGATTTTTGTTGAGATCTTCTTCCTGTGTATTTTAGGTCTGAGTGACTAAAATCTGATGATACCTTGAACAAATATATTAGAAAACATTCTGTAAAGTCTACAGCAGGGGTTAGTTTAATAATGACAAAAGAAAGAAACAATTAATTTAATTAACTTTTAGGTGTGTATTGCTATGTGCATGGGTGTGTGAAGGCGTAAGGGCATGTGTGTGGCTGGCTACATCAATGGACAATGGAGGATAACCTTGAGTATCAGGCACCATTCACCTTGTGCATTTCGGAGTATTTTGTTTGTTTGTTCTTTGTTTTATTCTGTTTGACAAGATCTTTTACTGGTCTGGGCCATGCTAAGTAGGCTGGTTTAACTGTTTATCAGACCCCAGGGATCTGCTTGATTCCACCTCCTCAGAACCCAGGTTAAAATGTACTCAACTCATATCTAACTTTTGGTTTTTAAAACATAGCTCCTGAGGACTGAACTTGGGTCCTCTAGCCTGCAAGGCAAACCTTCCTAGCCACAGTGTCACTCCATCCTTATTTTGAATCTTAAAGTAAAAAATATCTAATTATGTGGAAATCAAAAAGCCATTGTCCACAAAATAGGTAAGCACCAAAATAATTTCATGGTCAGATAAGTGTAGATTTGATATTGCTTTTAAGAAGTGAAAGAAACTGCCTAGAATAGGCGCTCCATGCTAGGCAACAAAGGAACAAGGCAGGGCTAGTGAGGGTGAGGTCACACCCGGGGTGGCTAATGACTTAGGTGGTCTTGGGTCTAAGCAGTTAGAAATACAATGGTGTCTTTTCAGACAAAAGGAAATCTTAGATTGAATGTCCTGGCTTCCCTTTCCTTCACAGAGTCTCAGAATGACTTTGAGAATTTTTACCCTCTTCTTTTAATTTAGAAATAGGACAGCTGCCATTTTCACAGAGCCCCAGCCTCTTTGAAGTTACTCTTTATGAGGTTTTGTGAAAAATGTGGACAGTTTAAGATACGCACAGGTTAGGGAGGGGGTCCATTTTACTTTTCTTCCGCCAATCTTTATTTTTTTAAATAACCTTGTTCTTCCTTTCAGTCCTCAGGATGATTTTTTTTCCTCTGCCGGTTCCCTCTTTCTTCATTATTTTAATGGCCACATCTTTGCTCTGATGTGTCAATGGAAGTGGAAAATCCAGTGAAGCCAGAGCTTAGAGAAACGCCAGCTGGAACAGAAGGATAAAGTTTTCTTGGAGAAGCTTCAAAGGGATGCAGGCTGGGTAAGCTGGGGACAATGGTGCCCAGGCCTTGGGACAGCGAAGACCTTGCCAGCTGGCCCAGCCTGGTCCTAAGGAGGCGTGAAGGGCCCAGGACCCCCTTCACTGTGTAGTCTGTGGTGAGAGTTGAGGGCTTTATACATCCACATGCGTACTACAATCTTAAATTTCACAACAAATGGTTTTCTCATGAAATAAGGGGCCAAATGTAATTTCTGCCAGAAGCAGCATGAGCTAATTTTGTTCCAAAGCCAGAGCTTCTTGAATTCAGACAAGCCTGTTCCCTCCCATCTCTACTTCAAAATACATTTTATATTTCCCTTTTTATGGGAGAATTATCAGAACACCTGTCATTGGTGATAGGACCTGAAGGAGATTTATGGATCCTTATTGGTTTTAACTAGTCAGGTGGCATCTCTCTGATTTTTTTGGTGAATAAAGCAGGAAACCTGATTTAGAAATAGACTATAAATCTAGATGGTTTAAATGGCATGACTGGTTGTCAGCCACATTTGGGTCTCTGCTTCTTTAGGGGCTGTTGCCTGAGTGGCATCTAATATAATCAGATGCAGCCTGTGTCTGGAAGGGATTTGAGAAAGGGACAAGGCATTGCCTTTACCTAGTTCATTCATATGTATGATGTGCTTTGTACAAACTCTCTTTCTCACCCCTGTGCTTCGCTAAGGGCTGTATTTGATTAATCATGCTGACTGGACCATTTTACTAAGCTAACTTTCAGAATTCTTAAAACTGGTTTTTTTTTTTGTTTCGTTTTTTTTTTTGTTTTGTTTTTTTTGGTATTGTTGTTGTTCTTTCTAATGCCCTTTCAAACTGAATCTTGGAAAATTTGAGTTACTTCAAATATAGAAAAAGTAGGAAAAAAGATAAGTTTCATGCATCTCCATTCTTTATGAGAACTGATACACAAGGATTTATAAATGTTTTGCATCCTGAACAACAACTACTAACTCAAAATCAAGATAACTATGTTCCTGTTATCTGAAAAAAAATAAAATGAGGTTTTTTTCAAGTCTCTCAAATAAGCTTAGAATACACTAGGTATTATGTGTGGGTAATGTGTTATGTCTTGAAAAAGAAAGGCATTGAAGGGATTGTCATACCCTCTAGAGATGCTACTGTGGACATTTTGGGCAGAATTAGACATGAAAAATAATCTGATTGTTCTTAATCAAAATATAGTAATGTTTTATGTGTCATAGAATCCAAACTGATTGGAAAGTAAATTAAAAACAAACATAAAGAGTGTTACACAGTTTAAAGTCCAGGCTTCCTAAAGGAGGTTAAATTTGAGTTCTGTTAGTAAAAAGAAAGTTAAGGATATTTTAAAAAAAACTCTTTAACAAATTCTAAGTAAAGGAAGTCATATTGGAAATGAAGAGGAATAGTGACAATAAATAAATACAATGCAAGATACTGTTTAAAGGAATTTTAGAAGTTGTTTATTATGGAGAGTATGGGGAAGAGGGGCATCTTAGTTGAGGGTAATCAGATCAAGCACTGCATGCTGGGTGACCCACTCAGACTCTGCTGTCACAGGCAGCCACTGTGCCCTGCACTGCTTAGGCCATTTTCAGTCTCTAGTGTGTACCTCTATAATGGAAGCCATTGAAAAGTGACTGCTAGAGAGGAAACTAGGGACTGTATTCAGTTTCTTAGCGATTTCATGAGCTTTACTCACTTGTTTATATTGTAGTGACATAATGCCCACAGACACAAATTATGGGACAAGAAAGTTATTACAGAGTGTGGCCTTAGAAGTTTCAATCAATCGTGTAGTGGAGGCCATGGTAAGACCAAGAAGCTTAGTTTATGGTGGATAGGAAGCAGATTTGGGCTTCCAGTCTGTTTATTCCTCATGCCTATATTTAATATATGTTGTTCTAACAAATTTACTTCAAAAAATATCCCTGAAACAGAAGTGTGCTTTGTCAATCTACAGTACTCTCAGTACCATCATGTTGGCCAACAATGCTTACCCTCACCATACCTCTATCCTTACACTGGTGACTGGTCACAGTTTGTATATTACAATCCTCTCCCTATATGTAGCACAGGGACATATAGTTTTATTATGGGTAATAATTGCTTCCTACTGTTGCATATATATATATATATACATATATATACATATTCCTCAATTTATCTCTAACAAGAGCTTGTAAAACCCCTTAAGTTTAGAATATTACTCATTGCCCGAACATGCAAGAGAAGTGGAAGGTTAGAAATAGAACTTGATTAGGAAAGAGCTTTTATTGTTCAAGTGATAGAGATTATGGCAGGAAGACATCAGACATATTTTGTAAGGGACTGTAAAAATGTATGACTAATTAGATTGGCTCTCAAAGACCCATCAATGAGAGGTCAACTTTAAGAGGAGCACTCATAAAACCAAGAAAATGGTGCCAAAGGAGAAAGGTCAATGATAAGGGTGTCATAAGGTGGGAGATAGGCATATTGAGTCCAGGGCCAGATCTAAGAAAAGAACAATTTGAGTCCAATTTTGGCTGCTCTGCAATCATAGAGTTCTAAGTGCTAGGAAGCACTGTTTCTAGACAGAGTCAGATATAGGTTTGTGATAGCTATTTGATTTCTTTTGGGTATTTTTATGCCTAGCCCATACTTTTATCACACACAGAAAGAAATCTCAGGCTGAAAGTGGACAAAGACAATGCATCTCTCAAGTCCATAAGTGTTATTCTTCCATTTACAATATGTGGCCCAGAGCTAGGAGGCCAAGACTTCATGAAGACACTTCATTGTTGTTACTCAGAATGTTCATGATTATCTCCTGGCAATGTTGAATGTTACTTATTATAGATGTAACCCTACAGTAACTACTTTATACCATCATGTCATGCTGTCATCTTAAAAATAGCTTGGTGGAGGGGTCGCCATATTCTGTGAGGTAGATGATTTTCTGAATGACCGTACAAAGATCATTTGACATGCTCCCTAAGAAGCTTTGTCTGGTAAGGATGAAAAGCTAGACAAAGAATATAGAGATTAAACATTGTATGAAAATCGCTAATCCTTTCTAGACCTTGTATGACCACTTGTGGAGCTAATATTTGAATCGTTAAACATTAACTTAGCTTTTCCATCTCTATTCACCATCCTAAAGAAGCAATACACACAAAAATGGTGACTTTTAGGAGATATTTCATCACAACAGTTCTATTTGTCTTTGTTGCTTCAGAGCAAATTCTCTCTTACAAGTCTCTGGTTCACTAAATTGATGCCAAAAATGTATTTTGTTTCACACTTGAGAGAATTTTTTTGAGATCATAACTTCCTGAGAAAATTTTTCTTTGTTTTCTTCCTGTATAATCCTAACACTATAGTAGCAACCATATCCCTGTGACCAAAGGAACCATGAGAAATTGCCTAGCGCTGCCAGCATATCCATACCTAGAGGACAATGCATACCTTTTTAACATGTCCAACTTACAATATTCTTGATCAAAATGCCTTAACCATGTAAAGCAGCATCCTAAAGTTACACCTCTGGCCTTAACTAAATCTCTGTTGCTATTTGATTATTTTGTTCTACTCACTTTCTGTCTTATTTCTCCTTGAGATCTTGACCTCACCTCACCTAAAGTGTAACTTTCCCATTTTCACTGCTGTCTAAATGGCAAATATAAAACAGCAGAATTACTTGTGAGTCATTTCCTCTATGGTCTTTGGTACCATTCACATAATTACTTCATGTTGAGAAGCCCATGCTACAGCCAGACATGTGGCCTGGAAACAGGAGGCCAGGAAGACCTGTGCCTCTGCTGTGAGGAAAAAGACCCTGAGATTCCAAGTACTAGGACACATGCTGGTGAACTCTATTGGCAAAATTGCTGGGATTAAAGATGCCCCATCTTTCTGAGGAGTGAGCTAAGGACCATCACAAACCTCTAATATCCTTGGCTGCTTCTTGCTGAGAAGTGTTTATCTAAAGTCATTTTTGTAATTACTAGAATTAAAACTGATGGCATTTCAGGGTCAGTTTTAAGCCTTTATTTCTGAGTTAATTTTAATAGATGTATTATGGTCTCCCAAGCCTGATGGAGTCTTATTCCTTCCTCACTGGGGGATGGCCACCTGAAGTACTAAGAAAGCTCTACAAATTTATATTCTTAAACTTTCTTTAATTGTAAAAGAAGCAAAAGCTCTTACCTGAAAATTTTATCTTTATATTTTCTCATTGAGAGACTCATGATTTAGATATTTGAGGAAAGAGTCATAAATTACCTAGAAAAATAAATAGTAAACAGTATACTTTCCAGGATGGAAGTCTTAAGAGGCTTGATTTTTGTTCTTTTAGTTTACATCCAGACCACAGTTTCCTTTGCCTCCTTTCCTTCAAGTCCCTTCCTACCACTTCCCCTCTGTCTCCTTCACTCCTGTTGCATTTCTGTTCAGAAAAGGTCAGGACTTCCAAGGATATAAAAAAATAAGGCATATAAATCTCCCCATTTATTAATGCTGGGCAAGGCAAGCAGTATGAGAAATAGGGTCCCAAATGCAAACAAAAGAGTCAGAGACAACCCCTTCTCCCATTGTTGTTAAGAATCCCACAAGAAGACCAAGCTACCCAACTGTAACATATGAGCAGAGTGCCTAGATGAGTCTCATTCAGGCTTCCTGGCTGTCAGTTCAGTCTCTATGAGCTTCTAGAAGCCCAGTAGTTAATTCTGTGGTTTCTTGTGATGTCTTTGACACCTCTGATTCTTGCAATTCTTCCTTCCTCTCTTCAGCAGGATTCCCTAATCTTGGCCTAATATTTGATTGTGGATCTCTACATCTGTTGCTGGATGAAGCCTTTCTTATAACAATTGAGCTAGGCACCGATCTATGAGATTAGTAAAATATCATTATGCATCAGTATGTTGACATATTTTTCTCTAATCATGTTTGATTCTATTCTAGAATTTGGAACCATTCAGTCTCTCTATCCTGGCACTTGAGGTAGTATCAGGGGTGGGTTTCTCTCATGAAATGGGTGTCAGGCTGAACTAGTTATTGGCTAGCCACTCCCAGAATCTCTGCACTATTTTTTTCCCAGCTTGTTATATAGTCTGGGCAGAATTTAGGATAAAGTTTAAAGTGCTGCACTGGTGTCCTAATCCCTCCACTGGAAGTCTTGCCTGGTCACCAAACATGGCCAGTTTAGGCTATATGTATTCTATTGCTTGGAGTCTTAGCTGGGGTCAAACTTAAAGATTCCTAGGAGTTTCCCTTGAACCAGGTTTCTACCTGAGTACAAAATGCCTCCCTTTCTAGTAATTTTTTTCAGTACTTGACTCCTCAACCCCCATGTGATTCCTCATGTTTTCATTCCCACTCATCCCTAGACACAGAATATCTTCTATTTCCCCTGCTTAGGGAGATCCCAAGTGTGCCCCCTTGAATCATCTTTGTAACCTAACCTCTCTGGGTCTGCGGATTATAGCTTAATTATCCTTTACTTTATAGGTAATATCCGTTTACTTGTTAGCAAATACCATGTTTGTCTTCTTGGATCCAGGTTATTTCACTCAGTATATTTCTTAAATTCTATCCATCTACTTGAAAATTTTATAATGTCATTATTTTTAAGAGCTGATTAATACTCCATTGTGTAAATGTGGGACATTTTCTTTATTCTTCAATTGAGGAACAATAAGGTTTTTTTAAAGGATCTGGTTATTATAAATAAAGCTGTTCTGAACATAGTTGAACAAGTGTCCTTGTGTATAATTGAACATCATTTGTAATGCCCAAAAGTAGAATAGGTAGTTCTTGAGGTAGGTCAATTCCCATTAATCTGAAAAACCACCATATTGTTTTCCAACGTGGCTGTACAACTTTGCAGTCTCACTAGCAATAGTGGAGTATTTTCCCTTGCTCCACATCTTCTCCAGCATGAACTGTAACTTATATTTTTTATCTTAGCTATTCTGTGAGGTGTAAGATAGAATCTGAGTCATTTTGATTTGCATTTCCCTGATGGCTAAGGATGTTGAGCATTTGCTTAAGTGCTTTTTGGTCATTTGAGATGCCTCTGTTGAGAATTCTCTGTTTAAATCTGTACCCAGATTTTTAAATTGGATTATTTTGGGTTTTAATGTCCAGTTTCTTGAGTTTTTTATGTTTTGGAAATCAGCCCTCTTTCAGATATGGGATTGGTGAAGATCTTTTCCATTCTGTAGGCTAACAATTTGTCCTATCGAAGTTGTGTTTGCCTTCAGAAGTTTTTAAGTTTTGTGAGTTCTCATTTATTAATTGTTGACCTTAGTGACTGCACTATTGATGCTCTCTATTCAATAAGTTGTTTCCTGTGCCAGTGGATTCAAGGCTATTTCCGACTTTTTCTTCTATCAGATTCATTGTATCTGGGCTTATGTTTTACATTTATATTATAAACTGTACTATATATTTATATTGTATATGTTTTATATTTATATATTTATGTTGAGGACTTTCATTCACTTGTACTTGATTTTTGTGCAGGATAATAGATATTGATTTCTTTGAATTCTTCTACACGCTACCTGCCAACATCTAGTTATACTAGTACAAGTAGTTGAACATGATTTTATTTTCTCATATATTGTTGGCTTTTTGTTGAAAATCATGTGTTCCTAGGTATGTATATTTAAGTTTTCGTTTTTCTTTTTTAATATTGCTCTTTAGTAAAGCTTGAGTTTAGGGACAGTGATGCCTTTGGAAGTTCTTTTATTGCATGAGATTGCTTTAGCTATCCTCTTTTTTTGTTTGCTTGTTTTTTCCATATATACTTGAGTATTGTTCTTTTAAGGTTTATAAAAGAATTGTATTTTGGATTTACTTAGGACTGCATTGAATCTGTAGACTGTCTTTTGTAAGATGGCCATTTTTACTGTCTATTCCACCAAACCATGAACATGAGAGATCTTTCCATCTTTTGATATTTTCTCCAATCTCTTTCTTCAAAGCTTGAAGTTATTGCCATACAGTTTTTCACTATCTTGGTTGGTATTACACTAAGTTATGTCATTGGTTTTGACTACTGTGATGTGTGTTGTTTCCCTGATTTCATTTTCAGCCCATTTACTATTTGTGTATAGGAGATCTAATGCTTTTAGGAGTTGATTTTGTATCTAGATCTTTTACCAAAGCTGTTTACCAGGAGTAGGAGTTCCTGGGTTAAAAAAATGGGGTAGATTATGTATAGTATCATATCATCTAAAAATAGGTATGCTTTGATTTCTTTCTTTTCAGTTTGTATCCTCTTGAAATTTTTAGTGGTCATATTGCTCTTGGTAGATCTTCAAGCACTATATTAAATAAATATGGATAGAATAGACAGCCTTGTCTTGTTTCTGATTTTAGGGAAATTGCTTTGATTTTTCTCTCTATTTAAATTGGAGTTGGCAATTGGCTTGACATATATTGCTTTTATGAAGTTTACTATGTCCCTTGTATTACTGATCTCTCCTAGACCTTTCTCATGAATGAGTGTTAGATTTTATCAAAGGCTTTTCCTGTATCTAATGTGATGGTCTTGTGGTTTTTGTGTGTGTGTGTTTCTTTTTAAATTTCAGGTTGTTTATATATATTATAGTTCTATTTAAACTATCTATTCTTGATTTTACTTTGATAGGTTGTATCTATCAAGAATTTTATCTTTTCTTGGAGATTTTCTAATTTGGTGGAGTATAGGTTTTTGCAATATGACCTAATGATTCTTTGGATTTCCTCAGTGTGTATTGTTATGCCTTTTTTTTTGCTTCTAATTTTGTTAATTTAGAAAGATGCTCTCTCTTTTAGTTAGTTTAGATAAGGGTTTGCCTATCTTGTTAATTTTCTTAAAGAACCAAGACTTGGTTCTTTATATTGTTCTGTTTTATTTTATTGATTTCACCCCTCAGTTTATTTCCTGACTTCCACTTCTCTTGGATATATTTTCTTCTTTTTGTTCTAGAGCTCTCAGGCACCCTATTACATCGCTAATAGGAAATCTTCCTATAATTTTTATGAAGGTCTTCTGTGCTATGATCTTACCACTGAGCAACATCTTCATTGTGTCCTGTAACTTTGGGTATGATAAGCATTCATTTCATTGAGTTCTAGGAAGATTAATTTCTTTCATTATTTCTTCTTTGACGTAGGGGTAACTCAGTAGAGAATTTTTTAGTTTCCATGAATTTGTAGGGTTTCTGTTTTTTCTGTTGTTGTTGAAATCCTGTTTTAATCTTTGGTAGTCTGACAGACTATAGGTGGTTATGGCAATTTTTTTTTTTTTTTGTAAAGAGTGAGTCTTGCTTTGTGACTGCAATGTACTCAGTTTTTAAGAATATTTAATGAGGTGCTGAGATAAAAGCACGTATGTATGTGTGTGTATGTGTACACAAGCGCGCACGTGTGTGTGATATAATTTATAATAGAATTTCTTTTACAAACATGAGTGCTCTTGTTTTTGGAGCATAGATATTTAGAATCCTGTTAGTTGATCTTTCCTTTGATGACTATCAAATGTCCTTCTCTATCTCTTTTGGTTTGAAGTCCTTTCTTTTTGTTAGATATTAAAATAGCTACACTAGTTTGGTTCTTAGAGCCATTTGCTTGGAAAATCGTTTTTCAACACTTTACTCTGAGGTAATGTCTGTCTTTGATGTTGAAGTGTGTTTCTTCTATAAAGCAGAAGCATGGACTTTGTTTTGCATCCATATTGTTAGTCTATGTCTCTTTATTTGAGAACAGTTTCCATTAATATTGACAGATATCAATGATCAATGATTTTTAATTTCTGTTATTTTTTGTAGTTATGTACAGTATGTATGTCTGTTTCTTCTTTGTGTTATGTTGATGTGTTGATATGAGATTATTTATTGCTTGTGCTTTAGAGTTTTTGTTCTAGTACCTTCTGTAGGGCTGGTTTTGTAGGCAGATATTGTTTAAATTTGACTTTGTCTTGGACTATCTTGTATTATTCATCTATGGTATCTGAAATTTTTCTGGGTATAGTTGTCTGGGATGATATCTTAGGTTGCTTTGAGTCTTCAGGACATCTATCCAACCTCTTCTGACTTTCAGAGTCTTACTAAAAAGCCAGATGTAATTCTAATAGGCCTGCATTTATAACATACTTGGCCTTTTTCTCTTGAAGATTTTTATATTATTTTTTTATTCCAGCTGTTTAGTGTTTGATTATCTGATGTAGAGCTGTCTTTCTTTTTTGGTCCAATTAATTAATTAATTAATTAACTAATACTTAATTAATTAATTAAGTATTCTATAGTCTTCTTGTACCTTAAGTTAGGAAAATTTTTTTCAATGAGTTTATTAAAAATATTTTCTTGTCCTTTGATTTCTCTATTTTTTTTCTATTCCTAGTATTCTTAGGTTTGGTATTTTCATACTTTTCTTTTTCACAAGTTTGGTCTTTTTCCATATTTCATGAATATTTTTAGATTTAACATTAGGTGTTTTTTTAGATTTAATATTTTCTTTGACAAATGGTTTCTTCTATAATGTTTTCAACTCTTGAAATTCTCTCTTCTATCTCTTATATGCTGTTGGTGATGTTTGCATCTGTAGTTCATGTTTTCTTACATAGATTTTCAATTTTGATTAATGATGCTCACTGTCTTCAAAGAGAAATCTTATACCATTAATTTAGTCTTATGTAGGCTATATATTCCTTCTGTCTCTGTGTTCACTTTTCAACAATGAAGTTTCTAAGGCATCACAAGTATTTCCTTTTATTTAATATTAAAAGCTAAAAACTTAGTTTTTTATTAATACTCCTAAAAAATATTTCAAAATATCCTGTTTGTGTTTTCTTTTGCTTCTGTTCCTATTTTCAGGTCTTGAACAATTTTATTTGTTTCTACCAACTATTTGATGTTTTTTCTTTTGTTTTTTGACATCCTGTAAGAGATTTACTAATTTCTTCCACTTTTAAAAAGTTGTTTATTTTCTCAATTTTAAGAGATTTATTCCCTTTATTTTTTAAATAAAGTTTGGATTTAAGGTCATTATTTGTGCTTTGTCTACACTCAAGTTTTCAGGGTTTGCTGTAGTGGTATGGCAGAACTCTGGTAATTATATGTTGTCATGACGGTTGCAGTTCGTATTCTTATACTTATTTTTATGCATATGGATTTAGAGTTACTATAGGTCTAAGTGCCAACTTCTAGGTTTGTCTGTATTGAATGGGTGTTTTCTACCTTGGTTTCTGTTTCCTTTCTGATCTTTTGGCTGCCATGGCCTGTGGTTGAGTTGAGGATCTCTGCCCATATTAAGGGCTGGACCTTCAGTGGCCTGGATGGACTCTCATCCAGCAGGGGGTTGTCTTCCAAATTTAAGGCTAAAATTCTAGCTATGTATGTGCCCTGTGACCCTTCAGGGCTTCTTTGGGATTCAGGATACTGGCCTTCCTTTTGGTGGAATAGGAAGTTTCTGCCTGATTTTAAGGGAGTTGGTCTGGTCTCTAGGGTTCAGGATGTTGACTTCTCCTCTAATGGGATAAAAAGACTTTTGCCAGAGGTGTGTATTGGGATATGATGATGAAGAAAATAGGACCAGTTGGAGTTATGCTGGGCTAGCTTGGGTGGGATGGGGGTACAGTCTTATCTCGTTGTCAGGAGACTGGCCTGGCCTGTGATAGAAGAGAAGGCTATCTCCAGAGGTGTGGTTTGGCCAATATATTGTAACAAGGTTAACAAGGGTAATTGAAGTTATGTTAGGTAAGCATAGGTGGGGCAGGGGTGGTGGTGTCTTACCTTGTTTTCAGGGTACTGGCCTGATGTCTAGTGGAATGGGAGGCTTTGTAAAGAGGTGTGTGCTAGGATAAGGTCAATAGTCCTGACTTTGAATATGCCCTTCAGAGGTCTTGTAAAACTGAGCTCAATACAAAAAATAATTCCATAGATAGATGTTTGAAGGTGTATTTCAACACAAAAGTTGATCAACTACAAAGAAGAAGAAAATATCTTTTAAAAATTATAAGTATTATTATCATAACTGGAAACAAATTAAAAGACCTAGAAAAGCCAATCTCATGCATAAATATATATAGTGTATGTGGTGTGTGTGTGTGTGTGTGTAGTATGTATGTGCTCATGTGACGGGGTGACACACATGTTGCAGTGTACTTGTTGAATTTAGAGAATGCCATCGAATGCTGGTCTCCATCATCCACCTTGTTTGATGAAGGCTTTATTATTTAATGCAATATGCACTAATATCTCTATCCTACAAGGATCCAGGATCTGTCCTGTATTTCACCTTCAGGTATGCTTGGATTGTGCATGCTGCTATGACTGGTTTTAAGACAGTTCTTGGTATTAGAACTCTGATCCGTATTTTTGTGTAGCAAATATTTATTGAGCCATTATGGAAGCCCAACAAGGTTACATTTGAGACATAAAACTGTCCTGAGACTGGCACACATCCACACAAAGCAGAGGCACTGTGCATTCTTACACTATGTGCAGAGTTGAAATGTGTCATACATACTACAATATAATTTTGATGGCTCCTCAAATGTAATAATAATGACCATAAAATGGTGTCTACTGTCATAGTGACTTCATGTAAAATCTTTTAATGGCCTTAGTCAGGGCTCCTTTTGAATAAAAGATAAATGCAATCATTAATGGTATCCATGCTTCCATTTCTGATACTTCCATTTGTGGAGAATGATAAAAAAATTTTAGTATATATCTAAGAACCTTCCCATTCCTAGAAATCTGTTCAACACCTACAAAGTCATTTTACAACTTAAGACTCTTCACAGCTCTAGTTGTAGGAAGCTTTTTTTCTTGAATTCTGAATGAATCTCAGCTTTGGCTGGAACTTACTCTTCAAACTATATTTCTTTAAACTCCATCCAAAACCTTCTTCTGTCTGTAAGACGGCCAGCTTTGCTCTGGCACAGTGCTTCATTTTCATATGGTTACCTTAATTGTGCTGTCCTTCCCAGTGAAACATTATACATATGCATGGTATCTTGAGGTCACATCCATCAATGAAGACAAAATATCCCATCCCAGAAGATCCCATCCTCAGGAAAACTGAAATCACCTGCTCAGGGATGTCCTCAGGTTTTTGACCTCCCCATCATAGTAATTAATTTTCAGCCCAAGAAAATGCTCCATTTGTTATGTAAATTTCATTCTTCTGAAAATTTATATTCTCTGAGGTCTACATGCAACACCTGTGGATGCTGAGACAACAATGCTATCCCTAAGTGAGAACATACCTGTGTGTGTGCTCATACACATCCATTGACCTATCAATAGTTTACTGTGAGCTATCAAACCTGTTTGTATACAGGACATTTTGATTGACTTGTTATCATATATGCTCTCCTTTCCTGTGATTGCTATCTGAGGAATAGACTTAAGCTAACATTTTGTGTTTGCATGGCATTTTAACCTTTATGGCAAAATAAATTATCACAGTGCTGTGTCTGTATAATCATTTCATTTAAAGATAAGTTGCAAAAGAAGTTTATTTTCAATTTTAAATATAAGGACTAAAGGAATTGCAGAGTTTGCTCATTGTGACAGAACAAATCATTCTCCATCTAAGAGGGTCAGTTGTTTTCTGAATTTTCTTTTGTATCTATTTCTCCTACCTTCTATATAACTAAGGTGTTATGAAATGGTCTTAAAGAGCTACAGTGAGTTTCAGTTACCTGTGTGGAGAGGTGAGTTGGGAAAGACAGACAACAAAAATTGAAATCTTCCAGTGATTCAATGACCCACTTGTAGCTTAATTCAGAGACAGCTTTAAGCTGCACAGTGGCTCAAGTTCCTCTCTCTTCTCTTTGGTCCTGTATTTGTCTGAATGAAGAAATCCATATCCCAGTACTCTTGGTTGCTGATTGTTTACATACAAAGAAGAGCACTGTGTTCAACTTGAACAAGGCAATGAACTTTACTGTATGAGCCTCCTCTAGCCACCTGACTGCATAAGAAGATTGTACATGAGTTTCCAGCAAAATGTGTTAAGCACAAAGGAGAAGAACTGTGTATGTGAATATGCTTTCTTAAAAGTGAGTCCCTCTCATAAGATTTTATCAACTACCAATGCAGATAGACAGCCTTCTTTCTACTTATTTGATGGAAGGATTACTCATGTACATCATGGTGGTAAGCATTATTATTTTCCTCTGAGATTAATTTACTGGGGGTGTAAATAAAACTCATCAGTGTTATTTCAGCTACTTCTGGCACTATCCAGACCTCAGTGTTTGCAAAGCACAGATAGAGCCTGATTTCTCAGTTCAGTTTCTGTCTCTTGTATGGCAGATCTTGCTCATCACAAGGGTGTGGACAACAAGACATTTTGTTTATAGGAGAATCTTCATACAAACTTGACTGAATAAATGACTCTATAACTCCTAATTCTAAAATTTATAATTTAATAACATAAAATCTTTAAACACTTTTGTTTATTTTCCTGCTATTTATTGCCTGCTTTTTCTATGTGAAGTGCCTAAGTCTCAAGCAATATATTTAAGTAATGAGAATAATAAGAATTATTCACATGTGATTTTCTGATTATTATTATATCATCTTCAAATAAGGTTTTCTCCACACCAAAGGAAGGCAATGTATGATCATAAAGGTTATTATTTCTATTAAAACCACAGATATGTGTTAGCTGATCTAAAAATGTCTTTAATGTGTTAGGAGAAAACCTGGAGGCTCTTTCAGCTTCATGACTGAGGAACTGTGTGGCATTTGTCAAATCAATTAACCTCTCTGTGTCTGAGAGGTTTTATGGCTTTTTTCCCAGAGGTTAAAACAATACTTGTTTTTAGAGCTGTTCGCATCCACAAAGGGAAAGATATGTCTAAGGGAAGGGAAGGCAATTATTTAGATGATTCAAGTCCAAATCAATCCTGCCAGAAATCTAAAGAAAAAAAAAAGAAGAGTCAGTATACAGTTGGGCCTCAGCTCTCCAGATTGCCTATCAACATCAATCAAATTCACAGAATAAATGGTTCAAGCCTTTTGCTGCTTCCCTTTGCTTGTGTTGGGAAGTCACCTCTGTGGACATGTTAGCTTGTTAAGACCAATGAGAGAATCATTAATGGCTTCAGGCCACTTAGTAGACATCTAAGGATAGTTGAGACACAAGAAGACTGGATTTTTAGAATGTGTAAATTTCAAAAGCCATTCATTTCTCAAAATCGTCTTCAAATTCATCATCAAAGTATAAGGAAGAGAGACAGAAAACATACATTGTTCCATGTTCAGTGTCTATACCACATTATGTTGTTTCATTTATTTTCTTTATCTCTACTTATTGTCACAATAACAGAATTGAGATAGAGTGTCACACAGGAGGAAACTGAGACTCAAAGTGTGTGCACAAATCACATAGACAACAGCAGGCACCTTGGAGAAAAGCCGAAGTCCAAATCCATGATCAAGTGATCGTTACCACCTGTCCTTGACCAATATGTTCTATGAAACCTTAAAATTTAACAAAGGTCATGAGCAGCTACCAGGAACCAGCATGATGGTGGGAACTGAGTGCCATGAGGTGAATTTGGTGGACTTTCCTTTTGCTATGGATAATTAACCTGAAAAGGGAATGGATGTAATATTATCAGGAATTCAGCATGAGGAATCTGCAACGATGTTGGGAGAAGCTAAGAAGCATACTTCTCTTAAACTGTTTTGAAGGGACATAGTATAAAATTTTAACTCTATGCAGGCTAGAATCCTTTCTTCTGTTATATTAGACCAAAGATCAAAAACATGACCAAACCTAAGTAAGTTCATGGTGTCAAACAGGTAGAACCTTCCTCATGAACCACAAAGGACTCCAATTGTAGCTGTTTCTTTCTCCCATCACATCATGTAAGTTCAACCTGTGTGACTTCTCTGAACCTTAGAGCCTCTGCAAATAAAAAGATAATGCAAAAGACCACATCATGGGGTTACAAGAGCTCAGAATTGTGGACTGAAACTGCTCAGAAGGACGTCAAGCACCTTTGATAATAGAGAAGATATTGGAATTAATCTAACTTTTGTCTTAATAACTATGAACAGTCACTATAATCTACCCAAGATTAAATGGTGAGATTGTGCTTTTTTTCACTGTTCTTCTTGAATTAAATAATTCATGGAATGTTCAGCAAATTTTATATATACATATATATCACATATATACGTAGGTAATATAAATTACATATGTGCATATAAATATATGTATACATATATATGTATATAGCTATGTACATGTATAAGCACATATTTTGTACTGTGTGTATATGTATATACATGCATGCATATATGTACATGGGTATATTATTTATTTAAGCATCATAAGTGAGTCACTGTGTCTGACATCTTGATTACTCTTGATTTTTCAAACAGAATCAAACATTTAAAGTAATTTTAATTACAACCATTAATCCCCCAAATAAAATTACAACATGTGTCATGTCACTTCCATTGTCCTCTGAATTTTTCCATTTGAGATTTCTAATTTTGTTATTTTGTATTATCTTACCCACAAATCACATCCCATCATTTCTAACAAATGAATTTTTCTTAGTAGTCAAAGTTTTCAAGAGTTGACTTTTTATGGATGACTGACCTATGGACTATCCAGCTAAGCAAGACTGTAAGACGTACTAATGTTGAACACCAAGTAGAAGTGAAAGGTTAAGATACCTTTAGACATGGGATGTGGACTCTGTAATGGTATAAAAATGCTTTCATTCAATATGTTGTTAAATATTGAGGTAATTTTTGTTATGCCAAGTGAAGTCATCCCAATGTCATTTTTATATTATGAAGAAAACATGCAGAACCTCTATAAAGATCTAGAAAATAGCATCTTTAATGTACATTAGGGTTGGTTTTTCTTTTTGCTTCAATATTTGTGTTGGTGTTATAGAACTAAAAATAGTGCTAATGATTTGTAACCACTAGTAGATCTAGAGACAACACACTTGCTGAACATGTGTAGAATACTGGTGTGTACAGAACATAAAGAAACTGGTCAATGAGAGGCAAGGAAAACTGTGTCTTGAATCTCAGTTTAATGTGACTCATAGTAAAAGAAATGTTAAAGTGTTAAGAGTGTAGCGTTGTGGCTTCATGGAATTACCAATACTGAGTTTTGGCCATAATAAATATGAAACCTATAATGCACTGATCCTTTAAGAGAGAACATACAGGAAATTATGTTGGACAGTAACATAGCATGGATACAGGTGAAGAAATATGATTGGAGATACTAGAACTAGCAAGACAAGCAAATGTTGCTTAAAAGAACTCCCCTCTAGTCATCTTGACAATCTTGACCATCCATGTACCGACAAAGTCCTTAGATTAGAGAAAAACTACAAATCTCCATGCTAAGAACTACAATCAAAATTTGATGATTTACATGCAATCCTGAAGCCAGTAACCGAAGCTAATGAAAGCCTGGTCCATATGACTAGCTATCACTATGTCACAGTGAGGCTACTCTCTATCTTATAATTATTCTTCTGAAACTTCATGTATGATGTGTCTTTTGTTTGACAACAGCATGATAATCACACTATATATTTAAAATTGTCAGATTTTAAGTGAAGAGGTGAAGGGTGATGTTTAGAAAGGAGGGAGAAGCTTTTCTGAAAGGCTCTAGATGATGTGTGCATAAGATAAGAAACCATGCTTTCAAGGGTGAGGCAAAGAACATTTGCTTTTGCAGAACTCTGCCAGGAGATTCTAAGTTGTTTACCTTGGACTGATAAGGGTTAGATAGATAACTAAGGTCTGCTATGCAGATACTGCCCAAGTTCATGAGGTTATTCAAACCGAAGATTAAAATATATTGTTATGCTAGCCAGTAAATGATTAAGAGAAATTGATGAAGCATACAACTGAAATGTGAGTGACAATTAACTTGCTGTCCAAGGCACAGAGCCCTCCCTACTTAGTCTAAAAAATTATTTTTACTTTGATTATGAATATCTGTGTGGAAATATGTGTACAGGAGTGCAGCTATGCTTCTGAAGACAGCATCTAATGTCCTGAAACTAGAGTAACAGATAGCAACATGAATCCTATAAAAGGAATGCTAGGAACTGAATGTGTATCCCATATAAAAGCAATACACATTTCGAGCTTTTGAACCTTCTTAGCTCTACCCTTCCAGCAATGATGCTTTGAAATTTTCCATAGTCATTACAATAAAGTTGAGACAATAAAACTTCGTAGAAGATTATTAACAGTCTATAGTCACTTACCTCTTGCATGCTCACTTTTCTAACCATTTACCAAGTTGAAGTTATAAGAATTAAGAAGGTATAAAGTTTATCCTGTGTTGTTCACTAAGATATCTGGATGGCCAGTCCATGTACATCTATCTGTGCAGAATGCACATTGTAAAATTTGCAATGACCTTCATTCAGACTTCAGTATACATGGTGCCCTCTAAAAGTGCTAAAGCAATTAACAAGAGACTCCAGTTCAAGCAGTAATGCAAGAGGAATAAAAATGCTATGCTTTAATTTATTTTGTATTTCCTGAATGTGTATTGAACTTGAAGTAAAGTTCAAATCAAATCAAGTTGTTACAGGGGTTAGTAATTGCTTTGGTGGTAACACGCCTGCTCCACAAACATGGGAACCCAAGATCATATCCTCAGAACTCATGTAAAATGGAGGGTAGGTGGGATATTTCTATTACTCCATAACTAATATGTGAGGTTTAGACAACAGGATCCCTAAAACTTACTAATCCAGTTGAAGTGCTTCCAGTTTAGTGAGTGATGTTCTCTAAAATAAACCTGAAGAGTGATAGAGGAAAAAAAAATCTACTGTCTACTAGTGGTTTGTGCACAAACATACAAAAATGTACCTATCTACACTAGGAGAAATACACACATACATATGCACGTCCAAAATAACAAAAGTGTATATACTATACATAACAAACAACAAACAAAATACTAAGAATTTCATTGTTGTAGGCTAGACAGGTGTGCCTCATATCCCACATGAATTGAAAGGTGTTTCATAAAAAATTTTTTTAGTGGGACCCGGTGCTGTCTGCAGAGTCCCAGTGCACTCTGTAGCAGGGGCAGATAAAGTCTGCCTCTCACCACACCCACAGCTGCTGCTGAGGGAATTTGCACGGCTACCCACCTTGACCTTGAACTGAGCAAACAGATAAATACAGGGGTTCCTGAAGGACAGACTCAGACCCCACCCAGAGATGAGGAGGGGTCACCAGGCCCAAGCGCCTATATCCTAGCCAGGGAGGGAGAGTTGAGCTCCCAGCGGTTCCGGTTCACTTCCTTCCAGGACCAGGTGCTGTCTGCAGAGTCCTACCACACTCTGTAGCAGTGGCAGATAAAGTCTGCCTCTCACCATACCCACAGCTGCTGCTGAGGGAATTTGCATGGCTACCCACCTTGACCTTGAACTGAACGAACAGATAACTTCTGGGGTCTCTGAAGGAAAGACTCAGAACCTGCCCAGAGAGGTGACAGGAGGCACACAAGCACGAGTGCCATATCTGACCAGGACCCATCTAATCATGAACCACTGAAGCCATGGGCAAACGTCAATGCAAAAAATTACATAATAATACAAAGAACAACATGGTAACTCCAGAAGAGAGTGGCGATCTTACAAATACAAGACCTGAACTGAGCAATGAAGAGGAAACAGAAGGAAGCAACACCAAAAATTCCTTTTTGATGATCATCGAAGCTCTAAAAGAAGATATGAAAAAAAGCCTTAAAGAAATAGAAGAAAATACAAAGAAAAAATTGGAAGAGATGAACAAATCTATGAAAGAAACATGCCAGGAACTAAAAGCTGAAATAAAAGCTAAAATAGAAGCAATAAAAAAAAGGCACAAAATGAGGCAAAGATGGAAATAGAAAACCTGAAGAAAAAAGCTGGAACCACAGATACAAGCATGACAAACAGAGTTCAAGAGATGGAAGATAGAATCTCTGAAGTGGAAGACTCAGTAGCTCAAATAGATGTATCAGTCAAAGAAAATAGTAAAACTAAAAAAGCCATAACTCAAAATGTTCAGGAAATCTGGGACACCGTGAAAAGACCTAATTTGAGAATAATAGGAATAGAAGAAGGAGAAGAATACCAGCTCAAAGGCACAGATGGTGTTTTCAATAAAATCATAGAAGAAAACTTCCCTGACCTGAAGAAGGAAATGCTTACAAAGATACAAGAAGCTTACAGAACACCAAATAGATATGATCCAAAAAAAAGTCAGTGAGCCACATTATAATCAAGCCACAAAACATGCAGAACAAAGAAAAAATTTTAAGAGCTGCCAAAGAAAAGGGCAAACTCACATATAAAGGCAGACCCATCAGAATAACACCTGACTATTCAATGGAAACGATGAAAGCTAAAAGGGCTTGGTCAGAACTTATACAGACACTAAAAGAGCATGACTGCCAAACTAGAATACTATATTCTGCAAAATTATCAATCACCATAGATGGAGTAAACAAGGTATTTCATGACAAAGTCAGAGTGAAACAATATCTATCTACCAGTCCAGCGCTATAGAAAGTATTACAGGGAAAACTCCAAAAAAGGACCCCAGATACACCCATGAAATCACAATCAATAACCCCACATAAGAATACTCCAGAGAAAGGAAATACAAACAAGTTACCACCAAAAATAGCAGGAAATATCAATCATTGGTCACTAACATCTGTTAATATCAATGGACTCAACTCTCCTATAAAATGACACACACGAACAAGATAGATACCACAACAGAAGCCATCCCTATGTTGCCTACAAAAAACACACCTGAACCAAAAAGACTGACAAAGGCTTAGAGTAAAGGGTTGGTAAAGGATTGTCCAGTCAAATGGTCCTAAGAAACAAGCTGGAGTTGCTATAATATCTAGGAAATTAGACTTTAAGCTAAAAGAAATTAAAAGGGACCAAGATGGCCACTACTTATTCATCACAGAAAAAATTGGTCAAGAGGAAATTTCAATCCTGAATATTTATGCCCCTAATATAAGGGCACCTACTTATGTAAAAGAAACACTGCTAAAGTTCGAATCCCACATTAATTCTTATACCCTAATAGTGGGAACTACAAATGGCTGAAAGGCACCTGAAAAAGTGCTCTTCATCTTTAGCCATAAGAGAAATGCAAATCAAAACAACTTTGAGATACCACCTGACACCTGTTAGATTGGCTAAGATAAAAGGCACAGATAACAGCCTATGTTGGAGAGGATGTGGAGCAAGGGGAACACTCCTCCATTGTTGGTGGGAGTGTAAGCTTGTTCAGCCACTTTGGAATGCAGTATGGCGGTTTCTCAGAAACTTAAGAATCAATCTCCCCAAGGACCCAGCAATACCACTTCTGGGTATATACCCTAAAGAGGCACATTCACACTCCAAAAGTATTAGCTCAACTATGTTTATAGCAGCATTATTTGTAATAGCAAGAACCTGGAAACAACCTAGATGTCCCTCAACTGAAGAATGGATTAACAAATTGTGGTACATCTACACAATGGAATACTACTCAGCAGTAAGAAAAAATGATATCTCAAAATTCACAGCCAAATGGATGGATTAGGAGAATATCCTCCTGAGCGAGGTATCACAATCTCAGAAAGACAAGCAGGGCATGTACTCATTCATTAGTGGTCTCTAAACAAACAAACAGGAAAAAAAGCCAAGCATGCCCAAGTGGCAAACCACAACCACTGAACAGCTTGGGATCAGAGACACCCTGGACTGACCCTTCAGATCCCACTACAACTATAGGAACACCTGACTCACTCTTGAGGGAGGGGGGACAAAACTGGATTTGCCAGGAGTGGAGACTGATCCAAGCATTATTGGGTCAGTGGGACCATAGGACTGTCTGCTCCCTGCCCAGGGAGGGGATGGGGAGTTGTGGTGAAGGAAAAATGACCAGATGTGGTAGGAGGGGGAAGGGACCTTGAATAAGGATATACAGGGATAGAAAAAAAAATGCAGACTGAAAGCTGAACACATAGTAAATATATGTGTAGCAATCTTATTTGCATTATCACTCTTGATAAGTCATGCTTATGATTTTTATCTTCTTTATAGTTATTGTTAACTTCTCACCATTTTAGATTCATTTTACTGTTTTTCTTGCTAAATACAAAATAAATAAATAAATAAACGCGAAAAAAAATTTCTTTAAGATAGTGACTTTGTCTTTATCTGTAATTATTTTGGGGGTCTGTCTCATAAACTAGATAAACTGACTGTATGTTGCAAGTCAAGTGTATAGAAACAAATAAGAGTTTACTTTCAAGCAAGGTTCACACTTTACTCATTGGCAACTTTTCTCCAAATATCTGTCTTTGGAGATTAAGAAAAGTGTTTTAGTACGTAACCTAGCTCTTCATGATAACTCAGGTATTTCATTTACCTTTTTTCTGACTCCATACATTGCAAAAACTGATGACACTCATATTATTGAGAGGTCTATTTGAATGGTGACACAAACTGTGACATTATGTGAAATACTTTTACTGAATTACATGTTTTCCAAATTGCATGTATTTGTGTTTTTGTTACTCATTTATATATGGTAGCTCATAATCTTCATAGAGTTTTTTAGTAGAAACTTTTCTTTAGATATATTGGGTTATCACTCTGTCCCTAGTGTTCCATGTTCCCTAAGGTCAGGAAGAGTATGGGTGATTTTTATCAGATGACTTCAGTATGAACAACTAGTGCTTCATACAGTGCAATAATGTTCTTTTATAGTGTGAAGATTTGTTACTCATATCAGTTTAATAAAATATTGATTGGCCAATAGCTAGTCAAGAAGCTCAGGTGAGACAACAAGACTAAGAGAATCTGGGAATAAAAGAGGCAGAGAAGCAGAAGCCAGACAGATCCAGTGTAAGCAAGATGAGAATTCTGCACCGAGGAAATGTACATGGCTAAACATATGTAAGAATGATGAGTTAATTTATTTTTTATTGTTTTTTGAAAATCAATATCAAACTTTACAGAGAAAAGCAAAACATTCATAGTAGCTAAAATAAAAGAAACCATACAGTAATAAAACTTCTCTTTTCTCTAAAATACATGAAATAAAGAATAAAACCTAAAGTTCCTCAGGGCAGGTTAAGCTCAGCTACTGATGAAGAAAGCACAGTAGGTCACAGCTAATGCCCATAGATGCCCTATGGCCACCACAAACTTCTGATAAGCAACCCTTCTACAGTCCAGAAGGTTGTTGTTGTTGTTGTTGTGTGTGTGTGTGTGTGTTTTAAATCACTTTATTCACCTATCATCTTTCAATGAAAAAATGTTTTTGCTTAAAGTCCACTAATGAGTGAGTATATTCCTTGCTTATCCTTCTGGATTTGTGAGACTTCACTCAGGAGGACATTCTCCAAATCATGATGGGTTAATTTAAATGTAAAAGCTAGATAGTAATATGTTTGAGCTACTGGACCAGATATTTGAGAGTTTCTGGCTGGGAAAGAAACTTCCAAATACACCATACCTCTGATCACAGTCTGTCATTTGGTCATGCAGGGACAGTTTTAGCCTCTGTGTTCTTAGAGTTACACTGATGCTGTGAGGAGGCTTTAAATAAAGATTTTGCATTAAATATAGAGATTTTCAGAAAACAACATTCCCCACATAGTTTACAAACCAAAGCAAAACAACACAAAGAAAAAAAATTGAATGAGGTGATATATTATATATTTAATAAAAAACAGCCTGAAATATCATAGAACAGAATCATCTCTCCAGCTCTTTGTCAATTTGTTTTGTTTTGTTTTTTAAGACAAGGATTTCTGTGTGACAGTCCTGTCTGTCCTGGAACTCACTTTGTAGACTCAAACTCACAGAAATCCTCATGTCTCTGCCTTCCAAGTGCTGGGACTAATGGCATGCACCACTTCAGCCTGTGAATTCTGGTTGTAATAAATGAAATTCAGAATCAGATTTTAGCAAAAGGCTGGATTAGAATATCAAAGAGAGGAAATGTCACAGGAAATCTCACCTAGTTATCTTCCAGCTTCCTCAGCCTCATTTGTTGTTGTTTCTACTAAATAATCTGTTTTCCTACACTTGCCTTAAAGATTTTCTTAGCCCAGTTGTTTCACATTCAAGTTAAGATTAAAGGTGTGAGCTGCTACTGTTTGGTGTTAGACCTTGAAATCACAGAATCACGGAAATCTCTCTGCCTCTGGATTTATAGGATTAAAGGCAAGGGTCACCACTCCAGAACTAAAGGTGTGAGTTACCACTCTTTGACCTTCCTGGACTTACTGTGGGCAGATCTGTTATATGATATTCCAGACTGGTTTTATTAAATAAATAACATATAACCACAATTTATTGGCCTTCATTTCTACTGTCTGAAAACCAGTAACATAATCAAAATTTGCTGGTCCTGTCTTATAACCAGTAAGTTCAGTTCTTGATCATTTTAACTTCTTCACTTTCTTGTATTATTTAATTCTAGTTATGAACAACTTATTCATTCACAAGTATTTGAAATTTCCCCTTTCTCATTAGTGTTTAGGTCTCTTCTAGTCCTCAGTTCTCATATTAAACTGCTAATATGTAAATCCCGTAGTTTATCTACTTGGATAAGGAGTAGGCCACAGAGAAGCACAAAAGATAATCTCTCACTTTGGGATACTAAGTATTGAAATTGCTGGAAGTTTTAGGGTTCCAAGGAAAGCTTAGTGAATCTTTTATTACTACAGAACTTCTTATTTCAATGGAGGATATGGGTTGCCTAAATAGATCATTTGAAACATTTATGTATTTGGCAATAAATGGTTATAAAAATTATTTTCAACTAGATGCCATTTTGAATCAAACTATTTTCCTATCATCATAAAAGCCTTGTGGACGGAAGACTAAAAAATTAAATAATAGACATAGAGCCAGAACTTAGTCCTGACAAAGGATTATCGTGTGGTAGAATTTGCAGAAATGTATTTGCAAATAGTTTTAGAAAGGTATTAATTATGCCTAGAAAGTCCAGTTTTTCACCAGCATTTTTATGTTGCTTTCACATTTCCTTTTATGTTTTGGTCCCTGCCTCATTGTTCTGCAGGTATGGCTAGTCTTCATTGAAGATACTAAAGCAGAAACATACCTCTCTTCATTTTCATCACCCATCCTTGCCATGAATAATGTTGTGAGATTTACAATCTTACCCACCTAACTAAGGTTGTTATGGGATTAACTAAAAGGGACAGATGTAAAAGCCCTAATGTCTTTCCTTGCTTCTATATTTAAAACAAATAAGTTATATAAATCTGGAAAAATGTATCTATTTTACTTTGTGCTAAATGTGCTTTCAGTTTAAACATATGCATTTCTTTTCAACAAATGTTTTTTAGAGGACATTCTGCTTTTCAAGATCTGAGTGAAACTGTTCAGGAATGAGCTACCAGCTTTACACATGTTCATTCCTTAGTCTTTTTTAGTAAGAGCTAGAACTTTCTGGAGACCTTGTTGGTGCAAAAATGTTAATGATCTTTGTTTCAAATGATCACCAGCATAACGTTAGGACCATAGTATTTTAGGTCCACATTAAACCTTCAGTGAAGGGTCACCTTGACCAATAAGATTCCACTGGAAGAACTTTCTAAATAATCTCCTGAGAGAAGTAGTTTCTCAGCACCTTCTGATTAGGTGATCAATTTCTTATACTATCATAATTATTCATGCAATTTATTATCTCCATTTTTCAAACACATGATACCAAACTCTAAAGGGCTTGCTTGGAATTTGTGAATCTGCACATTGGATTTAGCAACCCACACTCAGAAACCTGAACTCTGAGCTTGCAGTGTACTTTCTACAATATTTAAATCCCACTCAGATTCTATCTCCCATTAGATTTTGTCAGGGGTGTTTAAGGACAGTGATGCACTAGTTTCCTGCATACATGAGTAGACTTTCTGTATGGAAAGAATTGGAGTAGCCATCCTCATCCCATTTGTACATCCAGTGTATCACAGACACAGAGAACACATAGCTATGAATATGAATGTTTCTGTAAATCAATATTGACAACAAACTCCTCCACCTTCAAGCTTCTCACTTGCATTGACATTCTATCTTTATATTTTATGAAACACCACACAGGCTGGAAGCACATATTCAGGCTCATCATTGTCAAAGCCCATCATATATTCTGGGTCTTGTCTATTTTTAGCTAAGATTATACTTTGTACTTGGGCATTTTGTTTATCTTGTTTTTTTAGAGATAGCCTCACATTTTTGCAACAGTTGGCTTGGAACATTCTGCACAGAACACTCCCCACTGTTGGGATGACATACATCATGCCTGCAGCATCCTTCTGCATTATTTGATGTAGCTTAAAGCTAACTATGTGCATTGAGGTAATATAAGTAATTATGTTCTAAATATTTGTTTGTTTATATAAAAGCAAGTGACTCTCACTGCACCCAGTCATAAACTCAATGATTGACAGGATTAGATAGTAATCCATGAATTCTATAATAGTATATTGAACTCAAACATTATAAAGGTCCCTGTGTTAAATCCTGCAATCTTAAAATATTCAGTCTGACATAACAATAAATACATCCTTGATAATAGTATGGGAAAAGCTGTATCCAATTCATGTACAAATTTTCTTATAAAACATCTACCTTCCCATGCAGTCTTAGTATATGTTATAACTGGTGAATTAAAACAAAATTCTTTTTAAATAGTTTTCTCTTTTCTTAATGAAAATAACTTATTGATAATGAAAATAATGACAGATTTCTGTTTATTTTCCAAGTAGAAGGGATACTCTTCACCCACCTAGCAACCTTCTTATGTCCCAAAGAAAACAATCAAATTGTCTTTACCATAAATACACACTCCTCATAGAAGAGAGAAACCAGAGAAAGGCAGCAGAAGGGCAGCTTCTGAGGAAGGCAGAGGTACCACAGGCATAATTTTTATCTCAGGAGACCTGACCTTTCAGAGAAGGAAAATTAAATTATCTTTCTCATCCTTTACTTTTGCTGTGACATCATTAAAATGCACATTTCACACCAACACTCCTTGTTTTGTATTCATAACCTTAGAGCAAAATTAATCAGTTGTCACAAGGACTTAACACATTTGTAAATGGTGCCTTGATGGAAAAAAGTAAAATATGTCTTGTTGTAGTGATGGCAGCTTCATGAGTACACCCTTCAGCAAAAGAACATAGCGAGTTAACAGGTGCATACCTAACATCAGTACTCATGTGGAGTGAATAGTTGTCTTTGTTCTCTCACTTGGCTCTTGTTGTAGTACCCTTGTTTTGTGATTTAATGTGAATTTTCATAGGGACCTTTTTATTACTAAGCCAGATTAGTCTATACCCAATTCTTAGATGCTTAATAGGTAATGCGGTTTAGTTTACAAGCATTTATTAAGCATGTAAAAAATTATCTTAGATTAAGAACCCAGAAAAGTAAAGCTATTGCCATAAATTCTTATAGACATGGCTGCCTAAAAATGACTTCAGCAAGACTGATACCAATAGACATGCTAACACAGACAGGGGGAAGCTTGTGAGGCCTCAAACCTAGGCAGAGAGCTATCAGCAATTAAGGAATGCACAGAGCAGGAAACAGCTTCCTCATGGAAAAATACACAAGTTGGCTATCCAATACTACAATGTCAGTCCTGAAAATATGCATGCAAGTCACCTAATACAGACTGAGCAGGTGAGAATTAGACATTTAAGAATATATGTGTCTTTTCCATCATTTACTTTTGCAATAACATAATTAATATATACAATTCACATCAACAATTCTTGTTTTTAACAAATTCATCAGAAAAACATATACAAATTTATGAGAACATTCAACCCCTTAAATAACATTAAACATGTGGTATTAGGCATTTAAAAATCTATAGCTGTGTATATATGTAAGACATAATTATGAAAAAGAGATCATGATTTGAAAGTGAGCACAGCAGGTATATGAAGGGTTTGGAGGAGGATTAGGTAAAGGGGAATAATCTCAAAGAATAGATGAAAAATACCAAACTATTGAATAGATCAAAATAAACAAAACAAAACTGGTGCAAGATTTATTGAGAAAGCCATTGTGATAGTGTTTGCCTCTAACATCAGCATTCAGGCATTAGGATAAAACAGAACAATTGAAAATATAAGGCCAACCTGAGCTACACAACACAGTTGTCATTGATTTAACAAATATTACACTATCAATAAAAATAACAGATTGCTTATTTGTGAGTAATTCAAGTTCATTGCTATTGAAATGTCATAGAGATACCAGGTAACAATTGGTAAACAATCTAAGAAACAATATTTTTTGTGGCTTAAATTAAGAGAGTTTACAAATAGAAGAAGGTACGCATAATCTCTTGGAAGTTGGATCTT
This sequence comes from Sigmodon hispidus, assembly GCA_004025045.1. Taxonomy (NCBI): domain Eukaryota; kingdom Metazoa; phylum Chordata; class Mammalia; order Rodentia; family Cricetidae; genus Sigmodon; species Sigmodon hispidus. Next base: position 216,501 of record PVIH01000406.1, on the reverse strand, counting down.
TCCAAGGCCTCTGCCTTCTTTTATAATTTAAGTAGATGGAGATAAATTATTATGATATAGGAGTACCACAGTGATGAATGCAAGAGAGGTGTGTTGGAATGTTTTTGGAGGATATGAAAAGTAGAAAAAAATGTAAATTTTCTGAAAAAATTTTTATGAAATATATAGTCTGAGTAGATTAACATTTTTAGAACATTTTCTGGCATCAAAGTGAAATTCGTTGTAGAAAAACAAGACTAAAGTATAATAAAAGGAGTTCATACTTTTAAGGGCTTTACATGACAGATCATGTGAATGCACCCTGTGAGATACTGTTGAAGTTGAGGATAAGGAAATGTTAAAGAAGATGAAGAATCAACATGACTGAAGGGAGTTGATAAGATAAAAAAGAAATTAAGATGTAACAGTAGTGTAAGAATTGTAGTGTCTACCTTCCTGAATTTTATGTTCTATTTGAGAAGTGATGAGATGAAAATCTGAAGCATTATTTGAAAGGTATATAGGGATACTGAAGCTATTCAACTTTGTATTTGAATAAATATTCTGAATATTACTCATTACCCATATAGCTGATAACATTTACCTCATAAGTAGGACTGCTAAATTATAGGGAATACGTGATACTAAGGGATAATTCTAAAGCACAAGTAAATGACATGAAATGATTCCTACTTTTTTTAGAAAAATGAGATTACCTATATAAATGTTCAACAGTTAAATCAAAATAGATAATTGCTTAAGAGTTATATTTTTTCCAAAATAAGTAACAAAGAAGAGTATTTTATCCTACAATTTGGAAACCAGGCATATATCTATGTTTCAAAAATACCTAGGTAACACATGCAACTTAGCTCTCTGAAAAACATTTGATTGTTATTGGTCAATATATTCTTTCTTCTTTACGTCAATAATAGTCTGGTTATAATTCCCTTCTTCATACCTGTCCTAGTCTTGATGTTGGAGTGAGGAAAACAGATCTGCCTGGAGTGGATGCTGAACTAAGCCACCTTGGGACCTTGAGATCTCCTGCCTTTGCTGGGGAGAAGATAAAGAGATGGGGAGAAGAGAGAGTGACTGGGAGGGCAGGAGAGGGAAGGGAGTCTGAACAAGGGGATATATGGATAAAAAATATGACTTTATTCATAAAAAACAATTCCCCTCCTCAACTCCTTCCACATACTTTCTACCACTTCAACCACTTAAATCCACACCTTTTCTTTCATTAAAAAAAGATTTCTAATAAGTAGAAGAAAATACCTAATAATAAATTAATATGAAATTAAAAAATAAAACAGAATAGAACAAAACAAACAGAAAAAAATAAGCCAAAAAATTACAAAAAAAAAAACCCCAAACAAACAAATATAGACCCTGGGACTCTAGCATTCACACATACAAAAGTACCATAAAACCACAAAAGCAGAAATTATGATATAAAACCAAAAGACCAGTAAGGGGGAAAAGGCCAAACAAAGCATTATGAGACAAAAGAGAACAAACAAAACCAAAACAAAATTCCAAAAATTAAAATTAAATTCTTTTTGTTTTGGCATCTGCTCTTGAGGGTTTGTATATTCAGTGAAACTCTGTTGAAAACAAAAAGCAAAAACAAAACCAAAAAAATATATATTTCCTCTTTGAGTAGTTAGCAATTGGAAATAGGTTCTGGGTAAAAGGGGCTTGTGCTCACTTTACTTCTCAGTTCTAGAATCCCATATGGCCTAGACCTGTGTATGATGCCACAGTCACTCTGAGTTTATATCCGAACAAGTCCTGTTATATCTAAATATGTTGTTTCCTTGGGGACTTTCAACCTCATTGGCTCATACAATTTTACTACTTCCTATTCTGAAGAGTTTCCTAAGCACTCAGAGGAGGGATTTGGTATAGACATCTCATTTAGGACTGATTGATCCAGGTGATCTCAGAATATTTTTGAGTTGTGAGTCTCTATAGTTGTTCTCATCTCCTTCAGGGGATATCTTCTCTGATGATTTTAAGCAAGACATTGATTTATGAATATAGCATGTTATAATTGGGAGTCATTTTATTGCTATATTCCTTTACCAAAACGACAGTTTTTGATTTTCTGCTAGGACTCTGGTTTAGCTAGTCACAATATTTGGACCTCCCAAGCACATTGAATATATGTTTCTTCTCATGAAGTGGGCCTTAAATCCAATAAAATGGTAGTGATTGGTTACTTCCATTTATGTTCCACCATTGCACAGTAGGAGTAAAAGCTATAAGTAGGCATCAGCTTAACCTCCCTGTGTTCTCTGTGTTAACTACAATCAGTTTAATTAACACTATGATCTTCTTGGTTTATATGCAACTTTATAAGACTGATGAATTCCTAAGAACACTATTTTGGTACTTTTGTTGATAAGATATATTATTATTAACTCTAAGTTGTCATGTTTTAAATTAAATTCTCACAATTAAAACTAACAGATTTCACCATTGGATAAAAATATCCTCTCTTTTGTCTCTATGAGCCTCAGATAAACACCATTATACACTATCAGTTTGACTGTTAATAGACTCCATTCATAATTATATTCTAAAATATTTGTCATAATCAATATACCGTGCTTACTTCCAGGCCCAATAATGTCATTGTTTCTATCTGATGTCTGAATAATACTGATCATTCCATATTCACAACCTCATTAGCAGTGGACCTGTAAGTGATTTTCACACCTTTGCTATTGTGAGTGATGATGCCATAGATGATAGTGTAGATGTCAAGATGCTATTTTCATTCTATTTAGAATTATACATAAAAAGATTATTGCTGGGCAGTATTGTAGCCATTGTTTTAAAATGAGTTGAGGAAACCATATAATATTTTATATAATTCCTTAAATGTATATAATTTTTGGAAAAAGTTTTCAAAGTAACACCTTTCTGCACATTTTTCCTCAAGAGTACTCTTGGTCCTTTATGTAACAGCCATCCTGGAAACTATGGGGTACAAAGTTCAGGTTTGTTTTGCTAAGAGTGAGGGTAACACTTTTCTTCTTTTTCTTTTTCTTCTTCTTCTTCTTCTTCTTCTTCTTATTATTATTATTACTATTTGTTTCTATATCTATAGACAATTTATTTTTATCTCTAAAAAGTCTATTCTGATCCTTTGGCTGGTTTTCAAATCAGATGTTTGATTTATTTTTACTGTATTGTATTTGTTACTCTTTGCCTTTAGCTGATAACCTCTGGCTGGTTTTTGGCTTTTAAATATTTTTTTCCATTTCTCCACATGGTCTTTTCGATTCTTATTTTGTCTTTTGGTTTCTAGATCCACCAAATTCATTTCAGTTTCATGTTACCTGGATCTCTTTTCATTTATTTATTTTTAAATTTCCTCACTACTGTAATTATTATGTCATATCCCTAAAATGATTGACAACTTTAATACCAAAGATTATTCTACTGTTTTAAACTAGTACTTTAGAGTTTTAAAAATTCCATTTAAATCTAAAATAATTCTGCAATTTATTTTTTCATAAAATGCAAGGAGGGGGTCTAAATCAGCCCCTTATTAGTGAAAATACATTGTTTTCTCAAAAACATTTATTTACAGGCCACCTCATTGCTCATTGTTTAACCTTGGTTCTCTTGTGAAAATATTCCACAAACTATACATTCCACTAGTAAAGTCAGTGTATATTCTTGATATATGAAAATGTTTATATCAATGTTGTATACAACCTAGAACAGAAAAAAAAGCCAATACTTACCTATATCACATTGGCACCTACATATGCACTGATACCAATTTTTAATGAGTCTAATGATTAAAACACATGCAGGCCAGGCACATATTTAGTTATTCTATTTGAAGTGCTTCCATTGTTTTCTACCACACATTTTACTATGTTTTTTCTATTCTCTATCCAAACTTAGTCAGTAAGAGAGCTTGTCTAATTTGGGAATGTATTTCAGACTATGTTGTAAACTCTCTCAGAGATTTTATTTTAAGCCTTCCCTGTGTTTGTGAAATGGAAGGTGTTGCTCTCCATAAAGAAATGCAGGCACTAGTAAGCAGGTGGCATAGCTCATTGGAGAAGGAATGCAGGCCTTCCCCAGAGTCCTTTAAATGCTTCTTGAGAGCCACAGTCTATTCTACCTAAACACAAAGCAACTGTGCATCTGAATAATGATTCAGTTCTTCTATCTAGCAGTGAATGTGTTTGTCTATAATGTCTTAATTTAGAATCTGATGCAAACTCTGAGGCTGTTTTGTTGTTGTTGTTGTTGTTGTTGTTGTTGTTGTTGTTGTTTTTATTCTAAGTAACAGAAACATAACATCTGAGACCATGTAATAAACCATGAAGTCCAAACCTGGGATGAGGGCATTGTTCGTGCTGGACAGTTGGTGAACTTCTTAGAGTGTCACTGTCTATGGAGCGTCTAGTTCCTACATAAGGGTTATTAGAAGAATGGGTTAGGGTTAGGGTTAGAAGACTGGAATATATGTCAAAGTTGGTCCTCAGGTAGATAAAGTATTTCTCCTTGTAGATATAGGGAATAATTTTTTCAACATAATTCTTTGTAAGTAAAAAGCATCTAAAGTCTCTAAGATCCATGTTCTGACTGTAGCTTCTATTCAGAATTTAATCCTTTAAAACAAGAAGCAACACTTGGTAGAAGTGGTCATGGTGGTTGATATAAAATAGAGAATTTGGAGGCCTAGGGAAAGTGGCTCAGTGGTTAGAACACTTGCTGCTCTTTTGTGGTGGAAATGTTCTCTGTATAATGTAAATAAAGTAACTGATTTGGCCTATGTACAACACTGTAGAAGTGGGCGGAGAATCAGAGGGCAGGCAGGTAGGAAAGGGTGGAGTTAGTCAGTCTCCATCTGGCCCCTGAAGAAGACAGACATGTAAGAAATACAGGTGAGCCACGGCAGGACACTTGGCGGGTAGAATAGTAGAAATGGGTTGATTTAAGATGAAAGAGCTAACTAGTAATGTGCTTAAGACATGGGCCAAACAGTATAAAGGATATAAGCATGTGATTCATTTCTTTGGGGGACAAGAGCTGCCACGCTGACCAGGTTCCAAACCTCCAGTGCGGACCCAGTATAAAACCTGCCAGGCCCAAACAGCCCGGAAAACTTCCTACAACACTCTTTCAAGATATTAACATTGAATGACTCATAACGACCTTTCCCTCCATCTCCTAAAAATCCAATGCTCTCTTCTGAAGTCTGAAGGAACTGGCACACATCATATAAATACACATAAAATAAAATAATCTTTAAAAAACATGACCAGAAGTGGCTATAGTTAAAAATGATTTAAGTATGTGTTACATCCTTTCTTGCCTGCATTTTATATAGTTGTGAAGTAGAAAGTATGTGCCAAGAAAATTCATATATTCATCTACTTGGTATCTAGAATGTACATTTATTAGTAGATTTGAATTTTTTCCCTGATATTCATTTTCCCCCCAGGAATCTCCAAGGTCTTAAGGCCCTTCTATTTTTAGCCTTGTATTTTAGCTCAAATAGACTCCAGCCTATGTTGCACAGGATAGAGTAGTAGACTGAAATAGAGGACATTGATGAGTATGCTGCACTCTTCACACAAATGTATGTAATTACAACTCTATACGTGTCTCCTTCAGAAAAGTGGGATAGAAAACTGGAATTAAAATTGTGGTGATTGTACTCAGATACAAGAAGTAACAGCTATTATGGCTAAACTCTAACTGGGGACTTAGCATGGAGGCAAAAGATTACGTGCACCTGCTAGTAACAAGTCAATATCAGTAACAACTATTTCCCTATACAGTACAGATAGCAGAAGGAAGAAGGAAGCTATGAGGAGACATTCTAAAAACTGGAGCATATTGTTAGGAATGGCTCTGGTGCAGTGTTCACAGATGAAAATACTCAGAGATTAGATGAACTGATTTATGAAATCTAAGCCCATGTGTGTTAAACACAAAACGAGCAGCAGCAGTATACCATTTACTCACTTTTTAAACTCTATGTAACAGGCTGCAATTGTCTCTCTCTCCTCTCTCTCTCTCTCTCTCTCTCTCTCTCTCTCTCTCTCTCTCTCTCTCTCTCTCTCTCTCTCTCTCCTGTGAGTGTGTGTGTGTGTATGTGTGCGTGTTTGATATATCTGTATGTGTGTATGTGTTTGCATCTCTGTATGTGTGCTGACATGCCTGTATATGTATAGCTGTGTGTCTGTATATGTGTCTATCTCTATGCATTTGTGTGTGTCTATACATATTGTCTCTGTAAATGTATGCCTGGTTTTTTCTGCATATGTCTATATCTGTTCCTATGTTTGTCTCTGTGTTTATATATATACATATATATGTCTCTGTGCCTCTGATTTCATTTGTGGTGTGTGTGTGTGTGTGTGTGTGTGTGTTACTTCAAACTGAAGGAATATAGATTGGCTACCAACTCAGCTTCCTATAAACATTTGCTTTCTTAAATTTACTTCACCTCAGTGGAATACAATTATTTAAATTATTCAGCATCTAAAAATCCTGAAGTGTGTGTAGTTCAGTTTGCAGTTGCTTTGTGAGGTCCTGCGGCCCACAAGAAGAGAGAAGAAAGCAGGTTCAAGCTTTCATCATAATGATACACTGGTCACACACTGAAGACCAACCTCACCACAGAAGCAATGTATGTTTAAAAGTGGTAACAAGTATTATGCCACATGCTAGGACAGCCTTGAGATCTTGTTTGGAGGAGTGGGTATGAGACAAGATGAGAGTGAATTTTCCCTCCTGCTCAGCAAACAGTTTAGAAATCCTTTCCCAAGTGAGTTCATCTGAAACTTAGATAGCATTCTGCCCTTTCTGCCCTGCCTGGGGAGAAGTGGAGCACTGAGATCTCCATCAGGAGACAGGAGGGGTTTTGAGCTCTCTCTTCCTTTTCTTCTCTAAAGTCACTTAGTGTGTGGCTCAACCCAGGCTGTTCTGGTGGAAAGTCTTCTTATGGAAATAAATTTACGTCAGGAACTAAAATAAGTCATTCTTTCTGCAGTTTGCTAAATCCTCCTCATCAAAGAGCAGAGTCCCAAAATCTCATTGAGCAATGAAGTTTGAGAGAAAATGGAATGGGGAGGAACACTGCATGTTTCTCTACATTCTCTCCACCACCCCATCCCCCTACCCCCGCATAAAAACAAGGGCACTACAACCCTATTAGAATTTATGGCCTTGGGAACGGAATGCTATTAATGTACTTAAGTCCAGTGTGTATATATGTGGTGTCTACAGCGAGTGTTTGAACATTCACTATCACGTAGTCAATGAAGCATTGCAGCTTACAGATCAAATTCATCATAGGAGTCATATATTTGTACGAATTGTCAGAATTACAAGGAAGAGTCACAAAAATGATTGAGGGTGTGGATGCTTTAACACACAAAGTGATACCCAAAGAACTAGAAGTAGTTTAGCTCCATGAAGCTGCTGCTACAAAGCTAGAGCATAGGTCTTTGCCGCGGGGGCTGTAAACCCCCAAAGAGGAATTTGCAGGGCAGTAAAAGGGGCATTACGGAGAAGGAAATGAGCAGAGAGGAGTTGTCTGCATATCAAGGAAAAAAGTTTGTTGGAGTGGAAGCTATTAGGCAGCAGAATTACCTCCCCAGGGAGACAGTGGAGTCTGTGACCCCATTACAGGGGACATAAAGTCTGGCCGGATGGTCCAGTTCCCCAATATGCTACAGGGAGGGCCTCCCCCTGGGCCTCATGGAGAAATGGAGGCGAAGGAAGGAGTGTGACTCTGTCCCTAAGCATTTATGGTTTGAGTTTTGTATTGGCGTGAATACTGAAGCAGCATACTCCAGGCCCCAGGATCTGACGCCAAGGTTAGGTTTTATAATCCTCTGTTACATACTTAGGTATTATCATCAGACTGTCTGTTTCTAAACCTTTGATATATATAAACGAAATAGAACCTCTGGGTTGCTTTGGAAACTGCACCATTTGATGCATGCTTTAATCTAGAGACATTTTCCCAAATATTTTTTCAAATGTGCATGTATGTCCTGTGGGGTGTCGGGTAGAAAATGAACTTGTTTGAACTGCAATCCATCTGGAAGTTCTCTGTTTTTATGCAGGCTGTGCTCCATGTGTGCGTGCTAAATCTGCAGCCGTGCTAATGGAATATTAATATATTCTTACTAGAAGGGCAGATTAAGGCTTGAAAGGAAACAAAAAAGGTAAAATAAAACAGAATATAAAGGAAATAACAAATGAAAGAAATTGGAAGCTGTAGGATAGCAGGGTCTCAGCCACAATCCCCTGGGGGAAGGACAGAGGAAAAAAGACTCAGTTCTTTCTTTTTATCTTGCAAGCAATTACTGGCAATTTGTTCTGGCCAGTAAAACTTCTGATATTATCATGGTTGCTGAGTAATTTATCATCAAAGTTTAATGTGAAAACAGGTGACTGTGTAATCACCAATCTCGGGACAGGAATAGAATCGTTATTATTTCTGCCTGAAGAGAGATTTTTTTTTTTTCTGTCAATTGACTTAACGGCCAAAAGGCTGTTCATCATATCACCATGAATTATAAAACCTCTATTAAATATTCATAAAAGTTTTGAAATGAATGTGTGATAGAGATGAAAGCTGGGCTAATTTAAATACCTACCAGACCTGTCTTAATTACAGAGGTAAAATGAGATATAAAAATTATAGCAGCAAAGGGGGGACTTGAAACAGTTCATTCTATACATTTTAGAAAATGCCTCTGCAAGCCACCATACACTGAGCCAGGAATTCTGGGTCCCAGGCACCTTATGTTACTCCCATGGTGCAATCATGTCTTTCTTCAATAGCACACAGCATGGGGCATCCTTGGGACCTAGGCTGAATAGATTTTGCTGTCTCCAAAGTATAAATAAAAATATCAGCTGCAAAATATGTCCATTTTCACCCACTTGAATGCATATCTTATGCAAAGAAAACATGCAGAGCTGGATGAAAGGCTAGATGCAAATGAAAAATATTCAGTGATTCTCTACAATAATTTTGGGTTTTGTTTGTTTTTAGACAAGACTTTGCAGACCATGATGGCCAGAAATGCCAAACAGAGGTGAGGATGAGGCTGAATTTCTGATTCTCCTATCTCTGATTCTTGAGTGCAAGGGTCTTATGTAGAACTGGGCTTCAAATGTAAGAAATCCTGCATGACGGGCTAGTCCTATGACAACTGAGCTACATCCCCAGCCACATTACTGCTACCTTTTCATCTCACTATCTGAGTGGCTGGCATGGGCTTCTAGCAATGACACAGAGGATATGTCTCCTCTGTTTTTCTTTCAAGGCTTGGGCAACCAGTGTTTCTACTATCTAAGAGTCTGCTTCTCTTGGGATTGTAAGAGGCTCTGATGAACCCCAAGGGAACCAATCAATCCAAGTCTTCCCCAGGACCCCTGACAGTATCAACACAAGTTGCTAAACAGACACATTTCTTTTCCTTGCACAAGTCTGTGTAATAGAACAGTAATGACAACCTTGAACATCATCTGTCTTTAGGAAAATCCAAGTGGACACAAAGGGTTATAATCCTAAATACAGTGACCATTAGGACTAAATTGTATTGTCTTAAGATGATCCTGTACACTCAAATGTGTTTTCACTGAACATAGATGTGTTGACAAACATAAAGATGAACAAGGAAGCATGATGTGTGGTATAGGCAGAATATTCTCAGGGGAAATGTCAGGTATCATCTGACTTAATCGGGAACAATGTGCTTCCTCTTTCTAATTTCAGGAAGAGAATCTGAGAGAAAAGACATTACTTGGTGTTAACCAAAGACCCGTTCACCTCTATTCATGGGTGGCTACATTTATTAACAGCATAATAAAAGGCTCTCTGGCTCTTAGGCTGCTTCCCAGGAAAATGAATTCCACTTTTAATTTTTGTTTTTTTGATAGGCTATCTTAGAACACATAAGGTCAGCTGACTTATAGGGAAGTCCAGAGCAGTTAGCTATGGACTCCTTGTTTTATCTCACAGGCTATATGTGAACTTCCTGAGAACCAGTGAGAATTTCTTTTAACCAAAGATGCTGGGGGATTATGTTCTGGTACATTGTAAATATTTGCCACTATTACTGGCTTAATAAAGCACTGACTAGCCAGAAGGTAGTCAAAAAGCATGGGCGGGACTACCAGACTAAGAAAACTCACTCTGGGAGAGGAAGATTCAGACACAGACTCCAGAGGACACAGAGGGAAGAAGGCCAGAATGCTACTCTGAGCAGAGGTACTAAGCCACTTGGCTAAACATGAGTTAGGCTAAGAGTTAACAAGTTATATGACTGAGCCATAGATAGATCAGCATAAAATTAATGTAAGCTTCTGTGTGATTATTTGGGGTGAAGCAGGAGTGGGGCTAGTCCAGGTCAGAAACTCTTGTTACAAATAGTGATCCAAGATGGGGCATGTATGCCCACATAATGCCTTAGAATACTTAAAAGGCATTCAAGAGCACAGAAACTGAGCAAAAAACAGGTTCTTAGTTTTGTCTGTCAAGTGAACCATGATACAGGCACATCCTGGTATGGTGTACAAGCTTAAGCTACAAAATATTGGGCATCTGGAGTGCAGTATAAGCTGCAATAAGTCCAGTTGCTGAAATCTCACCAAAGACATGAAACAAGTAGGAGCTGCATATGACAGATTTAAATTTTCTATTCTTACAGGCAAATGGGAAAGGATCAAAGATAGTTTCTTAGTAGCAGCATTTTCTAGTGTCAGCTCTGTTTGCTGGAAGCAAGCATGATTTTTTCAGTATCTTTCTCAGTCTCTGGGGTTCCACTGTATGCCCACATAACTGAGCAAAGATGCTAAAAATCAACTATAAACAGTGAGTCTCTAAGAGGTTTCAAAGGCAATAATGATCTTTTAGTTTCATTCTGAGCTCTTGCTACAGTTCCATAGACAATGAGTAAGTTCAACTATACCCTGAAATATGGCTCTAGAGAAGAGTGCTGGAAGAGAATGGAAATAAAGCAGTTGATAGAAATTAGAAAACAGTTAAGGGATGTCCCACTAACACAGTGAGATTACCTCTGTGATGACATGATTTTTTTTAATGGGGTGCATACATAACTTTGTGGTGAGATGTTACATTTTTAATAAAGCCTGAAATATTCAGAGATCAACACAGTCAAAACCTCGGCAGACAGCTCAGGAATTTCTTGATCTTTGAGTATAAGATTGAACATCTGGGCTTCAATAGCACATACCTTCAATCCCAGCACAGGGAAAGCTTGAGAGTAGTGAATAATGCACTGAATCCCATAACTTCAGAGACAGAACTTTCTGTGTTTCTGTGAGTTCAAAGCTGACTACCACATAGAGTAGTTCCTGCCTTTAATCCTAACCAGGTTGGGATATAGCTGGCAAGAAGGGTATTTAAGGTGGTGTAGGAAACCAGCAGAGGCATAAGTGACCAGGAGTGAGGCTGAGGAAGTTGGAAGACAGCTGGGTGAGATTTGACTGTGGCCTTTCCTCTCTCTGATATTTTACTCTTTCCCCACTATCTGGCTTTAAGTCTTGTTGTATCATGAATGAGACTCAGAGCCAAATATCGGGGGGGGGGGGTGGAGAGAAGGATGAAATATCAAGGAGAGGGAGCACTAAAGCCAATTCTCACCCAGCTGTCTTGCAACTTCCTCAGCCTCGCTCCTAGTCACCTCTGCCTTTGCTTCTCCCAGTCGCTTCTGTTCTCTCTGGGTTTCTACAGCCCTTATATACCCTATCCCATCCAGGTTAGAATTAAAGGCATGTAACCTTGAACTCACAGAAACAGAAGAAGTTCTGTCTCCAGAGTTGTGGGATAAAGGGTGTTGATCACTGCTGCCAGCTTTCCCTGTGCTAGGATCAAAGGTGTGTGTGACTAACTCAGCAGATTATCTTTGTATTCAAGGTTTAAGAATTTACTGAGCTGTCTGCCTAGGATTTGAATGTGTGTTCTCTCCCCAGTATTCAAGTTTTATTAAATATGTAATATATATTCACAGTGTCTCCTTCGGTACAATCTGAATTCGTATTAAATAACCTCTTTCATGAAAACTGAGTGAGTACTTAGAGTTATACAGCATTCCATTTTTCCATGTAGCTGATTTAAATGTAGTCTGCAGCTTTCAGAAAATTATCTATTCTTAATATACTTTTAGTTTATACATACTAACATACTTAGAATGCAGAGTATAGCCTCATGACTAGAGGGCAAAGGTTATTTATTATATCATTTGACAAATAATATTGAGAAAGAAAGATAAACAAAAAGACTGACAGACAGATGGACAGATGGACTGACAGACAGAAGATGGACAGACAGATAGTAGATAATACATCAATAGATAATGGGCACATTGCTGCTATAAAGCTTATTAGCCTGAAAAAAATAGTCATTTACTCATTTCCCATGGCTTGTTGATTACAAATGCCTGAGCTGTCCCTCTGATACCTGTGTAACTATAAATCACTAGATCTTGTTATTTGGGACTGAATGGTTCCAAACTTTCCAAGGTGATTTCCTGATATAATATACATGTAGACAGTGTTATAGGCTGGAATTTTTCAGCAAATGATGCTACTTGTCTTGTTGACAAAAAGTGACTCTTCTTTGCATAGTCCTTCAGTGTAGCTTTAACACTTCACAGTACCTTTATGTGCTAGAGTTATGTTAAAGTGGAAACTTCTATTCCTCACAGGCTTAAGTCTTAAATTGGCAGAGTTGCTCCCTTCCAGTAGATTCCATTGGTTAAATAAAGTTACAAATTCAACACACACACACACACACACACACACACACACACACACACACACACACACACACATATATATACTAAAGTATGTGATGAATACTTGAATTTTTGGAACCAGCATATAAAGCATAAGCATGCAAACATAGCCTTATAGTAAACAAAGGTAATATTGTAGCATCATCTCACACCAGTATCTTTGAAAAAAATTTGTGTACAAAACAAAATCATGTAGAATGGGACAGTTTTCTTCCTCTTCTGTAGGACAATTGGTAAAAGTCTAACTTCCTAAAGCAGATCTACCTAGTATACTCTTGACTTTCTTTGCTGACAAAGAAATATGTACAAAGTCAAATGATATGTCTGCATATACTATTTCTTTTAAAATTCATTTTGATAAGCACTTTTTAGTGTGAGAATCAACAAAAATTTTGTATCTCCTTTGATTCAGCTGCATGGAAAGATACTGTTATTTTAAATTTTCTACAGGACTTTATGCTGTGTGCTTGTCAAGGAAACAAATGATAAAATCAGCGAGGAGAAAAAACTAGGCTTCATTACCAAGACTGCTATCTAATCATTGGATGTGTTCACCAATGGGATGGGCTTTGTGGTAGGGTGCTATTTACATTGCAATTCCTTAAGTCTCAGTCAGGGTGTTATAGTTCATCAGAAATAAATTTTAAATCACTATATATTTTTAAATTGATCTGATAAAAGTTGTAATGCTTTGTGTTCAAGCATGAAATTTTTATATTTTTGTTGTAAACCTCAAAATTATTTATGTAGACTTAAAATAGTTAAAATTTTCACAAATGATAATGTTAGCAATATGTAATATCTGTTTGAAAAAATGTTGTAAAAGTTAAAGCAGAAAACAATGAGCAACAACAAGAAAATTGTGGACACTCTTACTACTTATAATTTCTTCTTGAAGCAGATAAATAACTACATAGGAAAGAGTTAACATTGTCATCAAACAATTTAATACTTGGATAATGTGACTAATACCTTAAATTCTCAAATAAATTAGTAAATTTGTTAAACAATACAAATGTGTTAGTATACATTTGTAAGCCTAGCTGTTAGGAAGCAGTTAGGAGGCAAAGGCAGAAACATTACGCAAGGTTGAGGCCAGCCAAGGCTACAGAGAGATCTCCAGGCAAATCTAGGTCATATAGCATGGAAGCCAGCAAAAATACAGCTAAGTTATATCAACCGAACAAAAGAACAAACAACTAACCAAGGAAACCAAAATTTCAACTAACCAACCAGACAAAAATTCTCCCAGAAGTGTGTTAAAGAAGATTATTGGGACATCCCCATCTTAAATACAGGCTTTGTTATCTTGGAGCATGATGTCTAGAGGTCCTATTCTGATAGCACTTTCAAACATGTATTCAACTCAAGCAAGTTTCACTTTGCAAGAAATTTCTATTTTTCCTTTCATTTTTGAAAATGCAAATATCTTGCTTGGGTTTTGAGATATAACTTTGTGTAGATATGTTATCTGACTTAGCAGAATATAAGTAAGAAGTGAAGTGAGCAATGAATTACTAATAATTTTAGTTTTCTAAACAATATAACTTTAGTTTTTAGTTAAATTCACTAGTTGAGAATCAATTTCTGCTCATGTACATACATAGTTTTCTTATTTAAGTGATTCTCTCTTGAGTATGTACTGAAAATAGTTTAGTAATGTGAGTTTTTCAAGTCATGGTCAAAACTTCACATTATTTACAAGCTTGACCAGCAGATGCACTATGTTCAGGCTTTCATGGCATTCAAAGTCAACTATGCAATATCAATGATGTATTCCATCTTACCGCAAGTATGGACATATCTCTTCTTGTTTTTTCATCCTGGAGATGGCTGAGTTGGTAAAGTGTTTGCTGTCAAATATGAAGAAGGACCCCCAGAATCCACAATAGCTAGTCTCAGTATTGTAGGCCTGCAATCTGTGAGCCTCAGATTCAGATGAGAGCTCAAACAATAAGTCAAAAGCCAAAGAGAGCTCATCCTCAGTTTGTGACCTGCATATATGTGTGTGTATATATATCTTCAATCACATGTGCATATACACTAATGAAACATAAATGAAAAATGAATTTAACATTTTAATTTAAAAATTGGTATCTTCTTATATATGTAGGTGTAGTCAGATAATGCCAACCCATCTGGCCTAGCCTCTCCTCGAGGTCAGGACCTGCAGCTCCATTGCTGCTTGGTCTCAAATAATCACACTAAGACTTGTATTAATTACAAACTGCTAAGCCTATGGCTCATTACCAACTAGCTCTTACAACTTAACTCAACTCATTTTTAATAATTTGTGTATTTTCCTGTGGCTCGTGGCTTACCTGTCCTTTTATATCTTGCTTCTTTGGGTGACAGTATGCAGTCTCTCTTTGAATTTTTCATTCTTCTCATTTATCTATGCTCAGATTTCCTGCCTGCCTTTAATCTGCTTTGCTATAGACCAAAGCAGTTTCTTTATTAGCCAACAATAAAGCATATTCACAGTATACAGAAAGACATCCCACATCACTTCCCCTTTTCAAAAGGTTTCAATTTCAACATAGAAAACTACATATATAATTAAGAATTATAGTATCTAATCTATTTGTCTGTAGCAAAATTAAAGAAAATATTTTATCTATCTTATCCATGCAAGTTCAATGTTTTATATTTAATTTATATTTTATTATAAATAATGAAATCTATAATTATAACTATCTAATCTTCAACTCTATCAAAGACCACAGAAGTATATAATACTACCTATAGTAGTCTGGCAGTTTCTCTGTGAAGTAGGAACCTGAAAGACCATCTTAGATTCTTCAGGCAAAGTTTCAGAAGTTACTTTCCTGTGGGCCCAGAAATAGTTGGTATAATAATCTCTGGCAACTGATTTAAAATGGTTAATAATTGTTAAGGTGTCTATGGGAAAACACTCACTAATACAAGAGATTATACAGTTGTATAGTTCCTGGAAAACTGGACTGATCTATGGGGCTACCTCATGGGTCAGCTTCTCTATATCCAAGAGCATGCGAGATCAAACAGCAAGAGAGATTGGGCATCCACACACTTGTTCTTAAACAAGCCTTGCCATGCCCCAAATACTGGGGCTTCAGGTCCTAAAGGCCATGACTCTATGTAAAGGTGAGAGTGTTTTCTTTCTACTACAGTTAGGTTGATTATTCTTCTTTAAATAGTTTCTGTCTTTGTCATTGTTATTAGAGCTTAGTAAATTTCCCTCATGACAATGGGAACCATTATTACTTCCTATTGGTCCTCACTTGTTACCTATACAAAACATGTTGGAATTCTCCATGAGTCAAACATTGGTCTTTTGAAAACTAATTATATAGAAAAACATAATAATGAGGTTAGACTTCTTACAATGATACTTAGTTAAACCAAAGTCAACCAAAAAATCCTGCACAGATTGTTCACTAGGCTGATGTTCAACAGGCTAAGACACAATACCAATTATTTTGTATGAGTAACACATGCAATTCCCATTGTTCTAGTTTGGACAGATAAAATGTTGTATTTCTTTACATAAAAAATTCACTGGAAACACACACTTCAACATTTAAATAACTTGTTATTGCTATGATAATCATATTGGACAGAATAAGTAATGCTGAGAATGTAGGATCATCACAATGGCACATGGAGCTTCCTTGTTTTGATTCTCTCAATTTTGATTTACTTTGCAAATTCAAGATATTTTGATAATGTCACAATATAAATGTGTATGTACTTTTCTAATGAGAAATGAATTACAGTTTCTCACTCCTGGAGAAGAAACAGTGGGCTCATTTTAGAGAGGAGAAGCTTTGCCAATTTAATTGGAGAAATGAATGAAAGCATAATAATTGCCAGTGAAAACAGTAGGTGAGACCATACTTCCTACTCCTCCCACTGTTCTATCTGCACCATTGTCAAAAGTGATTGAAACTGAACTGCTGGCCATATCAAGTTAAGTTGAGACATAAAGAGGACCAGGAATGTTAGCTAATGTCTAATTGGTGTCTCTTAAAAAATACACATATGTAGATCAAGCCACCTGGAACTTTCACCAAGTAAATTAAAAGGAGGATAACTTGTGCCTTTGCCTATTTATATTCATTGTGAAGTACACAAACCAATTAACAAATATTTTAAAAGTAAATGAGCAATTGGCTTTTTGTGATAATCTATTTGAGGGGGTTCTTCGAATTTACTTATGAGATCATTTAGGTGGGACCACTGCCTCTCAACTAAAATGTAGGAGATTCATTTAATTATTTATATGGATCTCTCTGGAGATACTACAATCCACTCCTTTTGATCTTCTTGGAAGGCTAAGAAGCGCATGGACTATACCAACACAGACATTTGAGCTCTCATTAGCTTCCTTCCAAGCAGCAGTCAGTAGTATGATCACAGTTTTTATTAGTTAGAGACTCAGTTACTTTCCTATATGGTATGGCATGTAACAAGAGGAATATATTTTATAGTCACAATTTGGCTTACAAAGTGAAAAGGAAACTCATAAGAGATATGCAATTTGACTCAGCCTGAGTGGATTAAGATTCACTCTAAGAATAAGGAGTCTTTACAAGAAACAATCTCTTACAGAGTATGGTGGTGAAGATCATGTAGAGTAAGGCATAACTGGACAACTCTACTCACATACCCTTCTCAATATGAATGCAATAGAATGAATCATTGAAGAAGCAAACAGTTTCTTAGTAGCAAGTCCAAGGTAAATGGTTTTGTCAAAGAGAAATGGTAAGAATAAAATAACCCAAGATGGTTGTTAGTAAAAGAAAGGAAGACTAGTTTGGTAGGGTGAAGGTGGGGGAGGGAGCTAAATTTGGCTCTGGCCTGCATACAGGACTTTCAACAATAAAAAGTTTTCTTCTTTTCTAGTTCTAGCAGGTTCTAGTTATCACAATGAATCTATTTTTGGAGAAGAAATTGCACCAAGAAAAGAGAAAATGCTATAAGTGTTTTGAGTTTAGCTTTTAGTCTTCAGGGCATTAGTGGGAGAAGCTAAAATATAGGTGGTAGCCCAAACATAAAAATATACTACATGTTATGCCTGACTTGAGTAAGTCAGTGATCCACAGAAACATAACAAAAATTAAGAATCCACAGACAAATACTCTTGATGTTCTCTCTACTCAGACCGGAGACTGTACCACTCATCCTCCACCTGCAGTCCCTGAATCCATGCATGGTGAAATATAATAAAAGAATATTAGATGATTCATTAGAACTACAGACAGAGTGTCTGCTCTTCTCAGAACAAAAAGTCTAGTTTTAAGAGATATAAGTAGATACAATTCTTACACAGGCTTTGCAATATGTGATTCATAAGCTTTCCCAAAAACAAAAAATACCTTTTTGGGAAAAAGTCACACAATATAAACCATCTTTACTTTACATTTTTCAATGAGTTTCTTCCCTCTATTGTGTGACTCATGACAAAGTAAAGGCTCTCATCTTCAGAATCTACTGGACCATTTATAATGATAAGGTAACTTTTTTTTAATAGATATTAGTTATATTGGATCAGGTAGGTAAAAAGTATATTTTAAAGAAACTGTCTTCATTCACTTTTCTAATTCTTGTAAAATTTGGATCATTAACTTACATAATTAAATTTGTGGTAAAATGTGATATATGTGTACGTTAAAGAGATACCTTATCAGAGTTCAGATAAAGTGGAAAGATCCTTTCCATGTGAAGAGGTGAGTAAAAACACTACCAAAAATAAGTTGAAGATGTGTGTGAGGCTGAATGTTGGGTCAGCCTGGAAAGGACAATATTCCATACACTCAAGTTTCTTACATAAATTAAATCACAATAACCTTGTGAGGTGTCTGCTCGAGTGATTGTCCATTTTTAAGATAGTTAAACAGCTGCATAAAAAGATTTAAATACACATTTAAAGGCACAAAGAAAAGCTGAAAGCCTGAGTTTAATCAATAGCATGTGATTTCAGAAGATGTTGTCACATAAACTTGTATTTTATCCCATGAATTAACTATGAAATACCTATCTGGTAAAAATAAAGAAATCTCACCAAATATGGACTCAATCGGTCTGAATTAAAACTCAAAATCCTTTGCTTTTCCACAAAATATCAGTATTGATCCTATAGCACTAGTTGAACTTAGCTGAGATTTCTATATGGACCTACTCAAGCTGTTTTTTTTTATTATAATAGGCTTTGTTGAAATGACATGAGGGGTTCTGGGACTGATCTCTAAGATATATAAAGAACTCAAGAATCTAGAGCCCAAAACCTTGCATAACCCAATCGAAAAATGTGGTTCAGATCTAAAAAGGGAATTCTTAGCAGAGGAATTACAAATGGCTGAAAGGCACCTGAAAAAGTGCTCATCATCTTTAGTCATCAGAGAAATAAATGCAAATCAAAACAACTTTGAGATACCACCTAACACCTGTTAGATTGGCTAAGATAAAAGACACAGATGACAGCCTATGCTGGAGAGGGTGCAGAGCAAGGGGAACACTCCTCCTTTGTTGGTGGGAGTGTAAGCTTGTTCAGCAACTCTGGTATGCTAGTATGGTAGTTTCTCAGAAAACTGAGAATCAATCTCCCCAAGAACCCAGCAATACCACTGCTGAGTGTATACCCTAAAGACGCACAGTGGCAATCAAAAGGCATTAGCTCAACTATGTTCATAGCAGCCTTATTTGTAATAGCATGAACCTGGAAACAACCTAGATGTCCCTCACCTGAAGAATGAATTAACAAACTGGTACATCTACACAATGGAGTACTTCTCAGCAGTAAGAAAAAATGATATCCTAAAATTTGCAGGCAAATGGATGGATTTGGAGAATATCCTCCTGAGCGAGGTATCACAAACCCAGAAAGATAGTCAGGGGATGGACTCACTCGTTAGTGGACTCTAAACAAACAAGAAAAAAGCAAAGCATGCCCAAGCTGCAAACCACAACCACTTGAACAGCTTGGGATCAGAAACTCCTTGGACTGACACCTTGGATCCCACTCCCCCTAGAGGAACACCTGACTCAGTCTTGATGTTGAGGGGAGAAAACTGGATTTGCCAGGAGTGGAGGCTAAACTAAGCAATATTGGGACTGTGGGACCTTGGGACTGCCTGCCCATGTGTGGCAAGGGGAGATATGGAGAAGAGAGAATGACCTGATGTTGTGGGAGGGGGAAGGGACCTTGAATAAGTATATACAAGGATAGAAAATGTGACTTCTTTATTTATAATAAAAAAAGAGAAGTGAAATGAGGGTTTTTTTTTATTATCTCAGTTTTGAAACATGATCAGAAATAGCTAAGTGTATGCACACCTTCATGGATGTCCAAAATAGCTATTTCTTGAACATGTATACTAAATTCAGTTATACTTTATTAATGCTATCTATGTCTCATGAATAAAATATTATCATCATTTTACAGATGAGGAAACTGAATCCCAACATTTAGTAGTCATTCTCAAAAAGACCCAAAGCTCTTAAATGCCATTCAAATTCAAATTAGTTTGTTTTAAATGCTGCTGTGATCTATTCCAACTACATGGTCAAGGAGCACAAAGGATAGGCCAGTAAGAAGCTCACCTTGGGGGTAAAGAAGCTCACAGAGCTGCAAATCTGTGACAGAATGTTTATTCTCTCTTCTTTGGAGGTCTTTTGTGGCCTGATTGTCTGGGCCTGGGGATGGGACACCCAGACAACATCCCTAGTCATGAAAGAGAATTTTTCTGTGTTTTTTCTTTACGTGTTTGGATGTAGATTACAAGAATTACCATTGAACAAGATGTACTTTCTGCATGTCTGGAGGCCTGTGGTTGGGCCAATGTCTGTTTTTGGCTCTTCTGATCTGTGTCACCTTTCTTTTCTTCCAGTGAGCACTAGCAGGTAGCTTTTCTTCTCTTCCAGGGCATACTAGCAGCCAACATTTACTTTGGCAAGATTTCAATACAAAGTGAACAACAATAGGTTTGTAGCAGCAGAAGCTATCCACACAAACCCCTTTATACTAACACTGTCCTATCCATGTACATTTGTAGCCTGGTGACATCATCTGGGGAATAAATCTCAAAATCATCTGGGAAACTGGTGAAGCTGAATGTGCATTATTGTCTGATGAAAACTTGTTTTTGATGTTTGTGACATGTTAGACTTCTTAACGTAGAGTTAGTTTCTTTCTAGGTTAACAAGCCCAATCAACTATTCAATGAAAAATAGCTTTTTTTTTTTTTTGGAAGTAACACATGCCATTTTAGTCAAGTTCACCTAAAGACACACAGGTACTCTCTTTCCAATTTTTTATGATGTGCTTTCTTTTGCTTCATAAAGCAATAGATATTTGATTTATGCATCCTTGTTTGTTTACTATATAATCTGATGGGCTCAACAAACACAGGTTGGAAATATAGACAGAGCAAGTCCCAATAGAATGACTTGACAAATGCAATCTAAATGCGATCAGTCACAGTTCTATTTTCCATCTTTCTCATTTATAAAAATCATATTGATTACTCATAAAGTGTTTATCCTAAAGCTTGACCATAATGCAGTGGGATATCTAGAAAGAACACCAGTTATCATAAGGTTTATAAACAACAAAGCAGTAATTTTCTGTTTCATTAAGCGTCTTAGTGAAATAGAGTAATTGCTTTGGGTGAGATTCTTGCCTATTTAAACTCGTAGAGGTCTGTGTTTAGTCAGAGACCAGGAATATATAGGATGACTGTTAACAAGAAGAGAAATATGAATTGGAATAGTTATGGCCAACCTAACACATGTGCCATAGTTACTTTTTCAATTTTGACATGATTTACAATCACCTGGAAAGAAAGTCTAGATCGTGTTAACCTGCAAACATGTCTATGGGGTTTTACCTAGTTTTATAAATTGATATGAGAAGAGCCAGCCAACTGTGGGTGTCAATATTATTTGGAATTATTACCCTAGACTGTATAAGAAAGGAGAACCCTCGCTGAGTGCTAGGAAGCAAGCAGTTTTTTCTTTGTTTTGATTATAGATAGAATGTGAGTAGGTTCTGCAAGTTTCTGCCTTGACTCCTCATTTGGAATTGTGAGATAAAATTGAACCGCTTACTCTGGCATGCTTTTGTCCAGGGTATTTTATAACAACAGATGGAAATGGCAAACTACCTCCACACATTGTTAAATTATCACAGAATAAAATTTCACTAATGGGATGTGTGGAGTTAGATAGTCTCGTTTGCTGAAAAACATCCTCAGGGCACATTATCAAAACACAAAAGCATGACTACCAACTAAATTGTGTCTGAAGTACACTTTAAAATGTGAAATGGTAGATATAATTTTCTTTTTACCTCTTAAAAAAAACCTTGTTTATTTTCAGAGCTAATATTTTGCTATTTAAAAACCAATTGGTGTGCATTCCCCAGGAGAAATGATCCACCTTAAAAATTTATATATGAGTATAAACTCACTATGTAGCATTATAAGATTATATTTATGAATCTCTGTGTGTGTGTGTGTGTGTATTCATGTAGCAGCAATTAATGGAAAAAGAGAGCATGAATTTGAAACAGTGAAAGAGAAAGAAAGGTTTGTTGAAGGGAAGAGAGAGAGAGGAAGAGAGAGAAGGGGAAAAGAAAAGGGAAAATTATATGATTTTTATATAATCTCAAAATAAAAGAATTAAATACAGGACCCTTGATTTAAAAAAAAAAACCACAAACAACATAACAGAGGAAAATTTTAATCATTTTCAATTATTTGAAAACTGGTCTTACTACCTCTTTATATTGGGGGCTGCAGAATGTAAAGCACATTTTTGGTTAAAATTAAGAAAAAAACAAGACTAATTTATATAAGGATTCTAGGCATGCCACTTGCTGAACCCAACAAGGCACTGGGTGAAATAAGAATTCCTGGCATGCAGGCAGCCACATGGTAAAGCCAACATGGCACTGGCAGAGAACTCACATACAGAGGGCAAACCCCTAGATTTGGCTACATAAATCCATGCCCATTCTTTCTCTTAAAAGGAGACACCACGTGGCAGTCTCTCTCTTTTTCTCTCCCTTCTCTCTCTCTCTCTCATTCTTCTTCCCACCACTTCCTTCCCAGTACTGACGCAGTTAACTCTCTTGAATAACCTCTTGTGTGGCATCTTGCATGGTGTATATCTCTTCCCACTTATAAAACCAACATTTTTATGCTGTGTGTGATTCAAATAGGCTTTCTCTTGGACTTAGGTGTACATAAACAAGGAGAATCTGATCTGTGGTCACTACCAGACCATCTTTTATCTGCCCTTTTGCTGCAGCATTTTTGAATACCACCAGCTTCAATTGGCAAGTTTTCCCATTCCAAATAGCAAATGCAAACTATTGTCTCTGGCTTTCTTGTAGGACTCTAGTCTTCAGAAGGACCGGCCAAGGTCTTCACTGGTCACAGTTGTTCTTTCTCACATGACACTCATTCCTGGACTTCCCTGTTATTAGAGCCCTGTCCATGGAATTGCTCACAAGGTTCTCCCCAGGGACACCTATTGTGGGTTCTGATGAGCTCCTGTTGATAGCACTTTGGACACCCACTGTAGATGCTGATGGGTACCTGTAGTGGCTAGTGTTGGGTTTGGCACCATCTCCTGAAAACTGCAGAGCTTTTAGGGGTAGCTTGCTTTGGTTTGGGCTTTACCTTGGTGCCCATTCCAGACTCTGATGAATGTATAGGGATAGTTGGTATGGTGTTGGACATTGTCCCAATGCCTACTCTGAGAGCTGATGAGCTGCTTAGCTGTAGTTATTTTGTCCCTCAGGACCACTTGGCTGGGTGAAAACCCATATTTAGCGTGTTCCCTCTTCCTCTGGGTCCCAATAATGAAGAGGGAGTCAATAAAAAATATCTCTTCATCCTCACTTCTAAGATGTGTTTTTGAGACTCTCAAGGTGCTTAGCCTTTTTGCCTTACCTAGACACCACAAAACTGACCTATTTTTGCACAAAGAAATGGCCTAAGTACCCCTTAGATTACTCAAAATGACTGCCTATCAGCTCACTGGATGCTGATATTTTATGGGAACTAACTTTTGCAAGCATACAGGCAGATGGAAAGAGTTTTTCCAATCTCAGTATGCTGTTATATTTTGGTAGTCTGCTAAACATCTCTGAATAATAACTCAAAGAAGGGCTTCTTGTGTCTAGTATTGTTTTTTTGCTGTTTGTTTTCAAGTGTTTTTTTTTTTTTTTGGCATTTAGGATGGAGCTCCATCAGTCCAGATGACAAAATTTTCTAAAACTACATATTCATAATGTTAGCATTTTAAGTTTATACATAAATAATTAATAGTATGATTATAGTGTAATCATGGCTTATTAGCCATCCATATTGTTATTTTACCTGTATATCCTTTTCTCTTGTATTTAGTTTTCTTTCCCTTTCCTAAGGGGAAATCAACTGGATCTAATTAGTATATCCTTCTATATCCTTCTAGTCCCCTTTAACTTCTTTCCACCTTCTATGTTAACCTACTTCTCCCTGCCTAAGAACCCAGATTTTCCTGTTTCCCCAACAGATAACTTGTGTCCTAATATCCACCACCGCCTTCCTCCTACTTGTAAAAAGCAAGAAGCCTGCTTGCCTTAACTTGCTTAATTTTAATTTTAAAATACAATCATCAATGGATTTATTATCATAATTCTTATGGGACCATTTATTTTTATTTAGGGAGCAAAAAAAATTATCTGAAAAACTAAGAAACTTTTAAGTGTCTACAGTTCATGTCCTGCCTATATGGTGCTAACTTCAAACTACACTAGCAGTGTGTTGATGGATCACCTTCTTTGTCAGGTTGAACCTATGACATCAAGTCCAAATTTTCATCTTAACGACAGTCCATGACAAAACAAAACAAAATAAACAACAAAGATAAAATGCTAGGTTTATTTGTAGCCTTTTACCCTTTATGATTTTTTGGCAAATACTGCCCCACCAACTCTAATATCCCATGTCCTGAGTTAAGATGGTTGGTCATAAACTAAGAAATTGTTTCTGTGATCTTGTGGAACCTCATCCCATAACTTATTTCTTAGTTATCTTCAGGGAGACCCATTTAGATCAAATGAACTCATGACCATTTGGCCATGTTTGATATGAATTCATTTACCACAAGTTAGTAACAGAAGAAGAAGAGAAATATTTTTTTTAAATCAAAGTTTACTGAAGATTTAGCAAGAATGATGCTTTCTCTCATACTAACCCTGACCTCAAGCCAACTCTTTGGGGAACGGAAAGAATAAATTACTGAGCTGTGATTTTAGAAGTTACATCCCAGGTGAGCCAAGAAGTCTTTGCAATTTGAATGTCGTTTGCATGCTTAACAGTATTATGGCAGGCCAGGTATCACTTTCTCTGGAGCTATAGTAGAAAAAGTCATCCAAATAAGCATGGGTTATTATTTTTAAAAGGAAAGCTGAAGAGCATTTATTTAATCCTTAGTGGTGCAGCAGGCAATATAAATGAAAAATTGGAAACATAACATTCATAACCTGATACTATTAGGGAAATGAATATATTAATTTGTAGACTAAAAGAGAATGAAACAGAAACAAATTATCTTTTTTCATTTAATGTTTGAAGTTTGGATGTTTTCTCAATGAAAAAGTAAACTAAATATCATTTCCTTGGACAAATTGTAAACTCTGTGTAGATGGGATTGTTCTGCACTGCCACTACATTTAAGAGCCTCTAATGCAGTAGTAGGACATGTAAAGAACCTAAAAATGCCAGCACTTTGCTTGATGGCTTATCATTCTTACTTCGAAGTACAACTGATCAAACTAAGAGTCACTTATAAAGTTTCTATATGGAGATCTGACCCTGATGGTCATTATGATTAAATGACCACAACATATTAATGACAACATAAGCCATGTTGAACTGGAAGGTTGTTCAACAACATTCTCAGATTCCCAAATTCTCTACTAGCAATCAGATGTCAATATAGACTATAAAAATGATGTCCAGCACAGATACTCTGCAACACTAAATTCCTTTATTTGTATAAGACTCAGACCCACTACCCCTCCTCAGTTCATTCTCTCCTTGGCTCCTCTAAACTTCTGGTACCAAAGATAAAACATAAGAAATGCAAGATATAAAGCTAATGCTGAGCTGGAAAGACATACTAACCATTGTTGATGCTTTTCAAAGACAAAGGTAAAAATAACTAGTATTTTTAACTATAGAAACACTAAGAAAGGATTAACCTTAGAAGAACATATTACTTGAGATAAAGAAAATCTCTTCAATGTTTGGAAATTCCATCCTGATTATCTTTATGTAGTATTTCTGCTTCTTTTGAGTAAGAGAACAGCATTCTGGAAACCAATTACTGTGGTATTGTGATATACGTACTCTCCAAACTCGATGCCCTTTCACATGCCAAATTCAGTCTCTTGAGCTTCCTACTCTCAGTCACTTTTAGAGAAGACTAGTAGACCACTCAAACATTAACACTTAACTATGAGTTTAGCCAAGGTAGTATGTGAGACTTTTATGAGTTTGTGAGGAAAGACTGTGTGCATATGAAGATGAATGTCTTTAAAGAGTCCTCAGAAAGCATATAGTAGGAAACTGATGTAGAAAAGTCCAAAGACTGAAAATTCACATGGGTTAAATTCAAACGAAAAAAAAGAACCACATTAATGCACACTAGTCAATCACACAATCGCATGGCTGTACAGCTCATTACATTCAGAGAAATTCAGATGAATTCTTATCCACCATTGGTAGGATTGTCAAACCACTAGAAAAAGGATTAGGAAGAAGTTTTACGGGAAAAGAACGTGGTTATATTGGAACTGGTATCTAAGAGGCAGAAATAAAGGTGGGTACAAATAGGTTCTAATTCTATTTCTTCACAAAATTTTATTCAAATAGCTCACATTCTCCCTTACATTACTGACAAATGTCTCTCAGAACATCACAAAAATGTCTTTCATTCTTTACTAGTTTTGACATGAATAAATTTGAACTTACTTTTTTTTCTGAGAAGATAAGGGGTCTGCCCCACTCTAAGAGCTTTGGCCAATTGCTTATTCATTCTGAGCTTAAATAATTTATCATTCAAATTGAGAGTACTGTAACAATTTTAGTTTGTATATGTGAAAATGAAGCCATTGTACCTGAGCACACAAAGATAGCATTTTGTAGATGTAGACCCTTTAAGTGCTTTACTGGGTCATGGAGAGCAGGGATAATAGAATAACTTGAGTCAATATCAAAAGACATTGGTGCTATACACAGTTGTTGAAATAATAGGTTCTTAAATAAAGCAGGAAGGCTAGGTAGGAAAGGGGACTGGAAAGTAGAGAGTTAACTCTACAAGAGTATGTGAATAATGCCTCAAGGAGATGCATGACAGATGGATCAGGAAAAGGAAAGTTTTCTGGCATTAGAAGAACATCTTTCACAATCGGTACAATTTTTGTTGAGACATTTATTTTCTGAATTTCTCCTCTAAGTTATTATATTTTTTGAAACATGTAGTTTATAGCTTGAAAATAGTAGCAATGGGACTGCTATTTAGTATTTCAAAAATATGTATATGTGCCCTTATCTGAAAGACATTATTTACCTTTTTTCTCAGTATGTATCACGATATGGTATTTCTTATTTGATTTTAGGGTCTTTATTCTCATGAGAAATCTGAGATGCTGTTGCTCATGTTACAAGGTCCCATAACACTTATAATTCATGATGAAAGAAGGAGAATCCCAGCCCAAGCTTTTGGAAAATCTTCTCGGCATCTTATCTAAACTAAAATGTTTCTTGTTTTCAAACTAGTTTTATCATTTCTGTTTATTGTTTTCAGAAAATGACTCAACTTAATATCTGTAATTATGACACATACCTTCCCTGGAATTCCTGCTCGGTTCCTAAGAGCATGTAAACAACATAGGTAAAATAATCTTATTTCCTT
Organism: Sigmodon hispidus; assembly: GCA_004025045.1. Classification (NCBI taxonomy): domain Eukaryota; kingdom Metazoa; phylum Chordata; class Mammalia; order Rodentia; family Cricetidae; genus Sigmodon; species Sigmodon hispidus. The sequence continues at coordinate 188,746 of PVIH01000406.1, read as the reverse complement.
TTTAATAGCATCCTGCTTATAACTTGAACATTATTCTAATTTTAGATTTTCTATTACCTAGCATGGCAATTTTATATATATATATATATATATATATATATATAATTATAACATATTTTGTGTACTGTTCATCAAAATGAAAATATTCATGACAGCATCAAACTACAAAAACAACTAGTTTTAGATCTTGTATCCTAGCTAGTGTTCATTACATTACATCTTTTCTCATGCATATATATATATATATATAGCTTCTTTTTTTTCTTTTCTTCATGTTATACTGACCCATATGCACACTTGTTTACATTAGTACATATATTATTTGTGAGATTTTGCTTATATAAGAGGGAATGTGTAATTTACTTTTTCCTGAGATTGATTAATTTTATTTAATATTATACTTTATAAGTTCATTCATTTTTCTGCATTTTTCTTAAGTTCATACCCTACAATAGAGATTTGCTCCCCCATTTGTTACTGCCTCATTGACTATCATCAAAATGCTAATTAACTGAGTTGTCTATCAATAAATGAACAGAGATATATCATATGTAATATATAATGCATGTGTTTTTGCATATACTATTTGGGTGACTCTCTTCTATAAAAGTGATGATATTACTATGGATTTCCAAGTTCCATGAATCAAAACAATAATCACTACAGCTGATGTTTTATTTACTATATTCACTGAAGCTTAGGTGTAAGAGTTGTATTAAAGATACTTTAACTAGGTTGGGAATGTCAAGGTCTGATGTCTGTGGTTTTACTAGAAAATTATTGTGTTTTAGAATGCAGCAATAAAGAGTTCTCCTCTAGAGATCACGAACTTTCTAGGCATGGTTATTTGAATAGGTTTACAGCAACAGTCATGAAACCTCTTAGATTAAAGGGGCCTTAATTTCAATTATACAGCTGCTGGTTATTAACAAGATAAAAATATTGCTATTGCACTATTGGTGGTATCTTGCTGGGCTCAGCATTGTTAGAGTTGATTGGTTTTCCAACTGGGTAGGACTATTGATTGCTTTTCTCCCTTAGAAGCTAGCATGGATCCTTTATGTACTATAATAGCTAGTCCTCCAGGATAAGGCTTCCAGATCAGTTCCACTTGAATTCCTTCAAGTTTTATGCCTGGGAAATGTGTGGTATCTTCAGCATTAGAGTTACCTTCAAATTCTGGAAGATAACCAAGTAATTGAAATGCATATAAAGTATGTAGCTCAAGCTGGCCTTGAATATGAGACAGAATCCTCCTGCCTTGGGCTTCACAATGAAGGGATTAAAAACATGGTTCTATGAAGGTCTCTTTTCAAAGATTTAAATTTCAGTGTTTTCATCTCTAAAAGTAGAATGCCAGTAGCAAGGCTTTGTTGGGGTAGTAGGGGGTCTAGGTAGATAAATAGCACACTTATAGATAACAAACAAAAATAAAGCCTAATGTGTGATCAATGATTCATTAATGATAGTCATTCCTGTACCCATAACTTATGTAAAAGTACATAGGTGGTTGGGGCAAGAAAATAACAAATTTTGATTGACTTTAGATTGCCATCATAAAACTAAGCATTTTTCCTCACAAGAACATAATTAGAATACTACAATTCTTTAAAATACTAATTAGATAAAATAGGAAATAAGATAAAAATAAGTCAATTGTTAATTTTTGTTATATAGTAAATAAAACATGTACATAAACATGCAGACAGTAGCCATGGGCACATGCCTGCAAAGCACTTTGCTAAAGTTTTTGGTATACTTTAGAGTATTTTCCTAATTATCCAAGTTACATGAGTTAAGAAAGAAAAAATGGAAAGCAAAATGTAGCATGCTATTTGAAAAATGACCTAATACCTCCCTGGAAAGAAGTAAAAGTAGTTTGCTATAGTTATATGTGTCCATCTAGTCATACCTTTAATTATTGAATTTAATTGTACCCATATTCTCTATAAAATGTGTTTATAATTTTATTTAGTTATATTTTGAGTGTACTTGGTTTATGTTTTACAGCAAATATAAGAGCTAATAATTTCATTTTTCTCAGAAATCATGGTAAGAGTTTTTACAGGATTATTATTTTTCAAAATGTTAAAGAGTTCAGAGAAAAAATTAGTAAAATATTTATAAATTCTCAAATAATGTTTTATATATTTCAGTATCTTCATGAGGTGATGAATATATAATACCTGAAGAAAATTACAAATTAAAAAAATAAAAAGAATCCCAAAGTGTGACTCAGGGTAGAGGTACTTAATAGGAGAAAAAGAGAGATAAAAGGAGGTGAAGAAATGAAAGGGGAAAGGAAGAGACACAGCAGATCACAAAATAAGACACAGATTTCCATCCACAGGAAAGAGAGATCAGTATTCAGAAAAGCAAGTGCATGGAGAATTTAAAGGAACATTCACTATATATATACTAATGAGTATCATTTACAAGCATTGCTTCCATGTTTATGTGTAGACTGAAGTTTTTCTGTCTCACCCATCCCTTTAGCCCTACATCTGCTTATAAAATAATCACCCGGAGGCTTAATATCAATTAGATCTGTTTGGTCTATGGCTCAGGCTTCTTGCTAGCTAGCTCTTATATCTTAACTCATAATTATTAATCTATGAATTTCCATGTGGCTTGTGGCTTTATCTATGTTTCATTACATCTTGCTCCCTTGACAGCTCTCAACTCAGCCTTTCTGTTCTCTGTATCCCTGTTCAATTTCCCACCTGGCTGTATCTGTTTTACTGTAGGCTATATTTTTTTTATTAACCAATGGTAGCAATACATCACTGCATACAGAAAGACCATTTCACAGCATTTACATATTCTTTCTTAATAGATAAAAGTTCTCTGTGTGTGGATATTAAGGAAGATCAATTCTAAAATATAATTAGATGTTTAGTCTGTTTATAAAATACTGTCAACCACATAGCCTATTTTTTTCTCACTACCATTATATTTCCTTTCTTTCTTCAATGTTTTCTTTCTTTCCTTTTTTCTTTCTTCCCCTTCTCTTTTTGCACTCTTGCTATTATTATTTAATGATTTTATAAACAAATACAATGTATTTATAACACACCCACTTTTTTTCAGGATTCAACTTCTTCTAGAATCATTCACCCAGATCACCCAAATTCTCCTCCAAAATTTATACTTCCTCCTCCTCTCCCTCACTCTACTTCTTCATATTTCCTTTCTTCCTTGTTCTATAGCAATCAAGTGTAATTAATGCTGTCCATATGTGTATGAGTATAGTGCCATCCACAGGAGGCCAGAGGCCATACCACTGAGGAAAACTGATTCGTAGCAGCCCTCATCAAAGTACTCTAGGCTAGCTGTAGCACCTCTTGAACTTCATTAAATTTCTAATTATTGAAAAATCTTGAAGTGTAGAGAAGGAAAATATTTGATTCACATTTACAGGACACATAGTTTCACATCTAAACTGAACCAACTCGGCCGTCCTTTCTATATGGCATCACATATGAAGCATTGATTGCTTTTTATTTCTGCCAAACTTGTAATTTGTTCTATCTCTAGTAGTTATTCAGTTCCCCTTCACATTATTTTTAGTTCTAGTGCAAACTTGATGACTAATCACAACCATATAAATGGCTTCCTTGTCAAACTGAATGGAGTACTTTCAGGAAGCCATGGCATAGAGAAAATTAAAATTATATTCTGTGATTCTGTAGATATTTCTGCTTCTAGCTCTACAGAGTTTTATAATCTTGTAAATAAAAGTCTGTGTCAAACTGTATAATCATTACACAAAAACAACTCTCTATGACAACAGAACATTCTTAAGTATTATGCCTTTAAGTTAAAATATATTGAAATAAAATGGGGAGGGTATGTAAGGGTGTAGAGCAGTTTGCATTCTTCAGAAGTCTTGCTCAATAAGTACTGAGTTTTGATCGATTGATACAGTGTCATATTTGACTAAAGAGGTGGGGAAGTCACACCGTCTTTTTGTGCTGGATGGAGGCAGAATGCACTATTGATTTTATATGTTGGATGGGTTGTCAGTGTGCAGTGCATTGTTGATTTTGACTTTTATAGCCAACATGTTTCCTTTAATTGGATCATTTGTAAAAGAGAGGAGGAGACTGGTTCTCTTCTGACAGTGACTGATGACAATCATTTCATGTTTGTCAATATTTCATAAAATCACTCCTACCCAACAACATGGCTACCATTCTATATCTGTTCATTGTAGTTCTATCTCTCCATTTACATATACCAGTGAAGGTCTCCTCCAATTTCCATACACAATACAATCTGCTAATTGTTCTTTTGACAATCTTTTTTTTCCTTTTACATTTGACAACCAAGTTTTTTTCTGAAAATAACATCCAACTGACTTCCTTGTAGCCTATTTATTTTCCAATATCTCTAGATATCTTCTCTTTGGCATATGTTAGATAGTGTTGTATTATTTAGGGCACTGTCACATTTAAGGAAAAGATTCAGTAGTTCTGTAAGTTGAATGTTGTTTCTAGCACAACAAATACTATACTGGAGTAAACTACTTTTGATCTGGTATTGTAATTACTGTAGGAAGAACTTTGTCACCATAAGCCCATCAAATGATTTTGTATGTTTTTCTTTATGCATTTTTCTCAGAAAAAAAGGTAGTTAACTTTGTAACTATTCTTACTCTATTCAAGAATTTTCTTTGCCCCCAATTCCACCTAAGTTCCTTGCACTCAGATTTGAGAATGTGCCCATGGTATGTTAACAAATGCTTTTGAGGAAATAAAATCTTGTAGAAAATGACTAGATGGCAAAAAGGAGAATTGAGTTATGATCTACTAGACCTTGGACAAGTCATTCAACTTATCTGTGACTGAATTTATTCACCAATAAATTACAAAGTTTACACTAAGTAAAATTGAAGGTCTCTTCTGTCATTCTCTATAATTTCATGCTTCCACATATCAGGATTCAGTGTGACAGGAGCTTGGAAGGCAATCTATGTATTTTTTTAGGAAGAGGCTTCTCAACCTAGGTAGATAATTCAGGAAAGTCAGGGCATCTGACTGCTTATCCACTGGACAAATGGTACAAACTGTCTCTAGATGCTTCCCAAGTAAAGATGGATGATAGCCCACTTGTTCTCCTCCTCCCTGTAGTCTACAAATCATGTTTTGTTGACAAGCTTTCCTAGCTATGCCAAGCATGAGTGTTTCAGAGACAATTCTTTTTAATTAGAGAACTTTGACAGCACATAGCCTGATGTAGTGTACTGGTCATTTGCAGGTACAAATATTTGTTGTACCCTCATTGACATAAAAGAAAACCAACATTGTTGAAACTAGCAAGACTCAGAAGGTAGCTTTGTTGGTGGTCACTTGCAAAAGCAATTAATATAAATTGTTGCTTTGCAATTTATTTCTCACTTAGAATTTTCCTAAGAGACACATTTTAATTGATTGATAATTTTTAGAAATGCATTTTATAATTGTATGATCTCATATTTGAGACTCCATAGCTATAGACAATTTAATTAGAACTTAAACTGAGTGGGTTATCAAATTTGAAATACTTTTAATTATTTTCTTTCTAATCATTACTTTCAACTCTCATAATGCCAAATTTCCTATCTCCTAAAGTTGAAGTGTTTCTTTCTTAGCTGGGAGTTTGTAGAGAACGTCTACAGTGTTATTGGCATCTCACTAATAGCTCAGAGTAGAATGTGTGGACTATTGAGGAATGAGATCATACTCTATAGCTTAGTGTCTTTCTCCATTTTCCCAAGTTCAAATACTTGGTAATGGGGCTCATAGTCTTGTGCTGAGGGTTTCTATGAAATTTTAGATATATTTGGTATGGAATACATATATGTTGTTTCAAATATGTTTGTTTTTAGTGCATTGTTTACCCTATGGGAAACTAATTTTATACAATTTTGTTACTTTAATGATAAAAGTCTCTCACTACCTTTTTTTGTGTCTCCTCTCTCTTGAATTTTTTTTCTCCTGTTAAAGCTCAAATTCCACCAGAACAGCTAGAACAATCCCCAACAGGTATGTAACTGGAGAGGGTGATGTAGCTTGTTGTAATGCCTACTGACCTCTACTAAAGGTCTTACACTGAATGCTATCTTTCCATTGTGTTGGGAAGAAAAATCTCATAATCCTTTCTCCCACCATTAATAGATTACAGGAACATTCTGTCTGAATCCCTCACCTGTTCTTCAGAAATGGGCTCTACAATTACGTATGTGTTTCTTGTTTCCCTTTAGGGTGGAATGTGCATGGGGTATAAGCTTTGAGTTTTGTATTAACCTACGTTGGATATAAAAGTCTATTTAGCTTTATTCTAAATGATATGCATTTATGTTTTATGAAGAATTATAAGTATGAAAGAATTATAATATAGAAATTTAACTAAACTCTATTCATAGATAATTTGAGATTTTTGTAAAATGTTTGATAATATCTAAACAGAAACTATTATTTGCTTAGATTTCAGCATTTTTACATTCCATTTATTCAATGTAATCAGGGGAAATTACAAGGCAGGGAAAAAGCAAATCATATCCTGATGTTAAAGTAAAAGTGGGATATGCTCCACAAGGAAACGAGGAAAGCAAGCAATATGTTGATATTGTAGTAAATGAAGAGTTTTTCTTTCTTCTCTTTAAAGATGCATGACTCAGACATCATTATTACTATACTTGGCAGGACAAATAAATTGAAAGATTCATAACCACAGCAACTAATTATCAGAGCTATCTCTCATTGCATTTGAAGCTGGATGAATTAAAACAGCAAAATTAGTCATTATACTAGGGTCTAACACATGATGCACCCTTATTGTGCTGCATTCACTTTTCAGACATAAAAATACAAGTAATCATAAAATATACAAATAAGCGCAGATATATAAATATACATAACATTTTTATAAGGCAGTGTTCAGGATGGATGCTGAGAAAGGTATTTATCCTATTCATTTGGGCTTAGGACAGTACTGTTGACAGGAATAAGCTACAAAATTCTAGAGTGTTACATAAATCATAGCAATCAAAAATAGAACAAAGTCTTTCCAAGTTGGTTAGTTTTTACTTGTGGGCTCTTCCATGCTTATTAATGAGATCTATTTAGAACATCTCATATGAAAGCCCAGGCCTCAGAACTCAAGGCAAGCAGGAAGTTTACAAAGGCTTTAGTGTGTAGTGCTCTTGGCTTTATTTTTTTTTTCCTTCCACTTTCTTTTGGTTTTAAAGAGTTCAGTCATTTTTATTCATTTCAACAGCAGGTGTGAAATAGTAGGCTGTCATCTGCCTTTTTGTAGTGCTGCAAGCCAAAATTATTAATGGGTTGACATTAATGGTAGTCCAGAATTTAGTGCTGTGTTGGTAGACGGTATTGAAAATGTTTTCATATGACAGATGAAATGCCGGCTACTGAAATTTCAGTGAGACTAGCTGGATACCTGTGACAGGTGGTTTTTTTGTTTGTTTGTTTGTTTGTTTTTTGGTTTTTTTTTAAACTTTCTTGTTGGTATCCAGTTTATCTTGAATTTCTTTAGCTTCACATTCTATTTGTCTTTCTCTCTTTTCTCTGATGTTGAATTTTTCACCCTATTTCATTACTCTTAGTATTTGGCATAGCTTAAAAACTCATAAGAAGCGAGTGTGGAGTTTATCTGGAAAAAACTGCATTAACAATGTAAACCCCTCTGCCTTATGAAGTCCAATCTAGCAGGGAAAGTACTAAGCATGCAGAAACCTGCTGCAATCTTTCTCCATATGCTATTGCACACATTCACAGGCTGAAAACCTGGTTAAAGTATTCTTGGAGGGTGTAGGGGATGTCAGGGAGAATTTCCCAAGCTCTGTCTGTAGATGCTTTTTACAAAAAAAAAAAAAAAAAAATACTTGATCTGTATTTGTGGAATGCTGGTCGAACAAAGACAAAAGATTTTATGTTCTAAAATATTCCCAGGGAGTTTTTGAATGTATTGTTTTCCTCATGATGGTCTCCAGGTTACTTTGTCTTAGAATCTCTTAAATAATTTTACTTATCTGTTGACAGACTTATTCTGTTAGGATAGACAAAGGATAGCTTTAAATGTGAAGAAGAATATTACCACATTAAGACTTTTTTCAAGCATTTCAGAAGTTTAAATATTTTTGTGAGATTTTTTTTTGTCCAAAAGTCAGAATTTATTTCATATTAACTCATTTATAGCATTTTCAAGTACAAGATTCTGTCCAACATCTTTGACAGGTGAAAACAGAAATCCACACGTTGGTAAGGCACCTGCAGGGCAGTGAGGTTCCTCTTTTTGTGGATACTTATTGGTAGCTGCTCACATGTCCATTGAGCAAAGAACAAAGTCCTTCAAATGTTTGTTTGCACGCATGATGAAGCAACAGTTTTGGAATCTTCTATGGTGTTTTCAGATAAGGCAACCTTTACTGAGAGTCAGGCGGAAGAGGTATCACCACACACACAGCTAACAGAATCCTCCCGAGATACTGAGCCATTTTCAGGTTTAAACAGAACCAACATTACACTTCACCTAGGCACATACTTTTAAATTTTTCTCAGCTTACATGTCTATTTTCAAATTTGAAATGCAGGGGAACCTCAAGTAAAGTTAGACCTTCTGACTCCAAAGAATGCAGTAACATATTGAAAAATTGCTAGTCATTGACAACCCACCAGTTTTGTGTCATAAATTGTTTAGGGGTATTTATCCTACAAGAAAGTGCCCAGAAAATCACCTCACCATCTCTCTCAGTTATTTAAGGTTGGCTATGCTCCTAAGCTATCTATGGTGCAAATATGTAGAAATAAGAAATAGTCAGACCTGATGCCACACACATGCAAGAACACTAGAAGAACTTAAAGAAAATGAGATCATAAATTTGAGGAGGAATAAGAATGCATCCTGGAAGAAGTGAGAGGGAAGAAATGGGTTTCTTTTAATTTCTTGAGGCATGAATTCTCAAATTAAGGTTCTGGGTGGTGTTTTTAAAGAGTTGCCTTCCTTGTGTCTTGTCCATGAATATATAATGCCTGTGTCTTCTCAGGGTCTGTTGCCTGTGTCCACTCATTCCTGATACTTTTCTGTTCCTTTGAGGACTCTGGCCATTTGGCTTGGCCCCTTGTCCATGTAAACCCATTTAATCTTAGCTACCCATTTAAATGAACAGTATCCAAATGTGTCACATTATAGGTTAGAGCTTTAACAAATGGGCTTGGATGGAAATAATTAAGTTCATAACAAGTAAATTGGAGCTTTTGTTTTGTTTTGTATTTTCATTAAAGCTTATCTAAGTAACTAGATGGATATATTAATAAATTAACCCAGAAATAGGTTTTAGTGTGTAACAAAAATTTTATGTGTAATAACTCCAGCATTTTTTTCTAAATAACAGGTTTGTTTAGAAACTAATATGCCCAGTCATTAGTGGACTTTAAGCAAAAACACATTCTTTTTTCATTGAAAGATGATGGGTGAATGAAGTGATTTAAAACGCACACAAAAAAACCCAAAACAAACAAACAAACAAACAAAAAACCTGGTTTTACTGTAGAAGGGTTGCTTAGCAGAAATTTGTGGTGGCCATAGTGCATCCATGGCATAAGCTGTGACCTACTGCACTTTCTCTATCTGTAGGTGAGGCTAATTTGACTTCAAGAACTTTAGAGTTTATTTTTTATGTTTCATGCATTTTACAGAAAAGAGAAATTTTATTACTGTATGTTTTTTTTTGCTATTCTGAACATTTTGCATTTTATATAAAATTTGATATTGATTTTCAAAAACAATAAAAAAGATAAAGCAACAAACAAAAAACTAATATCTAATGAATCCTCAGTATAAGGTGGAAGAATGATTAGGCTAAGGGATGAACCATGCCTACCTTTTAAGCCATGGATTCAGTGCTATACACATAAACACTGATCTTATCCAGGTAGAAGGTAGGAGTCATAGAACAGAGCTCCCTGTCTCCCCTGGGAGCAATAAGGGTATGCACACTGATAGTAGTAAGGCATCCTTAAGATTTAATGTTTCCAAATTAAAGAAACTAAGCAAAGGATGCTAACAGAATCAGTATGTGTGTGACACATGAACCGGTCTAATGCCTTCTTTTCTTTAACACATGACAAAACTACATGGCCTTCCAGGGACAGAGAAATAAGCATCACAAGGGACCAAGACCAGAGAGATTTATGAGGTAGTATAGTCACTGCTTGGAAGAGGGCAGGGCAGTGCTTTAGCTTAAGATGTTTAAAACCTGGCTGCAAGAGAAACAAGGAAGTGCACCTCAGGGAACAATTTGCTGCCAGGTTCTAGGGGATGGAAAAATGACTTAAAGGCACTTTCACTGTCTCAACTTTAGTGATCTTTTTCCTAGTAAGCAGGTATCTTCTGTAATTCCCTTTGTAAATAGACCCATAAGATATCAATATGCCTTCCTGTGACTTGACTTGTATTAATCATTATTGCTGCTTTTGACTCACAAAGTTAGAAATTCCACATCGAGGAATAAAAAAAAGCCAGGTAGACTGAACTTAAACATCATTTCTTTGCCTAAAGTCCTGGACAAATCAAGTCCAGCGCAGGGGCTCGGAGATGATGTAGGGCTCTAGGTACTAGGAAGTTGACACAGTGCAAACGCTGGTAAGAGCTTCCAGGGTATCTGTGAGAACTGACATTAGGTGCCAGGGACACACCTGTGGAATGAATGGGAAGGCTCATGAGGAGAGCTGAACACTGTTAGGTTCATGATAATCTAACAGCAGTCTTGCTGTCCAACATTATATCTTGAATGAGTCTTCTCACTTTTGGCAAGTATATCATCCAGTGCCCTGCTTTATGCCAGCATTCCAGACCTTATGAGCTCTCTCTCTGCAGGTTCTGAATGCTTCCCAGCTGGGGATAATCTAAAATACAAAACACCCAACTATAGAGCACTGGAGATCTTTCTAGATAAGGAGACTAAGACCATTTCTTATTTTGAATTCCAATAAAATGAATGCAGGTGACTCCTGTTTGTAGTGCCTACATTCTGTACTATTCTTTCAATGTGTGTCTTGGGTATCTGCGTCTGGTATTTTTCAAGTGATTACAATATAGTAGAGACAAGAGAGAGGGCATTATAGATTTACTCTCACATATACAGGAAACAAATATCTTTTCATCTAATCTATACATTCTAGATCTGAAAAATTCAATTTTTTGGCTCCTTTCTTGTTCCTAGCATAAAACTAACAATAAACAAGGGAAGAAATATATATATATGTGCCCTAATGTATGCTTATTTTCATAAACATATGAGAATTACCCTAGCTCTAATGCAGCTGTAAAAACATCAGCCAGGAAAACTTTATATCATATCAAAAGATGGATACAGCATGAACTCCTGAATTTTCCCCAGGATGAGTTTCTGATTAAGAAAACAAGGAATATAATTGATCCTGTCAATAAATTAAAAGACATAAAGAAGAAATATACTATTCATCATGTAGCATCAACATAGACTTTTATAATTTGAGTGTTGTTTTTCATGTTCCAGAATGTTCTACTGTTAATACAGTAGTTACATGTGAAAAAAAATTGGTATGTCTTTGTGTAATTTTGTTGGAACACTAGGGCATATGTTATACTATGATTGTGGACTTTGGTTCTTACTCTCTCTAGACCCTAAAGGAGTGGCACTGCTGGGAGACATGGTCTTGTTGAAGTTCTTATGGACTTGTTGGTGGAGGTGTGTGTCTGTGGGGATGGGCTTTGAGGTCTCTTTTGCTTAAGCCTCCCTCAATGTGACACACAGTCCACTTCTTATTGCCTCTGATCAATATGCAGCCAGCTCGATGTCTGCTTGTGTGCTGCTGTGCTTCCAATCATGGTGATAAAATACTGAACCTCTGAAGCTGTAAGCAAGGCACCCCAAATAAATGCTTTCCTTCATAAGAGTTTTTGTGGTGATGGTGTCTCTTCACAGCAGCTGAAACCCTAAATAACTTTATTAAGATGTTAGGAGTTAGTTCTACCATATTCCCACAAAATGTTTTCTGCCTAGTCATAAATTCAGAGCAACATGGCCAAATGTACATGGACTAAAAATTCCAAAACTATGAAACCAAGTAAATCTTTTGTCTTTATAGATTGACTTTACTAGGTACTGATAGTGATGAAAAACTGACTAATACAGTGTTATAAGGAAAATGACAGTATAATTTATAGCTTATAAGACCATGTACTTCAAAAACATGAGTCTTCTCACTTTTGGCAAGTATATCATCCAGTGCCCTGCTTATATGCCAGCATTCCAGACCTTATGAGCTCTTTCGCTGCAGGTTCTGAGTGCTTCCTAGCTGGGGATAATCTAAAATACAAAACACCCAACTATAAAGCAAAACACCAAACTGAAACTCTAAATATCTTTATTAAGATGTTAGGAGTTAGTTCTACCATATTCCCACAAAATGTTTTCTGCCTAGTCATAAATTCAGAGCAACATGGCCAAATGTATGCATACAAAGTACACAGGAAACTCTAAAGCTATTCTAAGGAAATAGAACAAGAAATAAGTAAGCATTAATTAAAAAAACCTAAAACACTGTATATACATTTATGTGGGTTGTAATAACATATATTGTATATACATGTATAATGTAAGAATTAGTATATTTGTGCGTATGTGTGTGAATAAACAGAAATCAACTCCTATAATCTTGAGAGAATGAACATACAGTATACTGTGAAAACATTTATTCTTCTGAATTAGGCATTGGCATTAGGAGAATTCTAAGAAGTATTCCAAGAATTTAAATTTACATATACTACAAACATGTCTTCAAAAGTTACTCATCACTCCAGTCAGTTAAACAGGCAAGCTAATAGCAGATATTCACGTCTTCTTCAGCTCCTTCAAAACCAACTTCCTATCCAGTCTTATTCCCAGCTTTGTAGACCACCGGCTGCATCCTCCCTTAAGATGAACCTACCTCCACCCTCTACCTCCATCTGCAGTGGATCATACAGTGCTTCCCTATGTAATGTAACTCCCTCAATTATTGATTGATCCTGGCTCTAGACTTCAGCAGACCTTTCTTGGGAACCTACAGGCCACTCAAGCCAGGGAAGCATGTAGGCTAACTTCATATCTTCACCTTTACTTTCATTCTTCTAAAACTAGTCCTCCAGTCCACTGCAACTCTGAGGAAATTCATCAATTACAGTTTCTCCTTACTTTCTACTTCTGTTTACAGAGAAATAAGCAGTTCATAGTCAACTACCTTGCTTTCCTCTCTCCTGTGGACTTTTTTTAGTTACCTTGTTCCTAACCCCTTCCTATTCTTAAGCATCAACTCCAAATACGTAAAAACCCATTTACTGGTGGCCACACTTCTCAGATTCTCTCAGAAGATTTTCCTACCAGGCAATACACAGATCTTAAGAAACAGAGAAGAAACAGGAACAAAACAAAACGGTCACAAATTACAATTTTTCCAAACTCAGATGCCTAGATACCAGCACAAAAAACAAAATGAATAGTATAGAAGCCTTACCAGAGCAGTCCCTGAGTATTGCATCATGCTGAATCATAAATAAAAAATAGTAAAATAGCTTTTATGAATATAATAGATATCTTAAAGAGGAAATGAATACATTTCTTAATGAAATCTACAGAAATACACACAGTGGAAGGAAATGAATGAAACATTTAAAGACCTGAAAGTAGAAGTAGAATCAGTAAAGAAAAGCCAAACTCAGGGGACACTGGAAGTGAAAAATTTAGCAACTCTAACAGGAACCTCTGAGGAAAGCATCACCAAAAAAGTGCACCAGATGGAAGACAGAATCACAAGCAATGAAGACACATTAAAAGAAATAGATAGCTCTGTCAAACAAAATGTTAAATCTAAAATATTCCTGGAACAAAACTTCTAGAAAATCTGGGACACTATGAAAAGACCAAATCTAAGAATAATAGAAATTTAGAAAGAAGCAGAAACTCATGTCACAGACACAGAAAATATGTTCAACAAAATCATAAAAGAAAATTTTCCTAACCTAAAGCAAGACATGCCTATCAAGATACAAAAAGCATAAGGAACCCTGTTAGAGTTCAAGCCCAAGACAAAGCTTAGTTGCCTATTTGCCATATTGATGGTGACCTGTCCACTCTGTTCTTCTAGTGTTTCTCAGTCTCTACTTGGTATGATTGGCCTCTATTTGATCCTTTCTCTACCCTGAAGTCCCCAGCCCAGGGGCTAGTCTGCCCTTCCCTCAGAAATGCTACTTTCTATAATTCAGACATTTTTGTTACACTCTATTTTGTACCTTTGGCCTTATGACTGAAAAACCTTGTTCTGCTCTCTTCTCTCACCTGTCTCCTCCCCCTCTCCCAACATGGTCCAGCTCAGCCTGGACATTTTCATTCTGAACTATCCCAGATGTCTTTGCCTGTACCTATGTTCCTCCTTTTATTTATTATCAACTTTCTCATTCACTGTATGTAGGAGTAGTTGTGTCCTTTAATTTCCTTTTGTGTTCATTTCTTTTCTTTCAAATACTAAATATACTGGGGGGATGTTTCCTCAGCAAATAATAATTATAACACAAACTCTACAGAACAAAGAGTATTAACAGCTGTAAGGAAAATGGTTCAAGTAACATATAAAATTAGAGCTTTAAATTTACACCTGAATTCTCAATGTAGACTGTAATTACCACAAGGGCCTGAACAGATGTTCTACACAGTCCGATATGACAAATGCCAGAGCAGACTACTATACCCAGCGAAACTTTCAATCACAATAGATGGAGAAATAAGACATTAAATGATAAAACCAAATTTAAACAGTATCTATCTACAAACTCAATCATATATAAGGTGATAGAAGAAAAACTCCAGTCGAAAAAGGTTAACCACACCCAAAACATCACAAGGAAGAAATAATTCCAAAACTGGCATAAGCATACATACAGACACACACACACCATAATTATGAACACAGCTGGGTTTTTATTAAAAAGGCAAAAATAAACACTGGTAAAATAACATGGCAGCATTGTCAACAAATGATTCTGGTCAAACTAGGTGACTGCAAATAGAAAAGTATTAATAGGTTCATACTTATCACTCTGAGTAAACCTCAACTCCAAATGAGTCAAAGACCTTAATATAAAACAAGATATACTAAACCTGATAAAAGACACAATAGAAAATAAGTCTTGAAGTTGAATTCATTGGCACAGGAAAAGACTTTCTAAATAGAACACCTTTAGCATGGGCATTAAGATC
The DNA here is from genome assembly GCA_004025045.1 of Sigmodon hispidus. Lineage (NCBI taxonomy): Eukaryota > Metazoa > Chordata > Mammalia > Rodentia > Cricetidae > Sigmodon > Sigmodon hispidus. The sequence continues at coordinate 173,469 of PVIH01000406.1, read as the reverse complement.
AGCAATTAATAAAGAAGATTTTATAAAACAAGTTTCTTTGCTCTTTCATGAAGCAGCAAAGGACACAGACATTCCAATAATGTGGCTGCCAACAGAACAGGAAAAAATTTTTACCAACTATATATTGATAGGAGGCTAATAACCAAACTATATTAAAATCTATTTTAAAAAAACCCAAGACATAAAGAAAACAAATAGCCATATTAATTAAAAAATAGTATGTATCTAAACAGAAATATTACAAAAGAGGAAACTCAAATAGCTGAGATGTACTTAAATAAATGTTCAATATACTTAGTCATCAGGGAAATGCACATTAAAACTATTTACACCTGTCAAAATGGCCAAGTTCAATAAAAAAAAAATGACAGTTTATACTGGCAAAGATGCAGAACAAGGGAAACACTCATTCATTGCTGGTGGGACTGAAAACTTGAACAGTAATCATGGAAATCAGTGTGGCAATTCCTGAGAAAGATGGGAATCCATTTAGATCATGATTCAGCTATATAACTTTGGGATGTACAAAAGGATGCTTTATACTACCAAAGAATATTCAAAATATTCACAACTTAGAAACAATCTAGATGTCTCTTATTAGTTAAATGAAAAAGTAGAATAATACGTTTACACAATGGAATATTACTCAGCCTTTAAAAATGAAATCATGAATATTTTACATAAATGGATGGAACTAAAATAAATCATCTAGACTGGGGTAACCCAGAAAGACAAATATGTTACCATTCACCTATACGTAGATATTATCTATTAAGTCAATGACAAACAAGCTACATTCCTTAGAGTAGGTTTAGAATAAGTGACTAGGCAGATACATAGACTAAATAGCTAATAATGGATAGATGGAGAAGGGGAAGATTGGAACAAGAGGACCAAGTGGAAAAGGGCAGAAAGATGGTAAAAGGTGTGAATATATGGAGAAATAGGTGAAATTAAGTGCTGTTTGAGAAATTTAACACAGTAGAATTTTGTTAAAATATATACACATATAAAGGCAATCAAAATAAAGTTAGCAAATAAAGTGTCAGACAGATCCCAACTTTGAAATTTCTTGACACCCACCACGTGAAGCTTTCCTTACTAGATTCTGATGATTACATCTAATTGAGATGTTGGCCAAAGTGGTCTCCTAAAATCCCAAAGAGCCCTCACTGTTGCTAATACTATAGGTTACTCTCTACAGACTGATGGTAAGGCCCATTGCTGAGGACAACACCTATACAATATGTTACACATGGAGAAATGGAGATAGTACCTATGTTGTAGTAAGTTTGCCCCGGGCCATTTGGGCCCGGGAGTTTGTGACCTGGCCCACAACAGCGGAGGTTTGGAACCTGGTCCATGCAGCGGCTTTTGTCCCCCAAAGAAATGAATCAGACGCTTATATTACTTCATACTCTTTGGCCCATGTCTCAAGCACATTACTAGCTAGCTCTTTCATCTTAATTCAACCCATTTCCATTAATCTTCCCAAAATGTGGCTCAGCCTGTGGCTCACCTGGATTCCTACATGCTTCTTCTTTTTCGGGGGACGGATGGAGACTGACTAACTCCACCCTTTCCTACCTGCCTGCCCTCTGATTCTCCACCCACTTCTATGATGCTGTGCATAGGCCAAAACAGTTACTTTATTTACAGCATAGAGAACATTTCCACCACATACCTACCTAAAGCCTTCATACCTAGTGCCTCTCTTTTAGGAAGGTACTCCGCATACTACCAAAGGAAAAATATAAACACCAAGCAAGGTTTTTCTCATTTATTATGTTATATTATTATATTTCTATCATTATCCCTTATATATCTGTTTGTTTCCTCATGAAAAACAGAAATGCAGTGGATCACGATGAATTGTAGAGGAACTGAGAAAAGTAGAGGGAGGGTAAGTCATAATCATGATATATTATATAAGAAAAATCTACTTTCAATAATAATAAAATATTAAATCAATATTTTTAATGAGGTCATGTTAATGTTTTTCCTTTTTTGACCATATAAAACCTTACAGCCCCAAAAGTTAAAATAATTTATTGATGGTTTTAAATAGAAAATTTATCATTGATAAATAAAAGAAATCAGAAGGAAGTGTTAAGTTGGAAGAATAATGTAAAAGAAGAAATACAATTTTAATATCAGAGAGATAAATTGAAAATTTTTGACTCACATTTTTCAGGATAAAGAAAAATGATTCACATGTGATTTAAGTAAAAATATATTTGTATTCAAAAACAGTACAAGAAATATTAAAATAGGGTAATGACTTTTGCATAAAATAACAATAACTAAAAAGAATTCTGAGACTAATAGTGATAGAATATTTTTAACTAAAAATTTAAAATGCCTATATAAATTAAAAAGATAATTTGCAAAAACATAAGTAATATAGAAGGGATATTTTTCTCTCTAAGTACTGGGGTCATATGATAAGCATGTTGCCACTATAGAACTTGTGTTTTCAAGAAGAGGAAAAGAAATAGTAAATTTAAATAATGTACCTGAATAGATAACTCTTTATAGATGCTAAAGAATCAATTGTAACAATTCATAATAATTTAACTCAGAATTTGTACTTTGTTTTGTGTTTGTTTATATGTGTATTTGCATTGGTGGACAGTTGTATATGCATGTTCATGAATCTGCATGTGTAAATGAGTTTCTATGACTAAACAAAAGGCAGAGCCTTGGGTGTATCTCTATTGTATTTTCTGGTATATTCATTTTACTAGAACAACCCATATATTAACTTATTTTCTATGAAATATTTTGTGTGATCATGTAACTATATTTGTATGTTTCAAAGATTACAGTTGAAATTATCATAGAGTTCATTTATAGAACTAATAGTATCATGAATTGCCATTCTGTTCATCTCTAATATTTATCTATTATTATTTTAAATGCATTACATTTGAAGTATGTAAATATATTTATGTGCATATGCATATGTTTATGTGTATACAATACACATGTCCATGATTTCTTTTATAAAGGTAATTCTGGATAACAGTTAAAGTTATGAACATTCTTTCTGTACAATATTCTGAGTTTCTTTTCTAAGCTATTCTTTCCTCCTAGTTTTTTGGTCACCAAAGCTTTATTTTTGATGTTAGGCTCAGTCTCATCCACAATCCTGTCACAGACAGCTCTGCTTCCACAATCACTATGGAAAGTCTAGTATTGTTACTAAAGAAAGTAGATATTGTGCTACATAAGCCTTTCTTCATTGATAGAAGCAACTGCCTATGCACAGTCTGTATATAGGAAGAAGGAGTCAATTTTTTGTCTTTGGCAAAATGAATACCCATTACATTGAATTTCAAACCAAAGAAAAAACTAGACTGTGTGCATTTCTAGACATTAAGGATTCAGGATGTTCTACCGTTAATTCCTTCTAAAGCCAGAAGAGAAGCACAGAGGTCAAAATGAGTGCCAGCATTCAGCCTTATAGATGGCTTGGGTTTTATTTGTCTTCCTAGCAACATAATTGTAAAATCATCCTTTGTTTCTTAAATTGAGAGAGGGTAGCATTAAATTCCATAAGGCATTACTGAGTGCTGGCTAAGTTCTAGTTGGAGAAAATGCTGTACTCCTATATTGTTTCAAGTGTATGACAGCCAGATGTTGCCATCTCTTCTAAAAATACTTGGTGTACACCAAGGATGGTCGTAGCTAGTTCTCGTCACATTTTTACCAATTTGACTGAGGACAGATTTGGAATCCTATCTCAATTACTGCTAGCAGTCAGAAAACCCCTTCTCTACTGGAAAGCAGACCACAATATTTTCTGTATAAACTCCCCAAACAAGAGAGTATCTTACATAAGACTGAGGCTGGTTTTCAGGTTCTTGCTACCCACTGTTGTTCTCATTTTAGAGCTGTAACATAAGACTCCTAGCTTCAATTATCCAAACTTGTTATCACACCAATATGAATGACACAGATGTTGGGCCCACAGGCAGGAAATACATGCCTGCTCAGCTTACGAAGAATATTAAAGAACCAGGATTATGGCTTTTCTTACTCACACAATTATATGGTTACTATCCATTGATGGGGGAATGAGACTCAGTAGGAATGGAATTATATATAGAAGAAACCAAGAAATTACTACTGTATTTTGGTAACTGTGTATATTAATGATCATAAAAACTCTAAGTAATAAAACTTTGTTAAAGTTACAGTTGGATACGTTCCACTGTGTCAAGAACTAAGATACTAGGGCACTCTCTCAGTTGCCATACATATCCACTAACAAGCACTGTATTGTCAAAAGTTCCAGCTTCATTATAACATCCTGAGGATGTGATTTTTAACTGATCTGAGATTTCAAGAGGACTGAGGGAGGAAAGTTGCTAAATTAAGATCTGATTCAGTTTACCTCAATCTCATGCAACCTACTACATAAATTAGGCAGATCTGTAACACAGAGCCCTGGGGTCTGGCATGCACTAAATCTCTCTCCCTCTCCTATATGTACTGTCTTTTTCTTGTCTTTGGTTGTTAAATAAACTTGTGTTTAAACTGAATCTCTGTTTAATTCTTTCTTTCAAAAAGACAAGAATCAAAGTGGACAAAAAAACCTTTGGTTAGCAGAATTTGTCTGTATTTTATGATGCCATAGAGAAATTAGGTACAAATGACAAAAACCGAAGGTCAGAAAAGGAGTAGAAAAATGACTCAGCCACCAAAGGCTAAAGCCCACAGCTTAAAGGCAGCAGTTTGGTTTCTAAATATCTGAAAAGTTCAGAATGACTCTTTTGAGTGCAACATGGCTATAGGAATTGAGATCTTAAAAAAATGTCCAGTGAGGATTCCAAACTTTGTTCAAAAGAGGATTCTGTATAAGTTTTCCAGTAACCACACAGTAGGTCTTGATGTAAAGTGTGTACTGGGGACATGATAAAAAACAAAACAAATAAACAAAAACTACTAAAGCTCCTGTGGGGAACATTGCAGCAGGAAGCCTCCATTCAGTCTCAGACCTCTGCCCTGTCCCAGATGAAGAAAAGAGAAGAGAGTGGGGGAGGAGATACCAGAGGAAGAGGAAAATGACAGTGTCAGGGCTTCTCTAAGCAAAACATATGTGCATTGAAAAATAAAAAAGGATTAAGCCAGAGCTATGTTTTTCTTAAGAATAAACCAAAGCAGACGCTGAAATGGCAGTGACATTGGTGGTCCGAGTGTCCCCCACTGCTTTCTGTTAAGGCTGAAAAGAGGAGAAGAAAAACTCCGTGAGAGACTTCAATTTCATTATGTTCCCTGCAGTTGAAAAGCAATGGTAAAGTGGCGTCAAGGTCTTTACAGAAATCTGAACAATCGCAAGTTCTTCCAGAGTGTTTACTTTGAAGGGGGGGAACATGTATTTTTCTCCACATGAAAACAAAAACAGTAAAAGCCATCCTTTGCGAGTCTAAGTACACAGACCTGAGAAGAGAAGGTAGAGGAGGAAGTAGGCCAGCAAGCATCCACTCTTGCTTTGCTTGTCCTGGGGAAGACAGTGTGTCATAAGGAGAAAGAGACCTCCTCACCTGCTGCAAAAACACCTGTTTTGTTTCACACCAGCTCCCAGGCTGCTCATAAAAGGCTTCCAATATGTGTGGCTTTTATTTTAATTTGGGTATTTAAATTATGTCTCTGATAATCTCTTAGGAATTCCTGCTCAGGCTTTATAGCTTTTGCTTATAAGATAATGTAGCTTCTACATACATATTGTAAAATTCCAGGCAGAGACATCAAGTTCTTTATGACCCACTGTGTTTAACAAATAACACTGTGAGGAGAGTTGGATGTACCAGAAGACAACACTGAAGGAGTAAATAATAAACGAGGTCAAATTCTCCTAAAACTCATCTCAAGTAGTTTTTTACTCTAATTTCTTGTCAATTAACTCTTAGGGAGAATATCATGGGTCTCATTTTCATAGAAATGAAAAGTCATTTGGGAAAATCGCTAGTCTCTTAATTTTCTAGAATATTAGGACTGTTAGTTCATATTGTGCAAGCCTTTATGGTCCCTGGGTGATAAGGACAGAATTTAAATGTATGCTAGACATATCTCAGTATTCATAACAATCTTCCTACAAATGAGGTTGTGGGCAGCATTCATGGGGTTTACTTACCTGCAGATTCAGATCTGTGCTTATAACAAGAAATACAATTATTAATTCATTCATGGGAAATCCTAGATGCCATATGATCTGATGGCAGTAGGAGAAATTATGGGAGACAGCTGAGGTTGAGAATTTGCATGTAGGGTCCTCTGAAGTTCACTTCATTCACTCTAATGTGTAAAGTTGGAGGATGTTCTCTGATGGGGCTACCAATGCTATACATATCACTCATTGGATAACATTCTCTTATTGGTTGAAGTATCCCAAAGAAAACATTCCTGACAATTTAGGGACAATCATAGACTTTAGAATTAGAACAGTAACCTGTAGATTATTAAGATTCTACAAACTGCTATTCAGATTTCTAGTTATTGCTTCAATGCTTGATAGAAAGTATATTGCAAATGACACTCCTGATGCTACACTGTCTGTGTTTACATATAGAACTGCCATCATTCATGTACTCATACACTGGGTACGCTATCAGTGAGAAAAATGGAACTAAAGTAAGCTATAGAACATTTATAGCTACAACAGTCCATAAAGTCATCATATTTATTAATAACAATGCCCTGAAAGTGATGTAGCATATTTATAATTATTTTATAGATAGGAAAGTGAATATTGAGAGGTGGTTACCTGGGTTGTTATCTCAACCCACCCTAGTCATCTGATAATTTTATGCATTGTGTGGAGATGTAAAAAGAAAGATCTATCTGTCAAGATTCTCTTTGGTTAAGTGTAGCCTATAAAGGTGTGACTAATACAATGAGTATATTCTAAGGACCACAAATAAAATGTTATTAGAGTTCTGGAGAGAGAGAAGTTATTTTGAATTACAACAGAAAGGAAAGTGTTCAGGAAAATAGTACCTTTCACACATTCCTGAAAGCTATGTGGTCCTATAGATAGAGGTGTGAGAAGGTCTCTTCAAGGAAAAGGCTAAAGTTGAAAAAAAAAAAAAAAGGTTCAGAAATAAAAAAGTACAGGGTCTTTCAAAAAAGGAATAAATAAATCAATAGTAGAAACTGCATGGGCAACTAGGTGAAGAGAAAGTAAAATGACTGACAGTCAATCTCTGAGAAATATTTATGAAACGAATACAAAGTTAATGTGAGGCCTGCCAAGAAAGACTTGAGAGAATGGCCCAGGTTTGTTTTTTTCTGGTTAGTACTGGGTGGCCACATGTTGTCTAAGTCAGCAAAGGCTTGCATAGGGAACACTATAAAATTATAAGCAGATTTATAATATTCTAAAAAAGAATCAAAAAGAAGTTTAAATCTCTGAGTGGAAGTTTGGTTCAAAATCCTTGGTGATGGTGAGAATTCAGGAGAATAAAGAATATTAGACAATGAAATATTTCCTTACATTAAGCTACAACCTCATTCATGTATGAAGATACAGACAGCTATGTATCCTCTGCAATTCCTTAGTACAGGACCATGCATGTTCATCCAATATGCCAATTATATCCTCCCCTTGGGAGAGAGAAATAATGCACACTCACTACTTTTCATTTTCCTATTAATTTTAATTACTAGAATTGAATGTATTATTCTACCTTTAAAATTTCATATCATGAATGCCTGCTGAGAATCCTTCCAAAGTGCATTTTAAACAATTCCATTTTTCATGTCTGTGTTAAAAAAGATAGGCAAGAAATAACATTGCATTTCATTCAGAGCTACATTTAATATACATCTCCTTTATGCTTTTCCCTTTGTACAAAAGATAGCATCAGGAACCCTTGAACACATATTTTGGGGGTATTTTGTTCTGGGTGAAAAAGACTCTTCACTGGGATCGCAGACCATTGAATGCCCTATCGGTCCTTACAGCTCTCCAACCCTTCCCGGAGGGGTGCAGTGCTAGCTTGTTTCTGATTCAATATTTTTATAGATTCCAACTGTCAGCAATAGGAAAATGTACTGTGAACCTCCCTTTTCCTGTTTCTGAACACCTTGTCCTGCTGTACAGATTTCTTCAGCACAGACAGAAAACACAAAGCACAAATCCTGGTAGTCACACCAATGAAGGCCTCCATTTGCATACCCTTCATAATTCAATTTAATTTTTTTTTTGTCAAGAGTCCTGAATGCTTCATGTTTGCTTTAATCAGAATGTTGACATTTACACGGAAGCCAATTTCTCTTTTTCTCCTCCGTGTTTTGTTTAACCACGACAAGTGACAGCAAACTGGAAAGAACAGACTTTTTAAATTGGCTCCTTGCCCAGAATGCATCATTTCTCCTGAAGCTTTTCCTCTTTCAATGCATCACAAGAGGAAATGTGAAAACACTCTTCCAGCACAAGAGTGAGGTGTTACTGCTCATAGATAAAGATTTGTGTTGTATTTTAAAACTAGATTGCTGTACAGTTTCAAGCTATTAGCAACAGCCTATTACGCTGCAGCTCTGGGTCCCTGGGGAGATATGTTTAGTGTATTTCAGTAATTCAAGCCAAATAGAATACTACATGAGAAAATATCTAATGTCAAAAACATCGGCTTCTAAAAGCAGTGGGAAGCAAGAAGCAAGCATGGCATCACTCACTAAGTAACTCCAGTGTTTCCTCTGATCTTTCCAGGTTATGCCCCAAATGTTGGAGGGAAGTCCTATTGAAAAACCCAGCATGTGGTTATCTAGCAACCATTCAGAAAACCACCAATAGCAGCAACAAGCACCCTTTCTTCTGCAGCAGAACAGGCTCCTGTTGAGGTCCACATTTAATCTCTAGAAATTCCAGGAAATTTTAGTTTTAAATTTGAATGCAAATGTGCATATATATATATATCTGATTTAGTCATTTAAAATAAGACTTTGGACAAGTTTGTGTCAAACATAGTCAAAGCTGCCCACTCCCGGCATCCATAGTGTTTGAAATAAAAGGTATATCTCCTCATAGAATTCAGTTTGCCTCAACAGAGAGACAGCAAAAGGAAATAGCAGACACTGAAATTACAGATTTTGTAGACTGAAATAATATCATCATCTGGTAGATGTTTACAGGAGTCACTGAGACTCCAACCGGCCCACAGGAAGAAACTTTCCTCCATAAGCCCTTGCAAATATGCTTTCCCAAGTCAACGCCTAAAGGACCAGGGATTTAGCAGAAACAACCAAAAGGAAGTCTAGTGAGTGGGCAGAGAACATTTTGCTTTTCTTGTTGCCTTGCTGAGGGGAGATCACATACAAGAACCATCAAAAAATCCATTCAAGGAGAAAAGCAATGACCTCAACAGGGATTTTTTTTTTTAATTCTGAATTATAATTTACCAGCTCGACCTCAACTTAATTGCTTATGAATGTCACTTCATTCACTGAGAAAGCAGAAAGCTGCAAATAGCAGCCTTAGACATTAAACTAAGCTTCTGTATACAAGGTAGTCCTAGCCTAGTATATTTTTCACTGAGGATCAACAGCAACAACAAAATAATGATTGCTAAAAACAGTGAGTGTTGGTTATGACTGTGCATGCAAACAAACTAAAGAAACTTATTCTCTTTTTGTTAAAAATAAAGGAGCTAAAACTATGAACAACTTCAAATATATCTTGCCTTTCTTCTTGCTATGGCATCTCAAAGTCCATCTTTAGCCTTTTCTTAAAACTGCAAACCTGCCTGAGGGAAAGAGTAGACAGAATCCTAACAAAACAAGATGGTTAGAGAATTCTTCTTTTGCCACCACAGTCCCAGTGAAAACATAAAAGAGTACCCTTCCATAGAAAAGATGTGACCAGATTTGGGCATAAAAGAAGATATATATATATATATATATATATAGATAGATAGATAGATAGATAGATAGATATAGATATAGATATAGATATAGATATAGATATAGATATAGATATAGATATCTTTTGATATACATATATCAAGATAAACAAAAAATGTCTAATAACATGAAGAATATGCAGTGAAAGAAGATCAGCAGAGGGAGCTTATAGAAGGAAAAGATCAAGGAAACACCTTGAAAGCTGGGCATGATGACACACACCTGCAAGTTGCATGCAAGTTCCAGGGCAGTAGGGAAGACAAGGCAAAACTCAGCACCAAAAGCAACCAAGCAAACAGATAAAGCAAAACTCTTGGGAAAAATGTCAACATAAATGTTCTTAGTTGCTGTGGACAAACCCATCAGTGTATATGTAGGGAGATGAGGGAAATAGGTGAAATAGAGAGGAGTTCATTTAGTAATTTAGGATTTTAGGAAAGTATTTGTAATGGAAGGTGGAGGGCATGTTTTCTCAGAGAACAACACATTCTCTCACACTGGGGTACCAGAAGCAGAGGATCAAGCTGTGGCAAGGTCCCAGTCTCTCAAGGACTCCCAGAAAGAGCCTCTAACTTGACTTTCTTTAAGCTTCTGATATTCCTGGGTGTCCTTCACAGTTCTTGACTTTTAGAGATTACTAAAGACTCTTACTTTATGTTCATGTACTGTCTCCCCGCCCCCTTTCCGTGTGTGTATTTTCCTGTGTATGAAATTGTGAGTTTAGATGTATGCATGTAATGGCTAAAAGGCAACTTCCAATTCCAATCATCAGAACAAGTCCTCCTTGTTTTTGTGAGAAAGGGTCTCCAATTGAACTCATCAAGGTAGTTAGAATGACTAGTCAATGAGCTTCAAGGATCCACTTATCTCTGCCTTCCCAGCTTTGGGACTAAAGGTACACATCACCTGTCCATTTTGGGGTTTTTTGTTTGTTTTGTTTTTCTAATGTGGGTCGAGGATTGATTATTGGTCCTGATGCTTGTGTGCACTTTGTTGAGTGAGCCATTACCCCAGCCCTATAATGCTTTTTTATAATCACCAAATTGTTGTCAAAGAGTCAAGTCACAATTTCATATTAATTTATTTTAATCTGAATAGATTTTTAAGTAGAGTTACCTTCATTGGTTTTGGAGATCAGAGATTGAACATAATTTTTAGAGAAGCCATAATTAACCTTTGAAAGAGAATCATGTTTTATATTTTTATTATATCTTCTAAGGTAAAGATAGAATGAAAAGCAAAAATTATGCCCCAAAAAATATATTTCCACATGATATCATGTCTCAGACCATGAAACAAATTATTCTAGAAAAGGATATTTTGATAGTTAATTGTCATTATGAATGTCACTGGATTTAGAATCACCATGGAAACATATCTCTGTGATTTCCTGGTATCTCTTTAAATGTAGTTTCAGAAAGAATAAATGGAGATGGAAAAATGAACCCTAAGGGTGGGGTAGACACCATACAGTGAACTGGGTGAAGGCTGAATAAAAAGGAAAAGGTGGGTCTTTCTTTTACCTGCTTTCAGGTGCAAAGTGACAGTGTTCCTGCTCCTGCTACCACACCTTCCTTCCATACTTCAGGGACTCTGCTCTCAAACTGAGTACCAAGGTAGACCTCTCCTCCTTAAGCTGGATTCGTCCTGTATTATGTCAGAATCTTCCCGTCATGTTGTTCAGTTCTATATAAAATTGCTTCGGGAAGCCATTTTTGGCTTAAACGTAGATGTTTTTGTTTTGTTTTGATTGATTGTTTTCCTCATTAATTGTTTTAAAGTGTTATAATCTAAGGTTAGGGAGTCAAAGGAGTTGGCCATCTTGATGGTAACTTCTTCTTTCTCATTCTCTCCTTGATCTCCTTTACATTTTAAAATATGTTGTAGTTAGAAAACAAAAGTATGGTTTTCCTTATGGCATTTGAAATCTCATATATGAACAAGATGTCCAGGTCCTGACTCTCCGTATGCTTCCCCTCTCTGTCTCTGCCTCTGTGTTTCTCTCTTTTTTTTTCCCTCCTTCCCTCCCCCTCTCTCTTTTCTTTTAATTATTCCTAAATAAACCTATATCTAGTTCATAAATTTCATTTTCCACCTGGAATTATTATTTCTTCACATCAAGTGGAGACTTGCATCTCAGTTTAAACATGATTAGTATTTTTCTTTGACATGATCACATGATGCCCCAGACCAAGACATCTGATTTTTTTCTTTTAAAATGTTGTCTTTAAGATTTTCCCAAAATTTATGTCTGAGACATATCTGTGTTATATTGTCATGTGGGTTTGTTGGTTTTGGTTTTTTTTTTCTGGTTTCCCTCAAAACAAATAGTTACTGTATACCCGAGGATATCCATGAACTTCTTTGTCTCATTCACCCGAAATCTGACATTTAGAGTAAAATTAAAATTAAAAAAATAAAATGCTCCAACTCCACACTTTCTGGTGTTAATTTTGACACCAGAAATTAACCTGATTTTTTTTTTAGCTTAAACTTTTGGTTCTATTTTACAATCCATTTTCTCTTACTAGATTGTCAGATTTTGGAAAAGAACATGGTTTACCTTTAAAAGAATAGCTTATTTTTAGTATGCTCCGCAGCACATCTGAGATCAGTTGAATGCAAATTGTAATAGTTGCTTTCCCCTTGTATTTCCTTGGTTTAGTTACTCATTATTTTAAAGCAGAAATGCATTTCATCTTACTGGTGATAGGTGTTCCTTGTTGCTCTTCTGATAATCTGAAAGTACCAGCAAGCAAAAGCAAGGGCCTGAGTGACAGGAGCAAAGGCCTGAGTGACAGGCTTATGGCTTTGTGGCTCCATCCTGAGGATAATTAACTCCTCTAGACCAGCTGTGACCCCTGCTGGGAGTCAGACTGTGCCCAACATGATGAGAGAATTGGTCCCAAATGAAACCACTACACATGCATCTCCACAGTGCGAAGTGATTTTAATGAACGGAAGGCCTGCCAAACACAAAAACCAATGCAGAATATGGGGGCCAGGTTGTTCCCCAGAGATCCTTGCAAATGATTGGAGAATTTGAGGAAGCATGTCCAGTGTCCAGATTGTGAGAAGGAGACAGCAGTGAGCCCACACCCTTCCCTATCTCCCTTACACTGTTTCCCATGGATTGCTGGATATTTTTTCTATGTCTAAATTTTAGGAATGAGAAATTTTGCCTCTAGGTTTTGGTCTTTTTTTCTCACCTTTTAAAATGCAAATACTTTAGGGAAGGGAACAGCTGGTCAGTCATTTTGATCTTAATGTAATGAGTTTATTAGAACCAGCCTGCAGAGGGAATTCTGACACAGTACAGAAGATCCCACAAACAAGGTTCTCTTTTGAAGCTTTCCAGGGCTAGATAATTTCCCCACAGGAGTATTTCCCAGACTCATTGCCTTATGATGACTCTCACACTTGCAGATGGGAGGCAGAGAGCAGAAATTGAGGAACAGGATCACAGGAGAGGCTGTCAGTTTGGGTGGAGCTGCCACATGACAGGTAAAGTAACTGCAAAATCTTTTATATTTAACATCATGAACAGCCAAAGAGCACAGTGAATTCTTATTGGAGTCCCCTTTGTTTAGCAAAGTCCTGTGGTTTAAATATTAAGAGAACAGCTGCAACTGAAATTCAGCCAAGTAGTGTTCAAAATGACACAACAAAACCAAAACTAGTTGGCTTAAAGTAGGGTGGCCACCCAAAATACTGTCCTTTATCTTTAAATCCATGATCATATCATCAAGACTTCTATGCAGAGATAGGAACAATCCAGGAATAAATACAAATTATGAGATGACCAGATTGACCACAACATCGAGGGTAAACTTTCCATATTTGTAACATTCTTTAAGCACATTTTTCACAAGTATCAAGTGCAAATGGATATTAGGCAGAATATCAGTAGAAAATTATATTCAGCTCAAGCCTTAACTGTGGATATTCTCAAATGATTGAGCTTACCTGAATGTCTTTTCTGATATAAACATTAATTTTTTACATGTCCCAAATAGTTAATTCTGTATTTAAATGAATCTTGTAAAAAAATATTCAGTGTTGCAGCTGAGGTCACAGGTCTAATATAGGATTAATGGCACCAGAAACACAAAAGAATGAAGAACTTTGTTTAGTAGGTAAAAATAGGTTAGCATTATTTGGGGGGGTGGGGGTGGAGTAAAGCTATTGATGAAAATTAATTTGATTCAAAGCTAAATATTCCCTGTATCTTTCAAAATCCTCCTTTTAAATAATGGACCAGTAAAAAGTTCCCTTTATCCTTCCGCTCCCAACTTTCTGAAAGGCACACACCATGAATGGTTTCTGAATCACTGTTTAGCTAATCTTGCACATAAACTTTCAGATGGGGCATCACCATTTAACTGTTGAGACACTTGATCTTATGGAGATTAAGATGACAAAACAATGTGAAGACTCTTTAATAACTGGCCTAACCAGTTGATGGATGGCTGCTGAAAACCTCAGCATTACTTCCCATTTCCTAAGAGGAAAAGGGGAATTCACAGGGAAACCCCAAATGCTATTTGTTTGATGCAGTTTTCTATCACAATAAAAATATACTGAGGTTCAAAGCATAGTAATTTTTGCATAGGATGAGTCCATTGTTGTAAGACATAGAATATAGTCCAAGGTTAAAAATCTGCATTCCCCTCCCTCCCAATCTAGCTCTCTAATAGGAAGGATGGAGAAAGTTCAGAACAAGCTCACAGAATTGGGGTTTCCTTAAGGTATTTTAAAGATATCAGAATACTGGTACATTAGTTACTTATCTCAGATAGTGTGGTTGTAATTAGTGATTATTCTACAGTAGAACCAACAGATTGAGTTATTCAGCAACAATTTATGGAACTGAGCAGTAAGGTCCATGTTGTACAGTCATTTTTTTTTTGTGGATGGCTGACACTATGTTTTGAGTAGTATGTAATGTAACATACAGGAACCAGACTAGAGTCCCCCCTCCTTTAGATCTACAGTTCACTGTTCTTCCTATTGGGCATTATGTGTTCTGAGTTGCCAGTATCAACAGAAATGGAATAAAATTACTTTAAATTAAAATATTCAGCCAATGTCATTTTAAAATAGTGGACATCTTTCTCTTCTTACAGTAAAACTTCCATAGAGTAGAGGTATAGATGCTATAAAACATTACGTTAAGAATATGCAAAGTAGAGACCTAATAGAGTTGTGAGAAAAAATAAAATCAGTGATGCAGTCACTCAAAGTAATAAAACATCAGAACACAGAAAGGATAAAAGGTATGGTGCCCCTGCCTGTACTTAGGGGTTTGTCTGGAGTGACACATGTCCCCCATCACAGAAGCCTGCTCTGCAGAAGTCTACTCTCAAGCAGACTTCTGGGTTGCCTAGATAAGAGCTTGACCTCTGTGGAATGACAAATATAATTGGCCTGAGAATGATCTATCTCAAGGCCTTCACCTAAAAGTGAGAGTTCTCAATTCTTATTTCAGAAGTCATAGGTGTCAGATAAAAATGGGAAAATTGGAAATGCTTTAGTTCATGCCTATAAAATAGCTAGGAATACTTTAATGTAAGAAAATGTTATTTAGCAAAATGACTTGTCCTATCTCAAGCCAACTATCCTGCAAAAAGAAATAACCTATTTTATATATTATGCCATCCCTGTTTATCTGCTGCAGTCCCCCAGTTATTTGAGAAAACCATACCCTTCTTATTGTCTTAACTATTGCAAATTATCACTGGTTTAGAAAAATTGAATCTCCCATTCAGTCCAATTGCACCGCAGTCTAAACTCTTTAAAATGTTACAGAATGAGCCATTTGGGTCTGTCTGTTACAGAGAACTCACATCCTGATGAAATAATGGCCCTTTGTTATCAGGCATCTTCTTCTCACATACCACCCTTGGGGTTGACACATTAACATGACAATTGTCTTTCAGAGAGCAGACAATATGGTCTCCAGTGTAAGAAAGAACCCACTATGCTAAATTACTGGAATTCAAAAGAAACAAACTATTCTTTCTAATAAAGAAAAAAATCAGAAGCATCAACTTTCCTATAAACAAAAAATAGCTGGGTAGTTTCTGAAAGTTTGACAGTCTCTACTACAGAATGAAGTGGTGCCACTCTGGTTTCAGACCACACAGCTAGATTATATTATCTGTTATTCTAACTTATTTGCTAACATCCACTAACAGAGCTGAAATGTATTGATGATGCTTATTGTGTTCCAAAATATAACAGGCAAAGGCTCAAGCAGACTAGCAATAAGTCTGTGGCTTCATAGCAGGTTTTCTTTTATTGTTTCTGGACAGTCAAATAGACCTAGTCAATGAAGATTTCTTGGTCCTCAGTGCCAGTTCACCCCTTTCTCACTGCTGGACACATAGACCCCAAAAGATAATCCAAAATTTCCATCCTAAGGATGCCCAAGGAACAAAACATAGAGCCCTCAAAAGGAGATATCATTGTCTTTGAAAGAACTAATATATATGTGCACCAGTCTTGAGATGTCATGAATAAACCTTAAGGATGGTTGGTCATATACAGACACTAGGATGTTACTGTTTTGGAGGTTCAAATCCAAAGTCAAAGTTTCTAAGCTGGTTCTACATCTGTGAGAACTCTCTTTTTTGGTTATACATAGCTGTGTTTGTGAGTTGTTTAAACACAGACTTTTTTTTTTAATCAAAAATAGATTATT
The DNA here is from genome assembly GCA_004025045.1 of Sigmodon hispidus. Taxonomy (NCBI): domain Eukaryota; kingdom Metazoa; phylum Chordata; class Mammalia; order Rodentia; family Cricetidae; genus Sigmodon; species Sigmodon hispidus. The sequence goes on along the minus strand of PVIH01000406.1, from coordinate 156,860 downwards.
TTTCTCTCTCAACCAGTTTAGTCTTTCCATTCCTCCTAGATCCCTCTACACCTCCTGTTTTTCCCAGATCCACCTCCTTCTGTTTCTTCTTCAGAAAAGTACAAACATCTAAGAGAAGACAGTCACACAGGATAAAACGAGACACAATAAGTCAAGGCAAATATCCTCATATTGAGGCTGGATAAGGCAACACAATAAGGAAAAAAGAGTCTCATATGCAGATAAAATAGTCAAAGATACACTCGCTTCCATGGTTAGGAGTGTCACAAAAAGACCAAACTAACAGCTATAACATATATGCAGAAGACCTGGCACGTACCCAAGCAAGGCCTGCGTTTGCTGTTTTGGTCTTTCTGAGCCCATATGATCTCTCCTTAGTTGATATTGTGGGAAATCAATGAAACAAGTGCTACTGATGTCCTTTTACGCTCATAGACTGGAGCCCTGTTGAGTCATCATATGTAACCATGTATTGAAGCTTTAAGGTGATAAAAGGGCTCAGAAACTAGAGAATACTGGAAACAAATTAATAACTGTAAGGTTTCTATCAGCAACCACTTAACTGAAAGCTAAGAGGCTGTAATAAGGATATTAATAGCTGAACAAGAAGCTGGCTTGACAAAGACTGGAGAGAAACTTTATGGTATATATCTTCATTGGTTATTTTAGTGGAGTCAGTAGCCAAATAAGGAAATATCGAACATTGGCTGACAGACATGCTTGTGATCACTAGTATTAGAGAGAGTAGCACAAACTCAAAACTGGCTGATGACGTTGGCTAGTTATAGGACTTTTCAGTTTTTTGCTAGATGTAGAATTTAAGGTAAAACTCAACCCTTCCTATAGTTCAATCCCTTATCTTTAAAGTACAGTACAGTGATAGCCCCATCCTTCTGCCACTAGATCAGATGCCATGTGAAACATGTAAGACATTCTTTATAGAATGTGCCAGATACCAGCCTCTCAGTAGATTCCAGGAATTAGCTTGATATTACTAGCTCAAAAACCACCAGAAACTGTATGCTAACACTTTTTCTTGTTCTTAAGGAATTACTGTGCTGATAGATTTTGTTTGTCTTAACTTTTGACAGAGGCAGGGGAATGCTCAGGTCTTCCTTGCCTTGAACCCTGTTGCTCAACTTTGAGACATTGTGCCAAATCTGGAAAGACCTGTCTTATTTTGGTTTGCTTCCACAGACATGAAATCTCCTGAAAGAGACAACTCAAAATAAAATAGCTCTCCATGAATTTTTTATTTTGAAAACTTTTGAATATTACAATTTTCAGTTTCTGATTCTGATTTAGAGCAGCTCATCCTAGTAAAGCTACATAACCTCATCTCTTCCTTTCTTTAGGAGAGGTACAACTTTCTCTGTACTTGGAAGATAGGACTCAGCCTCCCAACCAAGAGTTCATGTGTTGTTTAAGAACCATAGAAACTTTTCTGCTGTGACCTACCAGCCAGCTAACCTTTCATCTTAAAATCACTTAACCTTTTGTCTCTGTAAATGTGTTTTCATTGAGCTTTAAAAATGTCTCTGAAAATGTGTTTGGCCTCCATCCAGAACAGGAAGATTCTTTCCAGCCATTAGGAAATGGGTCAGAATTCTTATGAGCAAAGAGGCTGTGTTAAGACACTACAGATATTTTAAATAAAGGACACAAACACAGACACACAAAACCAAGCTAAAACATACTAGTTTAAATGTAAGATTGGGGAGTGCACGTAATAATTTGATGTATAACACAATAATTATGAAACACCAAAAGAAAGTTAAGATATGAAAACTGAATGAGAAAGGGTATTGAGCAAGACAGTAAAATCAAATGTTAGAAATGTATTTGTAATATATATTATCTGAATTACAAAGTCAAAGATTACAGACTCAGATGGGAAACAATCCCAATTTAAAAAAAAAGAAGTGTAACTTTTAGAGAAAGACTGGGGAAAAATATGAAGGCTTAAATGCAATAAAAATGGCTTTCCATGTAAAGTACTTCAAAGAGACAAACAGAATCATTTCCAGAGACCAGATCAATCTATTGTGCCAGCAAAGGCAAATATAAAGTCAAACTTTACACCATGTTGCATCAAAAAATACAGGAAATTTGTAAATGTTTGTGAGAATATGAATTGATAAAACCTTTGTGGAAAGACATTTGTCAATAACTATCAAAATTACAAGTATATTTTCTTTTTGATTTAGCAAATCCACTGCCATATATATATATACATATATATGTACATATATATATGTACATATATATACATATATATATATATATATATATATATATATATATATATATATAAAACAGATGTTTCTTTGGACTGCCAGCTCACAAAACACACACACATACAAGCATACATACACATGTCTGTGCACACACACACACACACACACACACACAAATCCTCCCCAAAACACAAAAACAAACAAACAAACAAACAAAACTCCAGAGACTTAGCTTCTAATAGAAAAAGCCTGAAAGATTGCACCAATCATAATGAATATCCAAAGGACAAGAATTTTAAAAAGTCATAGTAGAGCTATATAGGGTAATATCACATAGCAAAATAGGGACTAAAGGAAAAGATTTCCTTCTTGATTGTATTATGAGTCTGGGGTCATTCAAGATTCACCAGTCTGACTGTGAATACATTTTAACAAGTATGAGGTTTTATTAAACAATACTGGTCTAGATGATGGACACTGTCTAGATCTACATCTCAAACTCAGACTCAGAGTATGACACTGAATTAAATTAGTCAGGGGCTTATAAAGGCAAAACTGATAAGGCTCCATAATTTCTGTGTTGTGTAATTACAGAAAAGCACACACCCTGGCATATTTTTTTTTCTGCCTATTTGTAATCAAGCACACATCATGTGCACTTGCACTGGGGCAGCAAAGCTTGTTTCCAGAGGAAAAAATGAGTGGTCTGTTATCTTACATAAATTCCAGGAAGGTATTTGTCTTTGGACAAGTGGGGCTTACAGGTTAGAGGTGATTTTGTCTTATAGATTTTTTTTAAAGCACAGTAACTGAAACTTAAAACATAACATTAGCTAGAACAATTGGAATTTCCTCTAAGAAATTTCATTAAATCAAGGATGGAAGGCAAACATGGACCCCTACCTTAGTTTACTCTTTTAGTGTGGCAGGCTGGGAAGAGAACATCAAATGTATACTTTACACAACTTGCTTGAACACATTGACCTATTTATTAACTGCTTAGGATACCAAATTATGTTTTTCTATGTTGTTTGCTTGTTTTTGGTCATGACAAAACAAGCTAACATTTTATTTGAATTCGAATGAGATTATATTATAATTTCTGTTATTTTTCTATTGGAAAATTTTAATCTCCTATTCTTAGTGCAAAATTCAATTAAAATTAAAGAAGGCACCTAAAAAGATGTCTACAGTCAGTGAGTAGCTCAAAAGAATTTGACATGTTTTTACAAATGACTATCCCGAGGAATATAAATATTATACAGATGTAGGTTGCTGAACAAAGAGAAAGCAGACTTTAGCCTTGCAAAAAAAGTGTTCAGAAAGTCACAAGAGAAAATCACTTCTCAAACTGTTGTCTTATTAAAACTACAGTGGGCACATCTACAGTGGATATAGCCTCACTCACCCTGGATATAAGGAGTTACCCCTGTGTACCCTATGGAATAAGGGGCTAAATGAGTGGCACCTGGACTTTGGAAGTCAGGTGTTCACGCACAGCCTATCAAGCTGATCTATTTTGCTTATCTTGGATCTTAAATGGGACACGTTAACATAAGAATATTCATAGAAAGAGTAAGCAAGATGAATTTCACCTACAGGGACACTGTACTAAAATTCTCTAGAAAAGTATTTCATCTATCTTCATTTAATCACTTAGCGAATTATTGGTTCTCTGCTTCCCCTGCATTCTAAGATTTAGGGCAAGTATATGAATATGCCCACTCCCAAGCAATAGCTCTTTCCACTAACTTCTAGGGCCTGGGAAATCATATATTTATGCTCATGCCCAAGCAATGGTAGCACAGTGGTGAGAATGGTATTATTTCTTCTTTCTACGTTCTTCTCCCAGACTCCATATTCAGATGACTGGGCTAGTGTAAACCCTATGACATCACTGACCACATCAAAATAATCAGTTAAGTATTTTATCACTTTTATCCTTGTATTTAATGATGTCTAGGTAGGTAATGCTTAGGACAATATCTATATAGTCACCTGAATGCCAAGATATGTGCTGATGGAATCACTGGATATGGTGCCCTGGGCACAATGGCAGACATTTGAAGAAGTTGCTTTGGCTTAAAGAAGTAAGCAGTGTTAACATCTGTGTAACTACTGACATAGGTAAAGTGGCAGGAAGTCATGAAATGCAGCTCTCTTTGTTGATAATTACCAAGAGATGGTGATAGACTCCAGTGAAACAATGACAAAAAATATTTTTTAAGTATTCCGCATTTTGTCATTTTCAGGGGGTTGGAATGATGCATTAGTCACTTTTCTTGTAACTAAAAGAAAAAAGCTGAAAGATTTTATTTTATTTTAAGAAGATGATTTTTTTTTTGACTCACAGTTTTGGGAGCCAGAAAGTGTAGCTGCTAAACCAGTTCTGTACCAGGAGCTTGAGATTCAGGACTTCTTACATCTTCAATAATCAAAAAGAACTTATGCCTTGAAAAAAGGCTGGGTTATAACTCTGAATGATCTACCTTTAATAAACTACATGTTCTAGCTATGTTCTCTACTCCACAGGTTTTACAATCTCCCACCACATCACAACCAAGTGGGTACAAAATGTTAAACCATAATGGTCTATAATTTAAACATATCTTAAAGATAATGTGTAATCCCAGTCTTTTTTTCCCAAATATCATTCTGAGGCTGTGACTGAGACACATAACTACACTGAAAAAAATTCTTTAAGTAGGAGCATGGAGAATGGACATTAACTTTGCAAGACCAGATAGAAGCAAAAGCTTCTTGCTCCATAGCACAGAGAACCAATCTGACCAAACTGGGATGTGGGACTGGTCCTAAAAGCTTTTGCAAAAAGGGCTAAACAAACAGACATTCATATCTTTTAGTAATTTTATGTTATTATAAGGGTATGTGTAATAATGAAACTTCACTCTCAGTTTGTAAGGGTTTTTAACTGCCAGGAGATTCACCTGAGCATGCCTGTGAGGCTGTTTCCAGGAACATTTCAATGAAGGAAAAAAATAGTACATATATGTGGACACTATTGTCCCAAGGGCTGGTTTCTAAAGTGAGTATAAAGAAAACAAAAGAAAGCCAGTTGAGCACATGATTCACCCACATGTGTAAGAGCTGGAACCTGCTGTGACTACCATTAATTCCATGTCACAATGGACAGTCCATTCAGACCGTGAGCCATAATGCAATCTTCTTACTTTAATTTGCTTACTATTAGCTATTTAGTTCACAACAGTGAGGAATGCAGCAAATATAAAATATATGATCTTTTATGAAACATCTTTCTTCAGCCAGAGGCAGGATTTTGAAAATGATTCATCTGAACACTGCCTATGCTTAAGGAAATGAAGAGCTGAGTCCTGATGGACTCATTCCCACAGAATATACATTCCCACAGAATGAACCACAAATGACCAGGTTAAAGATAGGAATACCTTTATAAACTGCTCTCTATGTAATTGACTGTATTCAAGTTCACCTTTCTTAAGTTTAGTATGAAAAAGTTGCATCTCTTCCCTGGGACAGAATCCATGATCACTTATTCTAAAATTGTTTCCAGAAATTCTCTAGAATCTGGCATTAACCTATCTTCCTGGCACATGTTTCCACATCTTCAAACACACACCTGAGAACTCAAATAGCTCACAGTCAGAATTGGCAATCTTACATGTGATAACAAAATGGAAAGCTTCCAGCCAAGAAATATTTTAAATGACATAAGGTGTGACAGATGATGCCTCCCTCCAAAAAATTAAAAAGAAAAAATCTCAAGGGCAAGTGAAACCACCCTCACATGAGAGCATTCTGATATAAAGGCAATATACAAATCACTGTAGAGGTCTTCTCAGAAAGCAGAACCAGACTCAGCTTGAGCATGTGTGGGGTGGAGGAAGTCACTGCTTACACAGTGTGACTTGGAGGAGCCTGCCAGGCGTGAGGTTTCCCACACTTTCTCCTGCATGGAATTGTTTAGTACCTGAAATTCACCCATGTCTTACTTATGGCTCTGAACGTCATTAGAAATGCAACTTCTTCTATAATTACCAGTTCTGAAAGGGCAAAAAGTATTTCACTGACTGCTGTTCAAGCAACTGATCTCATGATCTACTTTAAATTCTGGTTGAGTTCTGTTGCTGGTAATGAATATCTGACCACATTTTTTTTCCTGTATAGTGTAACACAAGCTTGGGGCTATATAACCTTCATGCTTTGCTCAGTGACATGATGTCATTCTTGTTCTATTGCCATCATGACACCCTGTGAGGACAGATCCTCATCTCTCTGTAACCATCAGTCAAATAAACTTTTTCTTCTTGAAGTTGCTTTTGTTCAAGCTATTTTACTACAGCAACAGGAAAGTAACTGATAAGCTGATCCAATTGGGCTATAATTCTCTTTCTTTGCCCCATCTTTGTATGGTTTGGGTATCAGGGTGACTATAGCCTTATAAAGAGTTTGGCAGTGTTCCTTCTGTTTCTATTTTGTGGAACAATTTGAAGAGTATTGGTACTAGTTCTTCTTTGAAATTCTGATAGAATTCTACACTGAAACCATCTGGCCCAAGGCTTTTTTTGGTTGGGAGACTTAATAACTCCTTTAATTTCTTAGGGGCTATAGATTTATTTAAGTTTTTTATCTGGTCTTGATCTAATTTTGGTAAATGGTACTTGTAAGGATTCTTGGCATTTTACACAGCTGAGCCAACTAGGCTCAGGTGAGATGCACCTTGTACGAAGGCATGCCCCTGCAGCATTGCTTACAGAAGCACCTCCCTGGGCCCATGGCTCACATCCTTACATGCCCCTTCCCTTAAAAGAGATTTTGCACGCATGCTCTGGTCTCTCTCTGTTCCCTGACTTCTGTCCTGCTCCTCTGGTTCTGCACCTGCCTGGGAATTCTCTCTTAAATAAACTCTCATGGGTGGCCTTGATAGTGTATATTTGCTTTCACATGTGAAACTAACAGTACTTATCCATTTCTTTTTGGTTTTCCAATTTTGTGGAGTTCAGCATTTTTAATTATGACCTAATGATTCTCTGGATTTCCTTGGTGTCTGTTGTTATGTACTGTGTTTCATTTCTGATTTTGTTAATTTGGGTATTATCTCTCTGCCTTTTAGTTAGTTTGGATAAGTGTTTGTCTATCTTGTTGATTTTTTCAAAGAAAGAAAGAAACAAACAAACAAAATCCCTCTTTGTTTCACTGAGTCTTTGTATTGTTCTCTTTGTTTAATTTTTATAAATTTCAGTCCAGAGTTTGATTATTTCCTGCCATTTACTCCTTCTGGGCGAATTTGCTACTTTTTGTTCTAGAGCTTCTAAATGTACTTTTAAGTGGATTATGTGAGATTTCTCCAGATTCTTTATGTAGGCACTTAATGCTATGAAAATTTCTCTTAGTATTGCTTTAATCATGTCCCATAAGTTTGAGTATGTTGTGGAATTATTGTTTTATTGAATTCTAGAAAGTCATTATTTTTCTTTCTTTCTTTCTTGACCTAGAAGTGGTTCAGTTGAGAGATGTACAGTTTCCATGAGTTTGTAGGCTCTCTGTAGTTTGTGTTGTTGTTGATTTAACTTTAGGACATAGTGATCTGATAGGACACAAGGGGTTATTCCATTTTTTGTCTATTAATATTTGCTTCATGACTGAGTATATGGTAAATTTTAGAGAAGATTCCATGGTGTGCAGAGAAGAAGGTATATTTCTTTGTGTTTGGGTGGAATTTCATGTGAATATATATATATATATATATATATATATATATGATTGATTTTAGTTTATAAGCTATTTTGGTAGATATTAGGATAGCTATACCAGCTTGCGTCTTAATTCCATTTGATTGAAAAGTCTTTTCCCAACCCTTTATTTGAGGTAGTGTCTAAAGGTGTGTTTCTTGTATATAGCATAAGGATAAATCTTGATTTCGTATTCATTCCATTAGCCTGTGTCTTTTATAGGTGAATTTTGTCCATTTATAATATAAGGGATATTAATGACCAGTGATTGTTAATTCCTGATGTGGGATCATCTATTGCTTGTGTTTTCCTAGGTGTATCTAGCTTCCTTATGTTGGATTTTTCCTTCTAGTGCTTTCTGTAGGTCTGGATTTGTGGATAGGTATTATATGCAAAAATTTCACTATCTTGCCCATTTGACCTATACTCACTTAGTCCCAAATGAACATACAGAGATTTATAATAATTGTAAACTCTTTGGCCAATAGCTCAGGCTTATTACTTCCTAGCTCTTATTCTTTAAGTTAACCTATAATTTTTATCTATGTTTAGCCATGTGGCTTGGTACCTTTTTCTTTGAATAATTCTAATCTTGTCTCCTCTGTGTCTGGCTGATATCTGCATTTTGCCTTTCCTCTTTTCAGAATTATCCAAGTATGGTAGCTCTACCTCTACTTCCTGCTTAGCTTTTGGCCAGTCATTGTCTTATTGAACTAATATGAGTAATGGATCTTTACAATATGCAAGGTATTGTTTAAATCTGTTTTTTTCATGGAATATCTTATTTAGTCCATCAATGATGATTGAGAGATTTGCTGGGTATAGTAGTCTGAGCTGATATATGTGATCTCTTAGTGCCTGTATATCATTTATTTGTCCAGGATCTTCTGGCTTTCTTTGAGAGTTTGGGTGTTATTCTGATGGATCTGTTTTTATAAGTTACTAGAACTTTTCCCTTTGAAGAAAATATTCTGTCTTTATTTTTGTATGTTTAGAGATTTGATTATTATATGGCCAGAAGAATTTTGAGGAACAGCTCTAGTCTATTTGGTCTTCTGAAGGATTCTGGTATTTTAATAGGTATTTCATTTTTAGAAAAATTGAATAGTTTTCTTCTATGATTTCATTGAATATATTTTCTTTGTCTTTTGGCTAATATTTCCCTTCTTCTATTTTTATTATACATAGGTTTTGTCTTTTCATAGTGTTCCATATTTCTTGGACATTTTGTTATGTGATTTTTTTTGGCTTTTTTGCTTTCTTTGACTGATGAATCTATTTCCTCTAGTGTATCCGCTATGCCAGAGATTCTTCCATTTCTTGCTTTTTATTGCTTATGCTTGCATCTGTAATTCATGTTTGTTTGCAGATATTTTCCATTTTCAGAATTCCCTTGGTTTGTGTCTTCCTTATTGCTTCTATTTTAATTTCAGGTCATGAACTATTTTCTTCACCTATTTTACTACTTTTTCTTGATTATCTTGCTTTTGTTAAGGAATTTTTTGATGTCTTTCAATTTTTTAACTTCTCTTTTCCTCATTTTCTTTAAGAGAACTTTTTATTTACTATTTAAAGGACTCTCGTATTTGTAAAGTTATTTTTGTTGTTGTTTTTTTCTGCTTCTTTAATATTGTGATGTTCAGGTCTTCCTTAACTAGGCTCTGGTGGTTCATATTGGTCTTTATGTTCTTTTAGATATTTTGCACTTCTGTCTACCAATCACTTCCTTCGATTGTTGCAGTGTCTGTGTCTCAGAGAGCTATTCTTGGTCTAGTCTATTCTGACTATGTCTGTGTCCAAAGGAGCCACAATTTTTCCATTTGACACTCTTTGTCCAATTAGAGCTGAAAGGTTCTGCAACTCAGGGAGCCTCTCTTATCCAGCTGGATCTCTTGGTCCAGTCAGTGCTGGGGAATTATGTGTTTTAGGAAATTTCTGAGGTCACCGTGGTACTGGTTGTTTTGGAAAGTTAGTGGACTTATATATTGCAGGATACAATGGGAAATGATGGAAAAGACTTGCAGTAGTCTTTCCTGTTGTCCTGTAACTTGGGGCAGCATTAGTGGTAGAAGAGAAGCATGGGTTGTTCCTTGGTGCCAAGGTCCTAGAGTCATGGCCATATTCAGTCTTGCTTTATATTTTAATGAAGTTTCACCAAGGCAACGTATCAAACAATAATTTCTTATGCAAAGAGGAGGACTATTTTTTCTAGAGATATATATTTACTCACCTTTCTTTCTTTTTTTATCTTTACCATGGTCTGAGCCTATAGCAAACTCTGGATTTTCACTCTTGTCAACTCATAGAGTTTTTCACAGTCTAATATTTTAATTCACCTCTCTCAGTAGTTCACCATAGCGAATGGTATGTTTTAATTGTTATAATTTGTTGCATTGCAAAAGTGAAGAAAAATATTAGAAGAGTAAAAAAGACAATTGGGTAGCTTTACAGTAGGAAACAAGAGCTCTAAAGAAAACTCTGTACTAAAAAGAGTTCAGGTAATCACATAATATTGAGCTTTAGGGAATTTTAGTATTAAGACATATTTCCATCCCTCAAACCAAGAGAGTCACCTGCCAGGGGAACATGGACATATAGCCTGGCATACATGTCATAGTTACAACACGGGAGGAACCAAGGAAGATAGCTCTTGATGTCATTTCCTTTTTTTTGCTTTTTTGCTTTCATCTCCTTCTTTAAGTCTTCATTGAATAAATACAAATAAATACCAAAAATGCAGACAACTTCTTGGAATCAAAAAATATTATGACAATAATTCCTGTACTTGTGAGGCAAGGTCTCTGAGAATTGATAGCAATTCAAATAGTCTATAGACTGAGATCATATAGAAGAGAAAATGAAAGAAAGGAAGAAAGAAATTGAGCAAGCAGATAAAAGATAAGGAAGACTTGAAGGGAGGATGAAAAGAAGGAAAGAAGAAAACACCAGTTTCCCAGGACATGGAAAAGAGGATGACAAGTAGAGATAAAGGTAGAACTGGAAATAGAAAGTATGGGTGAAACAATATTTCTGATTTTTTACTTTACTGCCTCTGCTATGGAGTATGTAAGAAAAATCATTTTTGTCCAGTGTTTGACCTGAACTTTGGTCACCAGTGCCTACCCAAGATGTTGGAGTTTGAAGCAGGAAGACCCTAAAATGTCACCCTGGGCTACACAGTTCTAGGCAACAATGGGCTGCAATACTGGTCTTCAGTGACTGTCTCCAAAGAACAAAATGACAAAAGCTCAAACAAACAGCTACAATCCTTTCTAACAAGTATCTTGTAACTGGTTTTCACATAAATAAGAAAGCCGCCAATGGACATGAGGTGAATGGCCTAACTTCTGGAACTTAATAGTTTACAAGTTAACTGACACGGTAGAATTGAATCCCTATGGCAGACTGCTGGAAGCAGACATGAGATGTAAAGAGGCCATTTTGTGCACTGCCACTGTGATGCCATCGTGTTTCTGGATCATAATGTTCCCATTATCTGATTCTAAACAGACCACAGGAATATCAGTGGGGTCAGAGGTTAGCTTAGCTGCTTCCTAGGCTAGAACAGATATCACTCCTGCATGCTCATCTGACAGGGTACCACGACAGCCCAGATTAAGTCCTTGTGAATCTGTGCACAGGACTCCAACAATGGATGGATTCTTCATTGTGTCCTCCAAATACTGCTCCAAAGTCTCCTCCATCCCACCCACTACACGCTCTAGTCCTAAACCCTGCCTTGTTAACAAGTTTTAACAAGGATAACATTTGTTATCCACGATGACTTCTCTCTGTTTTCTTTTCTGCTACTTTGAGGATAACCACTACTGAAAGGAACTTGGGAAGGAAAGGATTTGTTTGGCTTACAGGTCATAGTAGATCACCAAGTGAAGTCAATGTAGAGACTCAATGCAGAGGCTTGAAAGAGAAACCTTGTTCACTAGCTTTCTCCATATTCTTTGATACAGCTCAGGACCACTTGCTAAAGGAGGGCCCATCCAAGAGCTGGCTGACATTTCCCATATCAGTCATTCTTGTTTGCTTTTCACTTGCTGTGATAAACCACTATCAAAAAGGAACTCAACTCATGGGAAGATAGGACTACTTTGCTTTAGCATTTACACCTTATCATTTTTAGAAGGCAAGGGAAACACTCAAGGTAGGAACCTGGAGGCAGGAACTTAAGGAGAGATGAATGCTGCTTACTGACTTGCTCCTCATATTTGTTTTTTTTTTTCTTTTTTTTTAAGCTGCTTTTATTTTGCATCCCACAACACCCCTTACTGTGGCATCACCCAGAGTGAAATGCTGGAATGCACACTCCAATCTCAATCATTAATCAAGAAAATGCCCCACAGAATTGCTCATAGGCCAATTAGAAGAGGTTGTTCCCCAACTGATGATCTCTCTTCCCAGGGAATTTTAGTAGATGTCAAATTGATAAAATAAATAAATAACCAGAGCAATTATCAATCAAGAAAATAAACCTCAGACATGCCCAGAGACCAGTTCAATGTTAATGATTCTCTCTTCCTGGGTTGTCAAATTGACAACTAATATTAAGCATCACAGTGTCCTATTTTAAATATCTGCTTTGCTTTCCCTGAAATTAGAATGTCAAGTTTTTAAGAGAGTCTTTATGTGTTTCTTATTTAAATTTCATTTTTTCCATATATTTGGCCATAGCACTCCATTCTATTTTTGATAAGGCAACCTTTTCTTTAATTGGACTATGGCATATGATTGCAACACTTAGAAAAAATGGAAACTGGTATTCATATGTAAGTCTTTATGTTTGTGTCTACAATAAGCACTGTTGATCTCAAGCTTTCTTTCCAGGCTGAATTTTCAAATTTCTTATTACCATTTAAATGCAGAAAAGAAGAAGCTATTTCTTAGAAACATTTTTGTGAATACTCTTATAAAGAAAAGCATCACCTTTGAGTTGAAGATGATTCTGATTTCCATACATCAGGTTTGCTTCAAGCAGTGAAGAACGGTATGTGTCAGGATGGGATAGCTGGGAAGAGCAGCTTTGGTGACTGACCTGAAATTTAATATGTATTTTAAAACACAAATTGCATTGTCCCATGGTGAGGTCCATGTTGTGATGACTAGAAGCAAGGCTGTATTTTTGTAACCACATTTTCACTACAATAATCTCCAAACCACTGTAAGATGGAGGTACTAATAACCATTGGGAAATAACAGGGAGGAAAAGACACAAATTCTCATTTTCTTAATAATGAATTCCTTATTTTTCTGAATTTATTTAACCTTCACTTGACTTGAATAATAATGAAATATAAATGATTCAAAGATGATTTTTCTCATTTTCAGAACTATTTTTCCGGTATGTGCCAGAGGGAAGGTTGGCAGGGACAATGAGTCAGAAACTGGGGAAAGAGGAGAGTTATAATTCAAGTATTATTCACTATTTTAATTAAATAAAATACGTTGTTGTATGTGTGTCTGTGGCTGTGTGTTTACATGTGTTGACATGCATGTACATGCTAAAGTCTACTAGGTATCATCTCTTCGGGTGTTATCTGACTTAGTTTTCTGATAACTCACTGACCTTGCACTGATGGCTGGCCAATGAGAGTCAACATTGCTGAGATTACAAATATGCCAAGACACTCATCTTCTTACATAGCTTCTGAGGCTTAAACTCAGGTCCTTAGGTCTTTTGGGCTGCACTTTAATCATGAAGTTATCAGCTCAGTCCCAGAAAATTCTTCATTCTTAGCAAATAGGTATTAAATTAATAGACTTAAATTCCGTATATATTTATTCTCTAGCTCATTAATTCATTGAATTAAAAAGACATTGAGTAACTGCTTGTCTGGGCTCTATGTATAGAGACAAGAACAATACTCCAGTATTCTTGCATAATTTTTACCATGAGACTAGAAAACACAGCTTCTTTATCCTGGTGGTTGCTGTATAGCATCATATAACACTATCTTATTAGTTGACTTGCTAGTTTTACCTGTTAGCACCCTTGCAAAGTTTATGAAAAGTAAGTGGGACAGTAGCTGAGCTGCCAATGGTTTGAATCCTAAAAGGAAGTGCTAAGGAAGTACTGGATTCTCAGGAAGTAGCAGGAGGATGAACTGGTATAAAAAACATAGAGCTGAATGATATTCCACTTCCTTCTCCATCCCCTTACATATTTGATGGTTTTTTTTTTGTGTGTGTGTATGTTACATAGGAATCATGGCCTTTATGTCAAACCATTAATTTTCTTAATTACTTATTTGTCTAATTATTTCAACAAAATACTCAACAAAAATAATTTAAAGTGAGAAAAGCTTATTTTGGCTTACAGTTTCAAAAGACATAGTCCCTCATGACTAGATATCTAGGGCAGTTGAGCACATTCTGCCCAGTGTAAGGACATAGAAAGGTATGCATGCTCTTGTTTAATAGCCTTTTCCATTCCTCTTCAGGCCTTGATCCCGGGCTATGGAATGGTGCCAGCCACGTCCAGGGTAGTTCTTCCAACCTTACTTAACCTGATCTAGATTATCCCTCACAGATATTGATCTCCATGGAGATTATAAATTTTATCAGGTGTGTCATCAAGACTAACCAACACATTCTGTTTTAAAAGTACTTATGAAGAGCAAATTCTACAACTTCTAGTAAATTATAATAATAATAGCTTTGGGGACTTGCGAAGATGGCTCAGAAGATAAAGGTACTTGCCATAAACCCTAGCAGTCCAACTTTAATCTCTAAGACCCACATGATAGAGGAAGAGAGCTGACTCCTGTAAATCATCCTTTAACCTCTCCATGTACACCATGTCATGCAAACACATACATCTACATAGAAACACAATAACACGAACACAAGTGTCACAAAAAAGAATTATAGTCATACATTTCTATACATACACACTCATACAAATGTGTCAAAAAGAATTATAGTATTATACTTTTACCTCAGCCACATATACTTTTATAAAGACATAGAAACAGTATGGCATTCTTTCTCCTTCTATGTTTTCTCTAGTGTTTGGAATTGTTACCACAGTTGAAAAAAATTATGAAAGCCAACATAACTTTTGAAATTTGAGAACATATCTTGTGCCTACAGTGACATGTTTTAGTTTGCTCTTCTGATTTATAGACTTAGCTAAGCCCACTGCCGTCTTTATTAGTGCTTGCCTACTGATCTCTTCAATTTCCCCAGTCACAGAAGCCATTCCTTGCTCAGATTTCCTAGCAAAAAGAACTCAGACAAAGGTGCCCACCCCAGACATTCTTTTTTACTTACAGTATCTGTTTTCAAGTATCCCTATTCATGCCACAGCTTCTTAGTACACACTGACATTATTTTAAGTACTAACATCTGCTTTCCAGTTACCAAAGGTTCCAGACCTGATTTCTTGACAGCTGGTGGTGAGTGTAGTAAAAGATACTCTAGTTCAGTTATAAAATAGTCCTCAATAACTGACCAAGGTTGATTATCATTAAGAAAGTAGTTTCTTAGCCAATGGAAATTGTGAAAAGAAAAAGGGAAAGCTTGAGAAAGCCCCAGAAGATCATCTACGCATGATGTGTTTGGAATGCTTACCTAAGAAGGCTAAGTTACTTGCAACTAACATGTAGTCAGTTCAGGGTTAATTTTCTCACTGTCTTTGTTCTGGCTATTCCAAGTCTCTTGATACTTCTCCACAGAATATAATTCCAAAGCTGTTATGCTTGATCATGTTTGTTCTCATATATAGCCAGTTCTTAAATTCCTCTAGAGAGGTTAGCCCGAGTTTAAAGTGAAATTTGGATGTCTATATCTTTTACCCATTCTCCCTATTGCTTTCAAATTGATGCTACTAGATGACAAATTACGCAGGCTTCTCTGCTAGTGTCACAGAATCACATGCTGTGTTCTATTGGAGACCATGTGGTCAGCCTCATCTCAAAGTAGCATTTTATATTACAAAAGAACTGAGGTCATGTAATGTAGAGTCACCAGACCTGTACACACTGCTACTTATTGTCTATCCCAGGACTGCAAGTCCTGAGACTCGGGTCAGGTCTTACACTATGACATAGCCTAGTCTTTTGTGTCTTTTGCTTTTAACGACAGAGTTTTCTTTCTAACAGTCCTTGTTGTCCTAGAATTTGTCTTGTAGACCAGGCTGGACTCCAATTTACAGAGATCTCCCTGCCTCTGCTTCCCAAGTGATGGGACTAATAGCATGTACCACCACTGCCTGGATGTTAGGCCTTGAGCTTACCAAAATCCAGAAAGATTTCTGTCTTTTGAGTGATGGTATTAAGCGCATGGGTCACCATTCTCTGACCTTCATGGCTTCACTGTGCGTGATTCTTTCCTCTGATATTACAGACTGATTTTATCAAGTATACGATATATCACCATATTCATCTGTCTGTTTCACTTTATGCCACTCTCAAGCACAATCACATTCATCCATGATGAAAGAAATGGAGGGAAGGATAAAATATTTTAATACTCAATTGCAAAGCATTGACAGGTATCCCATGAGTCTCACGTTTTAAAGACTACTTCATGAAATACCTAGGGCACTGGCATTGAGCACAATCTTTACAGACAGTTTTTCAGCCCATAGCCTGGTCCCAGCATTGTCTACATATGCAGAACAATGTTCAATATACCCATTTCTTGACTTATATAATAAAGATAATATTATGCCCTCACAATTAGTTTTAGGGCTCATGATCTCATTTGATTTGAAGAGGTAGAATAGTGTTGGTATATGAAATAAGCCATATAACATTCCTCATTAAGGTTTTGTGATAGAGACATTGATGTCAAAGAAACAGTGGAAAAGAGTAGAAAGCCCTCATTTGAAACTATGATGGCACAGCACAGTGCAGTGGAAACATGTTGTCTAGGAAACAGGTTCCTCTCATGGCAACTGAGAAGCAAAGGAGAGAGAGAAGGAGCCTGGGCTTCAATGTCTTCTTCAAGGACTCTTCCTTCATGACTAGGCTTTCTTCCTCTAGGTTTTCCCTTCTAAATTGCACTGCTTCTGATAACCAAAAATGAAAATAACCAAGTGTGAAGATGCTTGAAGTCAGAACCACAACAACACATTGATGGTTATAGAAGTAATTTTACCTCATATATCTCACAGCAATCTGTCTTTACTTGATTCATGCATGTTTCTGAATCAGGGATGATTCAATTCTGTATTAGTCAGAGTTCTCAAGGGGAACAGTACTGATATATATATATACACACACAAATATATTTCTATTACATATATAATTACATAATATATATTTTATGTTGTATATAATATAAAATTATTAATAATAATATATGAGATTTATTAAAGTATCATACAAGTTATGGTCCAACTATTTCAATAATTGCAGTTTCCAGATAAGAAGTTTCATATAGCAGTTGTTCTGTCTACCAGGCTGTATGTCTCCACTGGTCTCTGGTATTTTCTGGAATCCTGAAGAAGTAGGCACTAATGCCAGTAAAGCAATTAACATGCCAGTAAAAGTGAAAGCAAGCAGGGAAAGAGCATGTGCCCCCTTCTTCAATGATCTTTGTATAAGTGGCTGCCAGAAAGAATGGCCTGGGTTTAAAGTGAATCTTCCTAAATCAAAAGATCTGGATTAAGGGTGAGTCTTCCTATTTCAAATAATTCAATTAAGAAAAGTTCCTCACAGATGTACTCAGCCACTTGGGTGTGAGATAACCTCAGATATCATTAAGTTGATAATGAAGAACAGTCATCACTACCAGCTTGCTCTACACACAGGAAATGATGAATGGGAGTCAAGAAAGAGTTGAACCTAGAAACCTGATTGAATCATGTGAACTGATCTGGGCAACTCTACAATGGCCTCAGGGGATTATTAGTTGATACTGAAAGAACTAAGTGGTGCTTGGCAAGGACTCAGAGTATATGAGACTCCTTTGTAGAATAACCAGCTTTATATTAGAAGAAAGTTATAGAACTTGGAGGTATATATTTTATTGGCATGAGGTAAAGTAGATAGGCTGGCACACTGAAGCAGTTCAAAGGATATTAACATTCTCACAGATGTGATATGCACTCTCTCACAATTGCTTGAGATGTCCTCAATGTGTCATCTCCAGTAATTGTCCACTGTCAATTAAAATGTTTTGCTCTTCAGCATTTTTTTCAAACATGCTGTTATATAACCCTTAACAATAGCAACCAGTAGAAGCATGTGTTATCATGGGCTTTAGTCTTATGAAAAGAGCATATAAAATACTTCCAGGATTCCGCATGAGACTACTTCTGGCATTGTACAATGTGAGCTTTGCAGAAAATTGTTGTTTCATGATAAAAAAAATACTCTAAAATACTAACAAAAGGACAGTACGACCATAAACCAATGCTATAGACATTTATCATGAGTTAGAATAAGTGTTATACAGCACTGGGTATAAAATATTTGAGCACAATTAATGTTGTGGTAGGTTTCTTTTATTTACCAGATTCACTACACATAAGAGTAATAATGTACTGCACTCTATCACTGTGGTACTCTACAACATTAGCAGGCCATAGAGACTTTTTGCCTCCATTGCAGCCTTATGTCTCAGCCTTTGCATATATGACTTATCTTTGGCAAGGGATGGTTCTTCAGGACATTGATGTTTTTCCAGTGTTTATTTTTCTCCCACCTCCAAACTTTTATAGATGTTGTCATCTTTATCTGTATTTTTAAAGTACTTAATTTTTCTTCCCTAATTATTTCTAAAATGAAGTTCAGAACGAAGTAGAATAAGAGAGAAAAGACCGGGCCACTTCTTTCAGAAGACCAGACCCCCTTATCCTTCCCTTCTTGCTTCATCATTGTTACTCAGTCCTAAACCCAAGTGGACACACTCTACTCAGTCATGGGACATAACCGCCAGAAGACAAGATAGGCTGCCCTTGAACATTTTCCACTCTCTCTGATCCCACAGGCCTAATCTTTAGGGTTGTCCCAAATGATACAACAGAATACCAATTGCAGCCTTCCTCCAACCCCCTCACACCTCTTGTGTATCCCACAGGCTATACCACCTGGCCTTCATTGCCCTGTAGTCACTGTGTCTCATCCCACATTTGGGGCCCAAACTTTCTGTTCCACCACAGGCCATGCCTACCAGATGGCTAGATGATGAGGGAGGGACTATGGACTTTTACCACTCTCTTTGTTTGCAAGACCCAATCCTCAGGGTCACACCTAGTGCTACAACAATCATTTCTTGATCTCTGCTTCTGCAAATCTCAAACATTCCCATGACATACCAACAAGACAAGCCAGTAATATAGACAACACATTACCCACCTACTTTCTGAAAATCCAGAGAATAAACAGAAACCAAAGAAACACAGAACATCAACCCAAAAAAGATGAGCCCAGAAATCAGCACTTGGAACTATCATCACCTCAAAGCAGAATGCTCAAACTCTAGCATAAGAACACAATCAAGAACAGCCAGAGCAATATATTTCTACCAGAGCCCAGCTATTCATTCAAATCAGGCCTTGAATATTTCAACATAGCTGAAGCACAAGAAAAAGACCTTAAAACCAACTCTATGTAGATGGTAGAGGTCTTTAAAGAAGAAGTGAGTAAATTCCTCAAAGCAAGCCAGGAAAACACAAACATACAATTGCATAAAATGAAAAATGGTAAATCCCTTTAAAAAAAAAAGTAAGTCAGGAAAAAAACAAAAATCAAACAAACAGTTAAAAAAAAGAAATAAAACTGCTCAAGACTTGAAAAAATGAAAGTAGAAGCAATAAAGAAACAAAAGCTGAAAGAATTCTGAAAATTAGACATATATATATGTATATGAATGCAAGCTTTTTCAGCAGAATACTAGAGATGGAATAGAGACTCTCAGGCATTGAAAATATGATATAAGAAATGGATACATAAGTCAAGGAAAATGGTAAATCTAAAAAAATTCCTGACACCAAACATCCAAGACATCTGGACTACTATGAAAAGATGATATGAACAGAAGAAGGAGAAGAATCCAGCTCAAAAGCTCAAAAAATATTTTAAACAAAGTCATAGAAAAAAATTTCTAACCTGTAAATGTACAAGAAGCTTATGGGATCGTCAACTAGATTGGCCTCAAAAAGAAAGTCAATCACTACATAATAATCCAAATATTAAACAAATAGAAACAAATAGAATATAGAATGTTAAAAGCTAAGGAAAAATCTAAGTAACATATAAAGACAGACCTATTACATCTGACTTCTCAATGGAGCCACTAAAAGCCAGAGATCTGACAGATGTTCAGCAGATCCTAAGAGACCACAGATGCTAGCCCAAACTACTATACCTAGAAAATCTTTCAATCACCATAGATGGAGAAAGTAAGATAATCCTTTTAAACTTTTAATGGTAAATACGACTATATGAGTCCTGATTTTTTATATAAATTGTGAATTACTAGATCTTTAGTATATGATGGAGAAACAGAATTTTCTAAAATGGAAACAAATATTTCCTGAAATAATTTAAACATACAGAAGATGTCAGAACAATCATCTGGGCAGCATCATTCTCAAGTCTAGAGGTTCTGTCATGCAGAAGATCCTGGGGGGAGGCATGTTTTCTATTCTTGCTCTACAACTTAACACATCACCTATGCTATCTATGTCATTTTCTATTTTGAGGAGATTGGAAGGAGGTGGAGTGTTGAAAATGAAAGAACAATGGAGAAAACCCATACTTCCAACAAAATCTTGGATATCCAGATGGAGGTCTTTTGTACTTTCAGAAAAGTATTCCTCATAGGATCTTCTGGATTCCAGGGCAAAAAGTTTTGGAGGTTTGTATTGAGTTAACTGTTAGTCTTAAGTTATAACTACTTGTCTTAGACTTTATAAAATCCACTGTATTATGAATTATGAACTCAATTTATGTATAGAAAGACGCATTCAGTCAAGTACGAACAAGGCAAACACAGCAAATGCTACCTTGGTAAGCATTCTCCAAGGAGATCCAGTAGAGCAAGACAACAAGTGATTAATTCTCTTTCCCCAGATCTGTTGGGGGCAAGGTGATTGTCACAGGGAGAAGGGACAATGTCTTGAAGCAACAATCTAAATATTGTCACAAGTCATTTTAACTTTGTTGTGTTTTCTTACTGAAAATCCATTGATTTCTCACAAGCAGATATGGATTCCGAGTTTGTGGCAATATATTGCTTAAAAGATGAAACCACTGGTTATTTTGACTTAAGTTTGTGAGTAGTAAGTCTCTTAATAAAATCTCATGAAATTACTACATGGAAGATACAAATAACTTGCATACCGTTAAGAAGGACACAGCCATCTAAGATAGCTACAGAGGTTCATGTAGCCCAAAGGTCTACACTTTAGGTCTCCCACACTCACCTGTGCAACTAAGTACAGAAAACTTAATGTTTATACCTTAGAGTCAAGATTAAGGCAGTTATGTCTTACTACTTCTTAGACTCTTGCAAAAATCATGGGGCAATGTAAGAATATTTTTCCCAAGCACATACTTTCTTCAGAATCTCCTAATGGATGTCTATTACAATAACAGTATTGTTTCAGATGTGACTGTTTCATAAAATCCTGTAGTGACACTTGGTTTATTCTTCTTATTCTAGTTAGAACTGTGGCCATCATACTTTTATTTTGCAACATGATTATTTACCAGTCAAATGCAGAATTTAAACACTAATCATAACTTCAAATCACAGATGTTACAAATCTTTTAATTCATTGCTTTATTTTGGCTTATTTCAAAAGAATCACCTTCCATTTTTGCCTTAGCATTTTTCTATACATTCTGTTTTTGAGTTTCTGTGTATCCACAGACCTAAAGCTCGCTGCTGTTCCTTCAAAACCTGGCAGTGATGAACTGTACATTGTGTGTGCAGACAGATCTTCACCATTACCTCTGTGTTAACCCTCTCTTCTTGGTCTTCTGAACCACCTTCTTCTCCCTACTAATAATATTTGGTAATAATTACAAAATTAGGTGCAAGAAAAAAATTCAGAATTTACCACATGTCAACTAGAAAGTCTACACTTTCTTACTGTACTGTCTGTATCCTGTCAGAATATTGCTGTCACAGTTCAATGGCTTCTTTGTAAACTGGTCACTCTGCTGATTGTGAATTCTCAGGGAGAGAAATAATGTGATGTTCTTTTTCTGTGTTCTACCTTTACAATTACATAAAACACTTTTAGTTACCAAGAGGCACTGTGACAGATATCAGTACTGCTAGGGTAGGAGTGGAACCCTATTGTGCTTATGTAAAATTAGGTTTTCTTAGCAAAGAATCACAAAGAGCTGCCTGACTTTTTTCGTTGGCTTCTTCAGGAAGGAAATATGTTAGATATTCTGTCAGAAGCAACCATCTACAAAGAGCCAAGCTATGACATAGAGATTCACTTTGGTTCCTTTAACTGTTTTCTGTTGTAAAGTATGGTAATGGCAAGCATGCCAGCAAGCTGCTGTGTTTTCTGATCTATACTGACAGATTTTCTGAACAAATGTTGGCTAAATACCAACTACAGGAAGATCTTTTAGCCATATTTTTGGGGAAACAAGAGTAGCTCTGACAAACATGGTCAGAACCTAAACAGAAATCATTAACATAATTCTACTTACTACATGTGTGGGTTTAGGAGGTGGTAGTACACACCTTTAATCCTAGAAATTCAGAGGCAGAGGTAGGTGGATGTCTGTGAGTTTAAGCCAAGCTTTGTCTACAAATGGAGTTCCATGAGAGCCAGATCTGTTATACAGAAACCCTGTGTTTAGTTCTAGAGACCACAGCTTCAAGCCCTACAGTCAATTTCACGGATGGAGACTGAGACACAGAAGTCACAGATGCAGATGGTTGCTAAGTCTCTTTTTTTATCCTGCAACATCAAAGGGTGATTATGTCTATTTAAAAAAATCTGATATTGGGGATCTGAAAACATGGGCAGAAGAGAAAACAGATGATTGTTATGCTCTTGATTCAAGTCACATAAAAATAAATTTCATTCTGGTCCTCTATAATTTGATTTTATTTGGCACAGAAGTGATCATATCATGTCACTTTGTGATTGTAACAAACACTAACTGCAACTTTGTAAATTGTAAATGATAATAGTATGTTATGTAATTTTTATAATGATATTAAATGTTTTAGGCATTTCTTCATGCTTATCATCCTTCTAAAATCTCTAAATTTGGATCTAATTTTAGATTTCGACTCTTCAGCTTACAAAAACAATATAGAACTTACTTGGGGTCAATGTATCCCAGCTCCCGATATTTCGGCTTATTCTGTATCTGGGAATATTCTAGTGTATATTAAGTTCCAAGATATTTCAAGTATTCGTATATTAAATGCTTAGATTTATGTTGAGATTGTACACTGAGCAAATTTTCCAGAAGTTTAGCTGTATTAATTCATTTAATAATGAAATTCTCATATCACTGTTTTGAATTAGAGTCTACATATTTCATGGATGATGAAAGAGAGGCACACAAAACTTAAATAAAGCTACCAAGGTCACACAACTCATTGTCAAAACTCAGGAAGAACTCGGCAGCTTATTTCTAAAGCTTTATGACTGTTTTACTCCAGCAAAAACTGCAAATCAGTGAAGTCATTAGCTATATTTTAATAATCATCTTCAGTAGACTTTTATTTAGAAAAGTTGATTTTAAGTAAACTAAGTATGTTTTCAAATTTCCCATAAATTGAATTCTGTGGCTGAGAGCTAACATTTCTGAATCACCTGAAATATATTCAGCCTATTGCCTTTGACTTTATTTTTTCAATCTCAAGTCATCTCCACATTTCATAAAGTTTTGTCTTAATATTTCCAGTCCCCAATTTTCCCCATTTTTCTGATTTCACTCTTGTCATTGATAGAGTCTAGATCCATGAGTCACTTTTTACCTTAGTACATCAGAACCAGGTTTAAACCAGTGCATGAGTGCAGCTGGGTAAACTATTGGAGGGTGAGCAGCTTCTAGGTGAAAGAGGAGAACCGGCATAGCCAGGTGTGATGGTTTTGCGCATGAGAAGAGACACACATACACTACCAGGGCCACACAAAAGTTTATTCAGGAGAGTTGCTAGGCAAGAACAGGAACAGAGAAACAGAAGAGAGAAGAGACAGGTTGCAACATGGCATCTCCTTTTAAGGGAATGGGTGGGCATGTCCTCTGTACGTGATTCATTCTGTCAGCACCATGTTGGGTTCATCATGTGATGTGCCAGGAATCCTTATGTTGTGTGCAGCAGAAGTGCTTCACAGAAGGAGGCAAATTCACATGGATCATGAAAAGTAAAGAAAGTCTAGATTAGAAGAGAGATGGCACTAAATGGGGAGGATCAATCTAGGATGCATACACATTTCTTCCTGGCTAGCCATGTGACAATGATGTCCAGATTCAGAGCCACTGTAGAAGCTCACTGGTTACCTCCAGTCTCTTCATTCTGTCTTATTTTTCTTAACTATTGTTTTTGTTTACAGTACAAACTTAGAAGTTATAATGTGTTATAAGTACAGCATTTTAGTACATATAGTACAGTTGATTTAAGTCATAGTTGTTTTCCAAAGTTAAAAAAAATTACTGGGCTGAGGCAATGGCTCAGTTAGTAAAGGACTGTCATCTGTATGTGTGAGGATCTGAGTTAAGAGCCTCAGAATTTACCTGAAGATGACTGGTAGAACAAGTCTATTATCTCTGTACTTCTACAGTCAGATGGGGACATAGAAACAGGAAAATCTTGGGAATCTTGTGGGTGAGTTAGCTGAAAATGTAAAGGGCAGTTAACAAGGAACCTTGTCTCAGACAAGGCAGAAGAAGGAAGTGAATGAATTGAAGGGTATTGTCTAACTACCGCACATGCACTGTGTCATGTTTCAATTCAATTCTCTCTCTCTCTCTCTCTCTCTCTCTCTCTCTCTCTCTCTCTCTCTCTCCATTGTTGGCAGACATTTTGCACTCAGTGTCTTATATTGATTATAAATAATTGCCAAAAGCTCAGGCTTGTTACTAGCTAACTCTTACAATTTAAGTTAACCCATATTTTTATTTAAGATTTGCCACATGGTTCATGGCTTGCTACCTCATTTTTATATGTCCTGCTTGCCCAAAAGCTAGTGGGCATCTCTCTGTCTCTGCCTTTCCTCTTCTAGGAATTCTCCTAGTCTTGTCACCATGCTTATATTTTCTGCCAAGCTATTGGTCAAGCAGTGTTTTATTAAGCCAATTCAAGTGACAAATCTTTACAGTTTAAAAGAGCATTATCCCACAGCACTCCATATTAAAAACAATAAATATATTCTAGCCTTGGTTTTAAAGGTCACACACACACAGAGCCAGATTATGTTGGTGGCATTTCTGAATTTGCAGTTGATGTGGGCATTCGACAACTGAAACCCATAGCTCTACATGAATGCATGGAGTAGAGTGAGTCTGATGAACTAATAAAGTACACAATGAGAAATAAAGTACTTTTTCGGCCATAAAGACACTTACTCTTGGGCCATCTTGAAGACAGAAGTGTATACCAAATATTTTCCGAATTGTTCTCCAGATACTGATGTTGCTATCAGGCAGTAATTCTCAATATTGACCTTGCTTTGGAACAAAGTAATTTTTGGTATACTATGAATTTTGGGACTAACCAAAGTTAGCAGCTTAAGCCATTACAATAATATATTCATTAAATCTTTCACCTCAAATAAATCTTGAAGCTTGGCTACTGGTACAGAGAGTCTTTATAAATACAATTAATATACTGTCTTCTTTTTGGAATGAGATCAAACAAAACAAAGACTTCCTACATTCGTCAGAAGGAAGTGTCTGGACTCTGCATTCAGCAACTGGGTTTATGCTGTTTTTATTCAGTACAAACCCAGGTAAGCAACTCACCAAGATTTGGAACCAAAGGAAAGTTTGGACTTCAGCTGCTCCAATTCTCATATGTTTAGAAAAATAGATAAAAACTCTTGAAGTCCTCTTTCTCTCTCTCTCTCTCTCTCTCTCTCTCTCTCTCTCTCTCTCTCTCTCTCTCTCATACACACACACACACACACACACACACACACACACACATGTATATGATACATTTTTAAATAGATGTAATTTTGTTAAGCTTTTAGAGAGCTCATTTACATGACATCCCTGTAGGGGTGGAGTCAGTGAAGACTATGATGAATAAATGGATCATGAATGTCATTTAACAAAATAAGAAACATTTGATCTTACAATGAGAGGGTATGATTTAGATTTGTAAGGTTTTATTTTCTATAACATTATAAAGGTTGTTTGTTATAGTATGAACATGTTGATTAGGTAGAACATGATTTTAGTAGTACAAATACAAGATACTTGGAGCACAGTCTGTGGAGTACCATGGGAAAAGGAATATAATCTCCTTTATGGATAAAATCAACGAGAATGAAGTAGAAATATAACTTTCCAGAGCAGCTGGAAGAGACCTGTCATCTGCTGGAGGAACTTTGCTTATAACATGTAGAAAGTGGCAGACAAGAGGGGAGGGTTACTAAGTCCCTGTTTCCTGCAGAGTAAAGGATGTCCCAAGATCTTCCCCACTAGCTACCAAGTCTTAGTGAGTTGTGTTCACTGAATCAGAAACTTTCATGTGAAAATTATCTGGGTCAGCAGAAGCTGAGTTGGCAGGTTTACAAAGAGTGCAAGGATCACAATAGGAAACAGGGATTCAGAGAGAGGGGGATGGAAAGAGGGTGGTGAAGTGGGCCAAGGAAATAACAGTCTCCATCTCTGCAAGGAGGCAAACTTCACAGAATCCTTGAAGTATGTATAGTCAAATGTTAACATAAAAACAATACTCTCTATAGTACACATGGCAGAAACAAACAAACAAAAAAAGTAGTACCTTCATGGATGACCATGTAAAATGCAGTCATTGTAAGTCACTGTAAGTTTAAAGACATAAATAAATAATCAAGTTACCCTGGCTCTTTCTACAAGGTGGGCATGAAAGTGTGATTGTTTAAGAGCCAAAGATTAAGCAATGAAGAAACATCAATAATCAACATTTGAATCCTTTAGAAAAAGACATAAAGTGTCCATCAGATAACTTAAATACCAAACACTCAACATACTGGAACCTTTAGGTTAAAAGAGAAAAGGACTTGCATTTCTGGACCAATGAGCTCTCCACTTTACTACACTTTGATCTATTAGGAGTCAACATAATTTGAATAATTTGAAGCAAATTAATGAAGAAGAAACATTTGAACTAGCACATGTTATAGAAAGGTTTAATTTAAAGGAATATTCTTTCACCTATGAAGTGCTGCAATGACCAGCATGACAATAACTTCCTAAGAGTAAAAGAGTGGCAGGTGCATCTTCAGGGCAACCAACAGCTGTCTAATTGAATTTAAGGACCTCTCCATAAGAAGAATTCATGCCTGACACTGTGGGGCTAACTAGTCATTTCCTGTGAGGTCATTGACCCTCCAGAACTTACTGCTGCTATTTTTCTAAACCACTATTTCTTACTGCATTTTAAATACTTACTATAGGGTTCAGGTTACTGTTCTGGGACCAGGTTCTGTCTGTGGTGCATGTTTCAACACACACTTTGGCAGACAGGTATATACATTGACTGTGAGTGTTCCTCCCACTGCTATTAAAACAAGGGAACTTGCATGGCCACCCCGCCTCCAACTGCTTCAACAGAGAAGGACTGAGGACTTTGAAATCCAGACTCAGACTCTGCCCAGAGGTGAGTTGAGGTAAGCAGGCCCTAGCACCTGAATTCCTGCCAGGGAAAATTGTGTTCTGGTTCAGGTTCGGGTTCCATGACTAGGTTCTGTCTGTGGAGCATGTCTCCACACACACTCCTTAGCAGACAGGAATAGAGTTTGTCTCCTCCAGCTGCACCTAAAAGAGCGGGCATCACATGGTGACCCTGCCCTCAACTACATCAACAAAGACTAAGGACTAGAAATTCAAACCTCCACCTAGAGCAGAGTCAGAGATTGAGCACACCCCTTGCTCAGAGGCAACAGGAGACAAACAAGCCCTCTTGCCACAAGTCACCAGGAGTCACCCAATCGTGAACACTGAAGCCATAGGCGGATGCCAGTGAAAAAATATATATAATAATATAAAGAACAACAAGGTAACTCCAGAAGAAAATGGTGGTTCTACAACTATAAGACCTGAACAAAGCAAAGAAGAGGAAGCAGAAGGAAGCAACACTAAAAATACCTTTATGATGATCATTGAAGCCCTCAAAGAAGATATGAAAGATTCCCTTAAAGAAACAGAAGAAAATACAACCAAAAATTTGAAAGATTTGAACAAATCTATAAAAGAAACATGCCAGGAACTAAAATCTGAAATAGAAGCAATAAAAAAGGTACAAAATGAGGCAAAGATGAAAATGGAAAACCTGAAGAAAAAAGCTGGAACCACAGAAACAAGCATAACCAACATAATCCAAGAGATGGAAGATAGAATCTCTGAAGTGGAAGACTCAGTAGCTGATATAGATATATCAGTCAAAGAAAATACTAAAACCAAAAAAGACATAACTCAAAATGTTCAGAAAATCTGGGACACCATAAAAAGGTCTAACTTGAGAATAATAGGAATAGAAGAAGGAGAAGAATACCAGCTCAAAGGCAGAGATAATGTATTCAGTAAAATCATAGAAGAAAACTTTTCTAACTTGAAGAAGGAAATGCTTATAAAGATACAAGAAGCTTACAGAACATCAAATAGATATGAACCCCAAAAAAAGTCAGCACGCCACAATATCAAGCCACAAAACATACAGAACAAAGAAAAAATTTTAAGAGCTGCAAAAGAAAAGGGCCAACTTACCTATAAAGGCAGACCCATCAGAATAACACCTGACTATTCAATGGAAACGATGAAAGCTAGAAGGACTTGGTCAGAAGTCATACAGATGCTAAAAGAGCATGGCTGCCAAACAAGAATATTATACCCTGCAAAATTATCAATCACCAACCACCATAGATGGCAAAAATAAGATATTTAGTGACAAAGTCAGACTGAAACAATACCTATCTACCAATCCAGCACTACAGAAAGCATTAGAGGGAAAACTCCAGCCTAAGGACCAAGATACACCCATGAAACCTCAAACAATCAATAATCCCACAGAAGAATAGCCCAGAGAAAGGAAATGCAAACAAGGTGCCCCCCAAAATAGCAGGAAATATCAATCAATGGTCACTTCTTGTCCCTTAAAATCAATGGACTCAACTCTCTTATAAAATGACACACACTAAGAAGATGGATAAAACAACAGAAGCCATCCTTCTGTTGCCTACAAGAAACACACCTCAACCACAAAAACAGACATAGGCATAGTAAAGGGAAGGAAAAAGTTTTTCCAATCAAATGGTCCTAAAGAACAAGCTGGGGTTGCCATCCTAATATCTAACAAAGTAGACTTTAAGCTAAAAGCAATTAAAAGGGACCAAGATTGTCATTACTTATTCATCACAGGAAAAATTGGTCAAGAGGAGATTTCAACCCTGAATATTTATGCCCCTAATATAAGGATACCTACCTATGTAAAAAAAACATTGCTAAAGCTCAAATTCCACATCAATTCTCACACCCTAATAGTGGGAGACTTCAGTACCCCACTTTCACCCCTGGATAGGTCAATGAGACAGAGACTCAACAGAGAAATAAGGAGTCTAACAGAGGTTATGATGCAAGTGGATTTAATAGATATCTACAAAAGCTTCCACCCAAATGCAAAGGAATATACATATTGATCAGCTCTTCATGGAACTTTCTCTAAAATTGACTTTGTAAATGGTCATAAAGCAAATATCAACAGATATAAAAAAATGAAAATAGTCCCTTGTAACATATCAGACCACCATGGCCTAAAGTTACAGTTAAACAACATCAAAAATCAAAGAGCCTACCAAATAATAGAAACTAAACATCACTCAGCTGAACCACCTCTGGGTTAAGGAAGAAATTAGGAAAGGAATAAAAGTCCTCCTAGAATTTAATGCAAATGAATCCACAACGTACCACAACTTGTGGGACACAATGAAAGCAGTCTTAAGAGGAAAACCTATAGCACTAGATGCTTATATGAAAAACCTAGAGAAATCCTACACTAGAGAACTAACAGCTCAGCTGAAAGCCTTAGGACAATTAGAAGCAAAGTCACCTAAAAGGAGTAAACAGCAGGAAATAATCAAACTTAGAGCTGAAATCAATACAATTGAAACAAAAAGAACAATACGAAGAAACAGTGAATCTAGGAGTTGGTTTTTTGAGAAAGTCAACAAAATAGATATGCCCTTATCCAAACTAATGAAAAAGCAGAGAGAGTGTGTCCAAATCTACAAAATCAGAAATGAAAGGTGGGACAGAACAACAGACGCCCAGGAAATCCAGAGAATTACCAGATCATACTTTGAAAATCTGTATTCCGCAAAAATGGAAAACCTAGAAGAAATGGACAGCTTTTTGAACAAGTACCATTTACCAAAATTAAATAGAAATCAGATTAATACCTAAACAGACCTATAACTTTAAAGGAAATTGAAGCTGTCATCAAAAACCTCCTAAGAAAAAAAAAAAAAAAAAAAAAAAAAAGCCCAGGTCCAAATAGTTACAGTGCAGAATTCTACCAGACATTAAAGAAGAATTACTACCATTACTCCTCAAACTATTTCACCCAGTAGAAATTCAAGGAATATTGCCAAATTCCTTTTATGAGGCCTCAATTACACCAATACCCAAGCCACTCAAAGACATAAAAAAGAAGGAGAATTAAAGACCAATTTCCTTATGAATACTGATGCTAAAATTCTCAACAAAATTTTGGCAAACCTTATACAACAATATACAAAAAATATCATCCACCACGACTAAGTAGGCTTCATCCCAGAAATGCAGGGCTGGTTTAAAATATGGAAAACCGTAAACGTTATCCATCATATAAACGAATTAAAGAACAAAACACGTGATCACATCCTTAGATGCTGAAAAAGCCTTTGACAAAATCCAACTCTCCTTTATGATAAAAGCCCTAGAGAGATCAGGAATATAAGAAGAATACCTAAATATAATAATGATGATTTACAAAAAGCTGACAGCCAGCATCAAACTTAACGGAGAAAAACTCAAAGCAATCCCACTAATATCAAGAACTAGAAAAGGATGTCCTCTCTCCCCTTATCTATTCAATATAGTTCTTGAAGTTTTAGCTAAAGCAATAAGAGAATGAAAGGAGATTAAGGGGATACAAATTGGAAAAGTAGAAGTGAAACTATTTCTATTTGCAGATGATATGATTGTATACATAAGTTACCTAAAAAATTCTTCCAAGGAACTTCTAAGGCTGATAAATACCTTCAGCAATGTAGTAGGATACAAGATTAACTCAAAGAAATCAGTAGCCCTTCTATACACTAAAGATAGAAGGGCTGAAAAAGAAATAAGGGAAACATTACCCTTCATAATTGCTGCAAATAGTATTACATACCTTGGAGTAACTATAACCAAAGAAGAAACAGGTTTATTTCACCAAAATTTTAAATCACTGAAGAAAGAAATTGAAGAGGATATCAGAAAATGGAAAGCTCTCCCATGTTCCTGGATTGGTAGGATCAACATAGTAAAAATGGTAATTCTACCAAAAGCAATCTACAGATTCAATGCACTGCCCCTCAAATTCCCAGCACAATATTTTTGGAGCATGAAAGAACAATACACAATTTCATCTGGAAGAATAGGAAAGCCAGCATTGCCAAAACAATTTTGCTCAACAAAAGAACCTCAGGAGGCATCACCATCCCTTACTTCAAGTTATACTAAG
Source organism: Sigmodon hispidus (assembly GCA_004025045.1). Classification (NCBI taxonomy): domain Eukaryota; kingdom Metazoa; phylum Chordata; class Mammalia; order Rodentia; family Cricetidae; genus Sigmodon; species Sigmodon hispidus. The sequence continues at coordinate 125,029 of PVIH01000406.1, read as the reverse complement.
AGCTACAGTAATAAAAACAGCCTGGTACTGGGATAAAAACAGACTTGTGGATCAATGGAATGGAATTGAGGATCCAGACATTAACCCAAAAACCTATGAACAACTGATCTTCGACAAAGAGGCCCAAAATTTGCAATAAAAAAAAGATAGTATCTTTAACAAATGGTGTTGGCATAGCTGGATGGCAGTGTGTAGAAAAATGCAAATAGATCCGAGCCTGTCACCCTGGACAAAACTCAAATCCAAGTGGATCAAAGACCTCAACATAAACCCAGCCACTTTTAACTTGATAGAAAAGAAAGTGGGAAAAATACTTCTACGAATTGGCACAGGTGACCACTTCCTAAATATAACACTATTGGCCCAGACTCTAAAATCGGCAATCAATAAGTGGGATCTCCTGAAGCTGAGAAGCTTCTGTAAAGCCAAGGACACTGTCAATAGGACAAAATGACAGCCTACATAATGGGAAAAGATTTTAACTACCCTACAAGTGATAGAGGACTGATCTCTAAGATATATAAAGAACTCAAAAATCTAGAGCCCAAAACCTTGAATTACTCAATCAAAAAATGGGGTTCAGTTCTAAAAAGATAATTTTCAGCAGAAGAAAAATGAATGGCTGAAAGGCACCTGAAAAAGTGCTCATCATCTTTAGCCATCAGAGAAATGCAAATCAAAACAACTATGAGATACCACCTAACACCTGTTAGATTGGCTAAGATAAAAGGCACAGATGACAGCCTATGTTGGAGAGGATGAGGAGCAAGGGGAACACTCCTCCATTGTTGGTGGGAGTGTAAGCTTGTTCAGCCACTCTGGAATGCAGTATGGCGGTTTCTCAGAAGATTGAGAATCAATCTCTGCAAGGACACAACAGTACCACTTGTGGGTGTATACCCTAAAGGTGCACAGTCGCACTCCAATGGCATTAGTTCAACTATGTCCATAACAGCATTATTTGTAATAGCAAGAACCTGGAAACAACCTAGATGTCCTTCAACTGAAGAATGGATTAACAAATTGTGGCATACCTACACAGTGGAGTACTACTCAGCAGTAAGAAAAAAATGATATCCTAAAATTTGCAGGCAAATGCATGGATTTGGAGAATATCCTCCTTAGCGAGGTATCACAAACCCAGAAAGATAAGCAGGGGATGTACTCACTCATTAGTGGACTCTAAACAAACAAACAAACAAACAAATGCAAACCTTCCCAAGCTGCAAACCACAACCACTGAACAGCTTGGGATCAGAAACTCCTTGGACATGAAACCTTGGATCCCACTTCCCCTATAGGAACACCTGACTCAGTCTCTATGTTGAGGGGAAAAAACTGGATTTTCCAGGAGTGGAGGCTGAACTAAGCAATATTGGGATCTTGAAACCTTGGGACCACCTTCCCTTGGTGGGGGGATGGTGAGATGTGGAGAAGAGAGAATGACCTGATGTAGTGGGAGGGGGAAGGGACCTTGAATACGGATATACAAGGATAGAAAATGTGAATTCTTTATTCATAATAATGAAAAAAGAAAAAAAATTAGAAAAGAAAAAATCCTTATAATAAATAAATAAATAAATAAATACTTACTATAATACCCACAGGTCAGCGTCACTCTTACCACACATTTAAAAACCATCCTTTGAGCAGTAAGCAGAGACCATTATAGAAATATTTAGTTTATCAAAATACAGAGAAAATCTGATCAGGGGTTTGTTGTCTCCCACTCATACTTTCACAGCACAAGGTATTTTACCCAAAACTAAGGCCTAAATGACACTTTGGAAGATACCTAAAGATTATAATTGTCAGAAGTACACGATATATGTTGTGATAATGTGTCGTCTAGATATGAGAGAAACACCCTGTCTATGAAATTCTAATAATATGCTAATAAATTTAATTTAAGGAAAAAAATCCTATAGGTTATTCGATCCCAAAATGTTATCTCTAAACACCTAAAGAAATGAGCAAAACTAAATAGATTCTTAGGCCCTGTGTGTGTAAGTATGTGTAAAGCAATAATTAACAAAGTTATAAATTTGAGAGACAGTAGGTAGGAGAATGGGAAGACCTGGAGAGCACAGAAGAATAATTGAAGATGATGTAAATACAATGCAGATATATTAGACACTTAAAAATTAAAAAATTAAATTAATAATTTATATTCAATGCATAGCTATCACACTAAGAAACTTTTAATCAGCTAGAAAGCCACAGGGTATACATTTAAGGAATACAGATTTACTGTCTGTGTATGCTATGAGGACACATCTCACAAAATAGAGACTACCTTGCAATCTTTTGCTTATGAGAGTGAAATCTGATAGTGTTAAACACCATAAACACTTGGTTGAACTTTCATGGTCCTTGTAGTTTTGTGAGGCTATGAGCCACAAAGAATGAAACCATATGACCTTCATGAAAATCCTTTTCTTTCCCCACTTTTCAATGGCAATAGGACCCTAGGGGCCTGGGGCACATGTTCTTCCAGTGGAGGTCATGCTGATGACATTTCTATAGATTTTTTTCTCTTTCTCAAAGAATCAAAGATACAAGTACTAGGAAAGACCTATCACTCCTTCTTCGGTTCTCCAGAGTCCTTGAGAATCACTTCCAAAGTTCTTTCCTGTTACGTCCAATCCCATTTTAAATAAACCAAGAAATGAAGTACCCTTTGGAGCCTTAGAGAGTTCTCCTGCAATTTAATACATTTGTTATGTAGGAGGATTCCTACAAAATAAGCTTGCAGCAAAGGAAAAACTACCAACTTCCTCTTTGTAATTTTCTCTCAATTATTGACTGAGATCCTTCTGCCACCAAAAGAGCCCAATACTGCTTGCGGTTTTGTTAACCATCCAGTTGGCAAATGGGAGCTTTATCTTTTTCATCTTCCAGTGGAGTATTTGTCACTATTTAAATAAATATCAAATTGTGACTCTTGGGTTTTGATTTGGATAAATGGATTACGAGGAATGAGAGGGGTAAGTTGGCATACTTGGGAAGGAAGCTCTCAGTTCTCAGCTAAGTGCACACACCACATGTGCGCCACTTATGGAGAATACTTTAAGCTTACCCCCGTGTGCCTTCTAAAATAGTTTGTGATAAGATGGAAGACAACAGTTCTGGAAAGGCTGTGTGTGTGCTCAGATGAATCCAGTTCATCATCACAGGCTGTGTGCCTGCCTGTGTGCAGATATTTCATGTGTGTACTTATAGTTATATGTAGTTATATATTTTGTTTCTTACTAAGGGAATGGTTCAATAGAACTATCTGCTTTAAAGGATGAGCCTGACTGATTACTGTAATTCATAGGGCCTTAATTAGCTGCACAATCCATTAGCTACAATTAGACTATTATAAAACACTTGATGCGCTATGTCAACCATGGGGCCTCATTTATTCATGTGGCAGGAATCAGGGATGGGGGCAGGGCAAGCACGCTACACCACCAAGCATGCTAATAAAGAATGATTTTTGATTTAAGATGTTGCCGATAGTGCCTCAAAATTAATCTCAATAGCTGTCTAATTTGTATCGGTAGATGGTATATTTATTGTAAAATGACACCAAAGTTAAATGAGTTACCTGCAGCAGGAGTGGTAATGTCGATGCCTGAAGATCAGACTCCATATGCTGAGACTCTCAGAGTCACTGGTGCTGAGTGTCCCCAGCGGACCCTTTGGCCTCATTTGTCTCCGAAATCTCTCTCAGCAAGCTGACTTCCATTTTATGATATTTAAGTAATAATAATAAAAATAGATAAAGGGTAAAATGGAGAATATTTCCTGACATAGAAGAGATTCAAAGCAAATATAGGTGAGAAAATGAGTGAGAGAGAGAGAGAGAAGACATGGCAGGGAGGTATACCAATTATAGCTGCCTGGAGTAAAGATTAGCTCTAGACAATTATGGAAATAAAGAACAGAGGTGAGCCTGAGGTGTTCACCAATCTCCCATTAAGGAGAAGAAATGAGAGTAAGTCGATAGTGAGTAACAGTCTTCCTTAAGGCACAAAAAGAGAAATAACATTGTCCCCTACTTACTCTAAGACTGCTTGATGGTGATATTTCATATTTACGAAGGGTGCTGTAGCTTTAAAATGCATTCATGTTCTTTATACATCTTCAGCAAGTGTAGGAGTCAGGAGTGGCTGAGAAATAAGCTTTGATTCAGGTCCATGCTTTATAAGGCTTTGACTTTAGTAAACCAAAAATGGGGAAAAGCTCATACTAAGCTGGTCTTTACTATAGACCACAATTATAATGAGTGATTCTGAAGGTCACAGAGAAGTTGCAGAAGAAAAAGATGCAGAGGGAGAAGATTAGTAGGCGAAGAAAGAGGAGAAAAGAAGAGGAAGAAGTAAAAGAAAGAAGAGAAAGAGAAGGAGAGGGTTGACAGGGAGAAAGGAAATTTCTTTTTTTTTTTCTGAATTTCACAGATTACAAAGTAGATGTGAGGAGAAATAGCAGACTCTGTTCTGAAACATCTTGTTTGGTAACTATCATCTGGAGGAGCCATCCATGTTCTGAAACCTTTAGCTACATCAGTCTCTCTTTTCTTAACTAACCATTGTCATGGGTAGAATTCAGCCAGTTACTAGGCCCAAGCATAGCATATCTGAATCAAGAGGCTGAAAACAGACACTTCTGGTGAATTTTGGTGAGTTCAACTGATGATGTTTTGAGAACCATCAGCCTAAGCCAATAGGTCTAAGCATTGGGTATATGTTACAATTTTAATCTTTTGAAAATACAATGTTTATATCTGCATAATTTTGAGGACTTGACTGAATTACATCACTGACCACTAAACAAATTCAAGTGCTAAAGACTTCCTTCTTATGTGTTTTGAAGCACAGTTTGACAAAATGTATCATTACATACCATGGATAGTTTTAGTCTGAGCTATCCTTAAAAACATGTTCCTTTTCATGATAATGGTCCTTGTGAATAACACAAGAGGGATTAATTATTACCTTTTGTAATAGAGAATTTGTTGTGGTTAGGATTGCTCCAATTACAAATACTTCCTACAGTACATTATGATCAACAACAATGAAACTAACTCAAGCTAAGTTAATAATTGTTCAAATAAAAATTTCTAGTCAGTCTGGAATTCTCTTACACTGATGATAGTGTTAAGTAAGATTATTCACAGTTAACAGACCATCATCCATTATGACTTTCATGCCACCTTCACTTGGTCACATAGAGGTGAATAAAAGCAGAGAATTGGGGATGGGAAGACCATGTTTATACATGTGCACCCCCATAGTGGCATATTCACTTCTATTCTCATTTTATAGGCTGCAATCCATTACATGTCACACTCAACAACAAGTCCTAAAATGGAATATCGCTCTGTGTTTAAGACAGGGAGAAAGATTTGTTGGTAGTCATAGTTGGGCACTGGGCTAGGGGGTAAAGAACAGTTAAAGAGGAAGAGACCAAAAGGAGAAAAGACAGAAGAGGAAGAGAAATAAGTGAATAGTTATATTTCAAACCTCTAGAAACAGTCACACGCAATGCTTTGGACTTCAGTCATGTGATTTATTATGCTTTTTCTTAGATAAATGCTTTAGAGTATCTTTCCTTGACATTAAAGGGATGACAGAGGAGAAATGGGATGTTTTCAAGAAAGATGATATAGGATTTAATTTAAAGATACACATTTTAACCTGCTACTAATTTTGTGCTTTGCTCATTAAGGCAAAACTTGACTAAACAATCTTACAAAAGGGTGTGAATATTTAGTCAATAATAAAATGAAAGTTCTGGTAATGGTGTGCTCATTCTGTTGGTCTTTGTCTGCTACCCCCTGGTATCCTTCTACTACTCGATGGTCCTGTGTTTGCACACTACTGAAGTTTCTGCTCACACTCCTTAGTTTCTCTCTCTTCTTCCCCTTAAGCTCTATCTGCCGACTCCCTTAGTGAACATCTGCATACTCTGCTAGGGTCCCTTGTGCAGTTGGGACTTGGACAGTTTCCACCATAAACATAACATAAGTGAGATTAAAAAAAAAAAAAAACAACTTGGAGAAGAATAGTTGGAATACTGGGGGACTCACAGCTTGAGAATATCTGAGAAACTGATGCTCTGTGTACCTCAACTCCTGCAGGGGAAAAACCATCTCACATCCCAGACGCCAGGAATGAGATGTTATGGTAGGATGACTTCCATATGACATCCAAATTGCTATATACAATATTAGAAGAAATGCCTGGGTCCCCATTCTGTTTATGGTCAATGATATGTACACAATTCAGTCATTCTTATGTTAAATAAAATTATTATATAAATCATGACAGAAGAAATCAAATTTAAGGATGATTTCCATTTTGCTAAATGATGTGTGACACAATTTATTTAAATAAAAAACTCTTCTCATGTAATGAGAAGTCCTAGATTATAGAAACCTTTCCGCAGTCACGTATGCTGGTGAAATTCAAGCAAAAGTACAAAAGTGGTAAAAAAAAAAAAATAGTATTGTGCAAGGGACACAAGTAGAATTCACGATGTAGAAGTGTTCTTCTTGGTAATCTTTTAACTATAAAACCACCTTACTAAAAGCAACTTCAAGTCCATGATGCCTCTTCCCCTCCCCTAACCTCACCCAAGCGAGAAAACAAAAGCAAACGCATAATGGAATGTTTCAAATCAGCCCTAATTTTTGGCCTCTGCTCAGAAACTATACCACTATTCTATAATTACAGCTAAGAACATAATCCCAACTTCAATAGATAACATTTAGAACTAATATCGCCCCCCTACTATGTGATGTCTACTCTGTAAATCCAGATTATTGAGGGCCACCTCACAAGCATCACACGGCCTGGGCTCCTGTGTCGATGGACTTCAGAGATATTGCCAGAGATGGGAATTATCAGATCCTCCTGCACAGGTCCAGTCGATCTGCCACTTTCAAGTGCTAATATCTGTAACTGCTGAGCACAGGAAGTCCAGGTTCAGAGGCTGGGGGAGAAAATGCTGGCTTCCTTTGTGAGACTGAACTCAGCCTTGATAAATTCCTTTAATGCAATATTTTTGCTTCCTCTTGTTCTGAAAGAAAAAAGATCCTTCTGATCCAAATTTATCACAATCGAAATAAAAAATGTAAAAGATCAGCATAAAACATTTAGCAGCAACAGTTAATAATGTATATGATAACATATTGCACTAATATATTGACAAATGTGGCAATAAAGTATTAATGTGATTATGTATCATCCAATATACCAGCCATCCATCCTCTCTTCTGTTCCAGTTTGAAAACAAAGAAAATCCAAGGACTCTATATCAGAGATGGAGACTCCAAGTGTGATTTCAATTAAGCATATCTCTGAGAAACTCTGCCCATAAGCTCCTAAGAAAGCAGGTTGCCCGGTTGATTATGACAAAGAGCCTTCAGAAGTGGTAACAGACACCACAAGAAAATGACTTCCATATTTCAATCTAAGTTTGAAAATCAGATCTGAGCGAGCAGCACTGGGAGGAGATGTCAGGGAGGGCTGTTTTTTTTTCACAGCCGCTCATTCCTAGTTCAGAATTCCACTCTTTCCCTGTACAGAAACTTCTTTCAATTTCTAGGGTTACACGGTGTAGTGGTTACTTTTATATGTCAGGCTTACTTGAGATACAAATGGTAAATACAGCCTAAGCACTCACCTATCAGTGGCTGGGGATGTGGTTTGAATATAGGATTAAAATCTATGATATGTTGACTTTAAGTGGCACCTGCTGTCCTGGATGGTCTGGAGTTTTGATTTCCTGCTAAGACTTTAAGTGAATAACTGGATTTTCCCTGAAGTAGGCTTCTGCCTGTGCTCTACATTTTAGGCTCTCTTGGTTGATATGCCCATGCTATCTTCCCTGCCTGCTTGCCTGGAGATTGGATGTTTGCCTAACAAGCCCAACAATTCTGCAATCCAATTCTTCTTCACAATTCTGTAATGCTATGGCTCCAACTGCTTGTTTTCTTGTATGTGCTTTGTTGTGGAGACTTAAATTTCAAGAAGTCTCAAGTCTTTGGTGAACTCAGAAAACAATATAAGCTACACCATTAATTTACAGAAACCATATTTATTCTCTTAGTATTCTGTACCTTTTCAAAAGACTCATGTCAAAATGATGTGAGGGCAGAGTGAGGGAGAACAACTGAAATTTGCATCTGGAGTAAAATGCCACAAAAGCTCTATCACTTGTTTCTCTATTTGATGTCGGACAAATATTCTCCTAGTCTTCAGTTAGACTATGAATAGTTCTAAAAATGTTCACTGGAAAGCTGGTGACAGTAAACTACCATGACTACTGATAACTGTCCTCTCTGAAAGTGGTATAATAAACATTTTAAAGTAGCTTATGCTTTTGTTCCTTTTCCAGAAGACTGACAGTTTCTGTAATATTTTCCCAAGAGTTAGTGGCAGAGGCAGAATTAAGATTAATATCTCAAGGCTGGGGTACTCCCAGGTACCCACTAACACACCTTGCTTTGTCCTTTGGATTATTCTTTAAGTGGACTTATTTTCTCTTGAGTTCTCCAATCAGCAATGAGGAGGAGTTTATTTACATAATGCCCCAGAATTACTTAGAGTCTGTTTTTAAAACTGATTATTCTATGCAGGATATTGAGATCATAGGATCTGATGAAATTCCTACTGATGAAAGCACTCCTCCATTAATCATTCTATAATCTTGCTTATTGTTTTTGTCCTTCTGACACCAATGCTTTCCCAAAAAGATACTGATCCAATCATTTATAGCTATGCTGACATCCAGGGAGTTCTTTATTTCACTCCTGAAATGGTCTAGAGCTCACTGTTTTATTCCAAGGTGTCAACAAGTCCTCTGTAACCAATACATGGCTGGCTTGGAGATTGTGGGGTCTCTTCTATCTGTCTGGAAGATGATTAGGGATTGCCATATTTTAAAAGACAAAACCTATAAGCTCAGGCAACTTATAAATTCTATTAATAAGAAGAGAGAGAAATTTATGTCTGTGTTTTGCAATTGTTCAACAAAAACTAAAAAATAAATGACTTTTATTTATCTCTTTGAATTTGGCTTATGTGATTGACTAATTGTAAGCTAACTTTCCTCCCAGCCTACCAGAGCCATTAGGTTTTGATTCTTTGCTCATTTGTTTTCTTAGTGGGGAACCTATATGACTCTACTGTTGGGCACATAATGTATGAAATATATAGATGTTCCATGAATGAGAGACGGCATCTCACTCTTCTGTAGTCTTTTTGTGATTTTGCTACAAATAATCATATGGGCTTTGGCTCTAATACTTTTCACATAACTTAAGAAGGTGAAGCTTTTGAAAGGTCAATGGATTGGTCAGAGATACCAATTAGCAGATAATGTGCCTTGTTTACCCTTACCAATTTTCCATGTAACCTGAATTTGAAATAAAAAAAAATGTATTCTTTCCACTTATGAGATCTTGCTCAAGCTTTTTAGCATGTATTTACCTTAGTTTTCTACATTCATAAAATTAACATAACATTAATACCTACTTCATGGTTAACAGGAGCTTAATGGGGGATAATAGGTGGCATATTCTGAGGGCATGGACTCTCACAAGGGTTTGATAGGTGCATGGCAGTTGTTAGGACCTTTCTATGTCCCCAGACCAGCACAAACATTTATTTTAGGTGCTTATTGCATTCAGTTCATATAGCCATTTTATATCACCATTGCTTTGTCTTTGTAACTGCTAAAAGTTACGTTATAAACAGACACCATATTTTCTGTCTCAATTCTCAAGCCAATCAGAAAATTATTGAGTGCCATATATAACAGAGAAATCATGAATTATCTTTGGTATCAGATGTATGATAAGATCTCATGCTAGTGCAATCAATAAATTAAAAATGTTTTTACTTGTTTCTTAATCCCTACATAAATAATGTATTTTAAAATTATGTTTTCTACTTTACAAACTAGGATACAGAAGAAGATTGATTATTACAGACTAAATGATAAAATGAGTTAATAACTTAACTTAATGCCTGGCATATAAATCCATTACTCTTTTGTAGATATTATTTGGAAACACCAAACAAATAAATATTCTTAAGCAGGAAAAAATTTCAAGAGACATGTAAACACTTTTCATAAGGTCATTTTACTCAAAGGCTCACTTGAAGAAATTTCTGCAAATCTAAAAGTTGTTACAAAGCAATGACGCAACTCTCTGGTTTCAAACATTCAGCTTAATTGACTACTACTATAACTAACTATTCCCAATCAGGCTCTGCAGTGGAGAGATCCATGTCAAAGTTCTTCTATGGGAGCAGCTTGCAAAAGTGTCATAGATTTCAGAGACACTTAGTTACCATCATCCACAGAACATTTCATGCTAATGAGTAGATATGTAAGAAATATTATTTAAATAACTTAATATTGGTCTACTTCATTACCAATCCACAGCTACTTCAAATACACAGATTTCCCCCTAGTACAGTAGGTAATTATGGAAGCATGGGCATACCAAGTGCCTTTCCTTTTTTATTTATGGTATTAATGTAGTTTTTGTTTCTTTCTGAAATAAAGTTTGCTGCTATGACCCACAATGGATTGACTAAGCTGGCATTCTTCAATTTCTAATGTTTTATTTAGTTTTGTTTTCAAATGAAACACTAACACCCATATTCAACATTGTCTGGAGATTACTGGTCCAATTTAAATAATTGAGACACTTTCCTGTTTAGGAATGTATTCTCAGTGCCAGACAGTGAACTGGCATGGTGGAAAAAAAATTAGAAGAAAAAGAAATCTCTTATTTCTGAAAGACTCCCTAGAACAAGAAAGTCTCACTGTTTAGAAGATGGGGCAGGAACTTAAACTATTACCAATTATTGACATCACAGACAAAATTTCTCCCACCAATGCTCCTCCATTGTATGACTTTGAAAGCACAGATACTTGAAGGAGGGTAAGACAGTAAAAGTGCCACCAGGGAGGGAACCAGAGAGGGTATGGTCTTCTATGGCCTTTCTTGAAGGCTGGCTAAACATAGGTTTTTGAGGCTCTGTCTGGCTTTTGATAAGATTGAATACTGGCCATATTTTTGAGACTGTCCTTTGCCTTTCAGTAGGAAAGTATATGAGTCATATCTTAAATATACGATTCTAAAACATAGACTCATCTGTTATCTAGGCTTAGCCTTTCCATGTTTCTAAATAAGTACTTGAATTTCATCTTCACAGTAAAATAAGGAAAAGGTTTGGTGGGTAGCCGAGACAGTCACGCAGTGACTAAGGATGCCAGGTCTATACCGTCTGAATGAAGAAGAAAAAGAACCAACAAACCCAAGCAATTTCAGTTAAAGGACATTTTAATTCTGGATTTTAGAATGAATACTTGATGTGAAATATTACTCAACTGGAATTATCTATATGATTAATTCTCTCTGTTTTAAACTTAATTTGTCAATGTGCACAGAGCTGGAGACTCCTGGAACTTAGAGTTTTGGAGAACCACACTGAAGAGTTGTTTGGATCAAAGTATCTGAACAGTTTCTGAATTCTCCACATACTTTTGGCCTGCATGCAGTCTCTGTTTTGTCTTGGGAACAATTACTATACTAGAGACACTCTAGATCTCCAGTTTTTAGCCTGTGGGTAGTGGTCCCTTTGAGGATTAAATGATCCTTTCACAGAAGCTGTCTAAGACCATTAGAAAACACAGATATTTACACTATGATTCATAACAGTAGCAAATTTACAATATAAAATAACAACAAAAATAATTCTATGATTGGGAGTCACCACAACATGAGGAACTGTTTTAAAAATGTCAGAGCATTAGGAAAGTTGAAAACCCATGCTCTAGGCATCTAGAAAAAGTATAAGGCAAAGCATGGCCATTAATTAAGAGAGCTATTGGCAAGAATTGGCCCAACTAATGCTGCTTATTATTTTTAATACTGCATACCCATCCATGATAGTCTATGCAAGCCTATTGGAGTGCTTGAATATTTCTGAGAACATTAATATTGAAAAGGACTTTTACAAAATAGTTGGGGCTGCCCCTGACTTTGCAATGCTCCTATTTCTTTTCAAACTTGGAACCTTCACACTTCAGAAACACTAAGCCCCAGAGCAACAGGAGATTCATTTAGAACTGAGGCCACCAATGACCGAGGAGTTAACAGTGGGGCTGCATGGGCCCTCTATTGAGTCTGCTCTGGGTCATTGTCCCCTCCTGTGATTGACCTAGTATTGGCCACACATTTCAGACGAGATCGGGCGCGTTCAGGGTGGTATGGCCGTAGACGGTCACACATTTCAAGCTGTGCTCTAGCACTGGCCTCTATTTAACAGATGCTTCAAGCCCAGTCCCAGCTTTGGTCTCTATTTAACAAGGAATTCAAGCTGCACCTCAGTATTGACCACTATTTATCACATACTTCAGAATCCACCAATAACTGGCCTCTGTTTAACACAAATTTCAAACATGACAAGCAGCAATTTCCTTTTTGAAAAAGATGTTATTTACCAACTACAGTTCTTCCATCCTTTCTCCCACTCACCTTCCTTCCTCTCATTCCACCCCCCTCATCCACTCCTCAAAGACAATAAGGCCTCCCAGGGGGAATCAACAATGTCCTGAACACCAAGTTAAGGTAGGAACAAGCTGATCCCTCCACACACCCTGTGTCAAGGCTAAGCAAGGTATTCTTCCATTGCGAATGGGTTCCAAAATGCCAGGTAATGCACTAGGGATAAATCCCGGTCACAATGTCAGAGGTCCTGTAAATTGCCACGGCACAGAACTGTCATCTACATTGAGAGGGCCTGTTCTATTCCATGCAACTTCCCCAGCTGTCAGTCTAGAGCAAGAAAGATCCCAAGTATCTAAGATCAGCTGACTCTGTGGGTTCCCCCATCATGATCTTGATCACTCATTGACTGGTCTGGGAGCTCTGTCCAGTGCCTAGCTGTGGATCTCTGTATCTGGTTCCATCAGTTTTCTATGAAGACATTTTGTATGGTCCACTGATGACAGCCTATGCTGGAGGGAATGTGGCACAAGTGGAACACTCCTCCATTGCTGTTGTGAGTGTAAACTTCTATAGCTACTTTGGAAATCAATATGGTAGTTTCTCCGAAAATTGGAAAAAATTCTATTTCATGATCCAGCAATGCCACTCTTGGGCATATACACAAAAAAATGCACATTCATATAACAAGGACAGCTATGTGCATAGCAGCGTTATTCATAATAGCCAGAAGTGGAAACAACCCAGATGCCTCTCAACTTAAGAATAAATGTGGTTCATTTACACAGTAAGAAAAAAAGATGATATCTTGAAATTTGCATGTAAATGGATGTAACTACAAAAAAAAAAAAAAAAAAAAAAAAAAAAAAAAAAAAAAAAAAAAAAAAAAAAACATAGCGAGGTAAAACAGACCCAGAAAGACAGACATTATATGTACTCACTCATAAGTAGATATTAGACATAAAGCAAAGGATACCCAGGCTACAAACCACAACCCCAGAGAAGCTACGTAATAAGAATGATCCTAAGAGTGACATCTAAGGATCCCCTGGCAAAGGGGAAGTAGATAAGATGTGAGTAAATTGGGAGCATGGAGGTAGTAAGGGGATGTGGGAAGACATGAGGGGACAGTGTGTCAGAGGTGTGGGAGGAACAGAGCAGGAGAATAACAAAGTATTCAAATTGAAAATGAAATTTCTTAATAGGCCCAGGCTGAGAATTTATTTCAGTAACATGGAAGATGATGGAAAGGTATCTGTTAGGTTGTGTTATACAGGGAATAAATGTTTAATAATAGTCACTGAATACATGCTACTCTATCTAGTAGGCCTTTGACAGTTAAAAAAAAAACTCCCTAACTCTTCTCTCATTTTCCTGTGCCACTATGTTAACAAACTATGTAGGTCATCAAATATGCCTCCCAGATAGTTGTACTCTTCCTGTAGCTAGACCTGAACATACACAGCCCTTGCAAAAGAAGCTCTGTGGTAATTAGTTATTTTTACTAAGGATGCTGTATATTGCAAAAGAAGAAAGATAGGGAGTAAGAGTAAGATTTACTGCAAGTAAAATTTTTCTCGATTTTTTTCTAGTTTTATGATGGACTCATCAATATGAGTATATACTAGCTTTCTAGTGCTATGTGGCACTGTTAGAAAACACTTTCATTATAATATGATAACCTCCCATTCCATTGAAAAAGTGACATGAAGGTATTTACTAAGTGGCAGTAGCCATGACCTCCATCTTTTGAATCCCTCCTGCTTTTTCTATGTATACAACTTTTATTTCTTATAAACATGCTCCATGTATCTGTAAGTCAGGTCCAAAGCAACACACACACACATGTAATAGGAAACATAGATTCCCACAGTGATGAAGAAATTAGTACTACTCTTTGTAGGAATTTGTGTTGATTATAAAAAGAATAAGAAGATATCATAAAAAATGCTTTGAACATGACAATAATTCCAGATGAGAACCACAGTGAAAAGAGTAGATTCAGAAGAAAGAACTTCACTGAATCATACAAGCTGAAATTCCTTGACCAATGCATGATCTTCTTCAGCTGTTTAAACAGGTATAAGAGCAAGAAACCAATCTAATATGATAGGAAAAATTACCATCACTTTACAGGCATGAGTAGCTCTAAAATGTGACTTTATTCTAGTGTTATCAGTTAAGATCCTGACTCTAAGTCAAACTTGTCCCTGGAGAAACTAATAGCACCTCCCAGATGTGTAAAAACAAATCAAATCACCTGCAATGTAACATCTCTATAATTTTTCAAAATTAAACAAAGTACCTGCAATTTTTGACATATATTTAAATAATAAGCACTCATATGAATGAATAAATACTTAGGAATAAATCTACATATACAGAACTTCCGGGTCAATTTTTTTTAGTCTTTTATTTTGCTTCAGAATACATCAAGATCAGTTGCTCCCTTGTGTGAGATAAACATGTTTAACAAACGGCATTACTCAGACCACTTTTTAATCCTGGCTGCCCCCTGTATAATAACATTCCATTATGACTTTTTAATCTTACACATTAAGGACTTTCATTAAAGCAAGCTCAGGTTAGCATTTTTAACCTGCTCTAAAAATGTTAGTATGAGCCACAGTGGGCTACCAGCTCAATAATCTTCCAATTGTCCCAAGCTCCAAATGACCCATTGAGGCTCTATTTGTTCCAGTCTATTGCTTGTATATGTATTTGTGTGGCTTTTATAAAAAACATTTAATTATTTACCTAAGAGGCCCTAAGAGCTGGTCTACTAGATAAAGTCAATAGGACATAGTTGAATGTTAAACCAATTCTGCTTAAATACATCTTAAAAAATGAAAACATATTAAAAGCTAACTATTTTACCTTTTATTCTATGCAGCTCTATTGTGTAAACACATATTGAAGGTACATTCTGTGCATGTGAATATCTGTTATAAGATGCACCTGTAGAAATTACACTATTTCTTACTTCATACTTCAATACTGTTTCATTATGTCCTCTTTTATTTTAAATATCAAAATTGTGAGGCAATATTATGAAGTCATGCTAGACCCACAAAAATTATTTCTGATTTCAGTATTTATAATTAGTTATATGTCTTTATCAACACATTTAAGACAATCTAATAATAAATTTGAACTCATACTTTTAAATGTTAGTCAAGGTAGATATTGCAGATAACTGTCGAAGCATCACAGCTAAAAATTCTGAAAGAATTTAGAGGTTTATGTTAACATACACATACTCACACATACACAAATGTAGCACTGGGTATTTTAAAGGTATTTTATGAAAGTTGTCTTGAAATAGCCCCATAAGTAAAGAAGAGTGGCAAAGCACTCCTCCAAGAATTGAATCAGGCACAGACCATTATAAAAGTTCATTACTTATACAGAAAAAGTAAGAAGTGAGGTATTAGGCTAGGTTGAAAAACATTTGAGTCTCCTTCAGAGGCATAGTGATCATTTGTAATGTTTTATTTCATCACCTGAATTGTATGCTTCTTGTAGACAATGCAAATACCTTTAATGTTCCCAAGTATTTTGTTAACCCGATGTGAGAGAAATGTACACCCTTCACATCAATGTTCCCATAGAAAGTGCAGGTAGGTACTCATAAATATTACAAAATTAAATGCCTCACTGTGCTTTCTCATCTGAATGATGTTCCTTTCTAAGGTTATGACAGATGAGAATGGAGATAAGGTTCTGAGTCTACTTTCAGCCCGATGCCTGGCATGGAGGCACTAGAAGGTTGATTCTCAGGTATGCTCCTGATCTGCCTGCCTTTTCTTCCTGTCCCTGTGTAAGTTCAGTTCACAAGGCTGATTTGGGGAACATTCTATTCAAATATTTCCCGGATAACTACTGGGCAGAAATTTCAGTACACCAAAGAAGCTGTGCAGATTGGAAAACAACTCAGGGAAGGACACATCCAGTCTCTAGTAGTGAACTCTGGGCCATCGAGAGTGCTGACGTTTAACTAGTGGCTACCAGAGCGTGCCTAGAACTATTTCCGAAGGATTCCAAGTGGACAGAATCCAGAGTAGGGTCTAATACGCGAAACCAATTCAACTGCATCTTGAAACTCTGACATCCCCTGTTGTTGTTCACATTTAATGCCTTTATTTTTTATTTCTCTATATTATTCATTATTCAACGAACTTACTATTTACTTCGCACTTTGTACACAATCTTGCAAAGTCCTGATTGGTGAATATTGATATATTAATGTTATTTAATAATGTTATTTATTTGCCATAATAAACCATTTGCAAAAATATATGAGATGATTATCATATCAATTAACATTTATTCAATCAGCTTTTGAAATGAACATATAACACACTGATATAAATTAGCCTAAAATCTTCATTTTCCTTCATAACAGAGATGAAGATTTAGTGTATGAAAATTAGAAAGTAACAGAATCTTCCAGTCCATGCTTGTGGCTAGTTAGACATTTTGTGATATTGATGAAGGGCTTGGCCTTTAGGTGACAGGAATGATTAGAAGTGGATACAGTGACTGACAGATTGTGTGAAGCAGATGTTATCATACTGACTGTAGAGCCATTCATTGTTTTACTACTTTGTAGAGACAAACCCCTAAATGGATGAAAATAACCATTAAACTGTAAAGTCACCACTCAGAGGTTACTGGATTTCATTATATGTTTTCCCAAAAAACAAAAACTTTACAAACTTCGACTCTCTCTCTCTCTGTCTCTCTCTCTCTCTGTCTCTGTCTCTCTCTCCATGATTTATCTAACACCTACCTTGGACATTTTATAAGATCATTTTTTTATTTTGTAAAAGTGGTTTGTAATTTTGAACACTTGATGTTTACTTTAAGAAATCTTGACAGTTTGCTTTTAGTTTCATTCTCAGTATACTGCATTTTCACTCAGTTTTGGTCAAAGTCCAGAATGAAGGAGATATGAGAAATTGTAAATTTCAAACTTCTCTACTAAGCTAAAATAATCATTCAAACAATAAAAAAAATCTATTTGAAACCAAGTGTTTCAAATAATTAACATTATGTAATTTGCAGATAATTAATACTCATTAGATTCCATTTCTATAAATCCAAGATAGTAGCAATATCAGAGATGAAAAAAATAAAGTTCTGTTTATATTCACATTTTTTTTGTGCCTGGTGCTGAGGCACAGAACTAATCAATATGCCACTGACACATACATGAGGAGTATCTGAAAGATGGCATTTGAAGAACTACACCATCACCATAAAGAATTTAAACAGAATAAACACATATCAATCAGATGAGAATAAACACAAATGTATGAAATGAGAGAAACAGAAACAACTCTCAGTTGCTATGAGTTGGCTGCTATTTTAGTGTGTCACTTTCATGTGTTGCTATGTTTTGAATTGATCTGTGACACAATCAATTAATCTAAAAGGAAGTCTATTATAATAGCATTTATGTCAAAGTCATTTCTTGATTATTTTTATCATTTCATCAAGATCCTGCCTTGGTCTCATTTCTGTGTAATATAAAGACATGTGTAAATTTTAAAAGATTCAAATTTCCTAATGGTTCTAATATTATTTCAAAAACTTTTTGGAGTATTTGTATTGATTTTGACATTAAATATTAAACAATTGGCTTTACAAATGTTTGTGTTTGCTACCCTACTTCCCCAGCAAATAGTAGCAATATTCATATGATATACAGCAATGTTTAAGAGTCCTTAATGATGGCACTAGAGAGACAGCTCAGAGATTAACAGCAGCAGCCCTGGGTTTAAGTTTCTAACACCTATGTGTCAATTCACAACCATTCATAATATCATTTTCAGGGAAATGGTGTGGTGAAATTATGTTATGTTGTAGTTATTTGTCCTGACTATTAGTTTCATAAAAACACTAACTGGATGAAGGCAGACAGGAAATGTGAAGTGTGAGCAGAGCTACCAGACTGGGAAAAATCTCCAGCATACACCACAGGGATGCAAGAGAGACACAACTAGGAGATGGCAGCAGATAAAGAAGAACGAAGCTGAAATGCTGCTCTGAGAAAAGGTACTGAGACACATGGCTGAACAACAATCATGAGTTGGGTTAAGATGAAGGAGTTGGTACATCATATGCCTGAGCCCTAGCCCAATCAGCAGAAAATTAATGTGTCTCTGTGGGACTGCCATTGTTTCTGCCTGACTACCAGACTGCCATTCAAATCTCTGTTCAAGGCCCAAAAAGTCCAGGCCAGAAACACTTTACCACAAAATGGTGCCTACATCTGATCTCTACAGCTTTTAGACACTCACATAGTTCACATACATGCATTCAGGCAAAGCACTCACACATATAAAATAAAGATAAATTTAAAATAAAAGTCTCTAATGCTATAAATAGTAGCATTTTCTAAAGATGAGATAAAGAGGTATCTTGTAGCTTATAAAAAGATTTAAATCACATAAGCATTATGATTTTTTTATTAGTGTAAACCTGTTAATTTGTTCATTTTTTTCATGCCTCTTATTTTTATTTACTTGAAATCCTGGAGTGTTTCATCCAACCCCTGATATTTTAAATAGACATTTTATTATTTCTCTCATCAGCTCAATAATCTCAAGACCTACACCGTTTTTATGGTATTCCCTCATAAATGGTTCAAAAGAATGGAAGGATGAGTTGTTTTGTGTTGTTTTCTGAAAGTATGGCGGACATTGGCAAAGGAAATGAGAAAAAAGAGAAATAGCAGGGCAACCTTGTGTTTCAACCAGGTTATCTGTGTCTGTGTGTGTGTGTCTGTGTGTGTGTGTAGAGAGAAAGAGAGAGAGAGAGAGAGAGAGAGAGAGAGAGAGAGAGAGAGAGAGAGAGAAGGGGAAAACAAGAAAGAAGAAGGATAGACAAAAAAGACACGCAAGGCCAGTGAGAAAGAAGTAGAGACAATAGAAGGTGAGAAAAACTAATGGAAAGGACAAAGCGCAGATGAAATGGGCAAGAAAATAACAGAGAGATGGAGAGAGAAGAAGCAAGATAAAGAAGAGTAAGGAGATGAAGAGGAGAGAAAAAGGAGGAAAATGAGAGGGGAGTTGAGAGAGCAAAGGTAGGTGGAGAAGAAGATAGAAAAGAAAGGAGAGGTAAAGAAACAGAAAGGGAGAAGAGGATACACGGGTAGAGGGAGCAGAGAGGAGAGGAAAGCAGGGCAGGAAGGAGGAAAATGAGCGGGCCACTCCCCAAGTTTGAGAATTTATTAAGGTTCATGGAAATGTTTCCACATCCTTTTCACTTGCTGGTTAGAAGTGCAACTGTGGAATGCACAACTGGAAAATGAATGAAAAGTACATTGTATTCATTGTTTTTCTATCACTGTGAAGAGACTCCATGGGTAAGACAACTTATTAAAAATTCGTTATTGGGCACTTGTTTACAAGTTTAGAAAGTTACTGCATAAATATCATGGTGGCGAGCATGGCCAGAAACAGGCACATATGTTACTGGTACAGTCAATGACTGCATCCATTTGATCCAGAGGAAGAGGGAGGAGTGTGATGCTGTGGGGAAAGCAGGAGGATGCAGGATAGCAGGGAACAACACAGAATTTTAAACTTCAAAGCACATACTCCTAACCCATCAATGACATACTTCCTCTAACAACACTATACTTCCTAATCCTTTCCAGTCTACAGATCCTAAGTATTTAGACATATGACTCCATGACTATTCTTACTTAAACCACCACAAACACAAATACTAATTTATCTTCTGTAAGAAATTGTACCTTAGCTTTTCCCAAGTCACAGAGAAGCATTTAGTGGAGAGAAATATAGGCTTTACTTTATAATCTTTAAACCAGAGAGGATTTTCATTTGCCCCCTGCTCTGATCAAGGTGAGTTGACAGCCCCTTATATATAGGATGTTGGTTGGCTTCCAGTGAAGATAGGATTTGCCACATTGCTCTTGAGCAAGCTTATCTTTGTTCTGTATTTCAAACATTTGCTTTTCTTCCTTAAAAATCAAACAAAGTCTTAAAATTCTCAACAATAAAAATTTCCCAAAGAATACTTATCACCAAGCCTAGCAACACTGTAGCAGTACTTTTAGTACCCCAGTTTCTAATATGGTGGTCATTTTCTAGAAACATTCATTCACATGTTTATGTCTGCATATAACTGAATTAAGGAACGGAAAGCCACCACTCCACTTGTGAACAGCTGGGGCATAAAAAGGACAAATATGCAGTCACAGATGAGTCCTTGCACATGAGTGAAAGAAACAGGACATTTTAGAAAATTTCAAGGAGCATCAAAGTGTTAGTGTCAAGATTTCAGAATGTTTTAAAGACCAAATGTCTGTTACTAAATTTTGAGTTGTGTTACTATCTCTGAAAGTGGACCCTAAGAAACGAAATGCTTATTTCTCAGAAACTATTGCTTTCTTTGGAATAACTAGGGACATTAATTTGGAAATGAAGTCACTATGTATTCCTGGGATTACCGAAGGGTGTGGAGTTTGTCTGCTTTGCTTTGGGCAGAAAGCAGAAACCAGAATTTGCCAAACAAACCCCCAAAGAAAGTTGTGGAGTAGGTAAAATGTGAATATTGGAAGAAAGAAGTTCTGTATCTACATCAGAATTACTACTCCTTTTGCTGTATATATGTTACAGTGTAGGTCATATTTTGCCTACTTACATGTAGTAGATAAAAGAAATGTAGTCATGGCTTTAGTTTCCTTAAAAGTAATATATATATATATTATATAAAATATTTTTTCTATATATACTATAATATATAGTATGTAATAAATTGTGTGAGTTGTATTTTTCTATTTTTGTATCTTTCATCTATCTATCTATCTGCCTCTCTATATATATAGCTATTATTTTATATTGACATTCATTAATGGCCATCTAAATACATGTTTTTACACACCACACACACAAATCAAATCAAATAGAGACAAAATAAATGATTTTGCAAAACAACAAAAGATAGGATATTTTGTTAAGTTGTACTTAAATTACAGGTTTAACATCACCAATATTTTACAAAAATTTGGAATGTTAAATTGAAGCTCCTTGTCTAATGGCTAACCTTGCTGTCTTCTGATCTCCATGTAGAACCATCATGAACTTAATAGAACTAAGTTTCCCAATTCAAACTTGAAATGTAAAATATGGTTAAACTATAGTGGTGTCTGTAAAGCCTTACAGGACTACTGATGATTCCTTTAAGCCATCATGAGTCAGCCTCCATCTTTTGATGTTCTCTACATTTTTCATCCAGTGAACACATTGAGCTTTTGTAAATCTACATCATCACCTGGTTCTCTCCTTTTCTAATACTGACACTTAGTCATATTTAAACTGTGACTGAAGTTTCAATGTCTTAGTATTGCCTCTGTAACTATAATTTTATATTTATGAAATCTCAGCTGATGTCAATAATACGGGCATCTATGTTCTCTACCTTTAATATGGGAACATGTGGTCTTAAAATGATTTTATATCCCTTTTAATTGGTGAAGAAAACTATCAAGAGTACATTGCCACAATTAAATTTACTATAGCTTACATAGCTAATAGGAAATAATGTTGACATTGAGACATTTCAGCGTATAGGCCCCACACTTTATGTATATTACAAATATATTATATATATTACAGATAGTTTGTACAGATGAATCAAATCTAGGTGTGTTTCCAATGTGGACTTGAGTTGTGAACTGAACTCTTCTTCTGTTGTGAGGAAGGTTTTCATAATTCCATGCTGCAACAACCTGCAAGAGGATGAAGTTATAATGAAGTCCCAGTACAGCAGCTTCTAGTCCTCCAGGAATTCAGATCCTTGGCAGAGGCCATTATCTTCCTGAACCATCACCTAACACTCAAGCAGAAGGTCTGGGCACATGAATAATGCCACACCAGGAGAGAAGTGTCTGTACTCCCAAGTTTACCAATTCCCACATGGCTTGCTGTCGATCTGCGTGGCAGGGCTGCGGCAAGAAGCCAATTATTTCAGAAGGCTTTTGTTTTTCAGTAAGGCGTCTCACCACATTAATTCATGCCTGTAGATATAATGACCACCTGGTTCGTTCTGCCTACAAATGTCAGCCCGCGGGAAAACAGTTCTAATCCACAAACTCTAACACTATTAAGAAAACAGGGGTCATAAGGATCCTGTTGGGCCTTATTTGGCAGTGAATATGATTCAGGTTATATAAAGTCTTTATGGTAGAAGTACTTCCTGTTTACATAGTGCAGAGCTGTCTGGCATGTGAGGCTCCAGCAATGGACAGTTCCCAATAGCAGAGACGCTTGCACAATATTGATACAAGCAAAGAATGAACCTCAGCTCAAGAAAATGTACAATCAATAGAAAACCCTGATAAAGTTGAAAGAGGTATGAATTCTCAAATATTTTCAATATGTCATCTAGTTTTGATGTGATTTTTTTAAACCAGTGCCTAGAACGTTTTTAGGAACACAAAAGGTGCCAAATATTATATGAACTAATGAAAACCTGGAGCCAGATATTGGGGAAAAGCTGTAATATCAACGAGATAAACCACAGCCACTTCTCACACAGCCAACTATTCTGATCTCCCTCTGTAAGCCTTGAACTGCCAGAATCTCTGTCCTCAGTTTGGTCTAACTGACCTTCTTGGCTTGGCTATGTTGATGACTATGATATTTTAGGCTATTTTTATTGAATATACCACCACATAAACCAATAATTTTCACCAATCAAGTGAAATAATGCAAGGTAAAGAATTCCCTGAGGATTAGAATGGGGAGGATGAGATCCTGAGGTTTGAGATCCTAAGCTAAGAGTTCCTAAAGTAAAGAGTTCTGTTTCACCACCCCCCCCAAACACACACACACACACACACACACACACACACACAGAGAGAGAGAGAGAGAGAGAGAGAGAGAGAGAGAGAGAGAGAGAGATTGTGGAAGTGAGAACCATAGCCCTGAAAAAGCTTTCAGAACACAGACTTTCTCAGGAGATTCTTGTTAGATGAAGGCACGGGAGCTTCAATAAGGCTTGATATAGAACTCCTTTGCAAGACTGGTCCAATAGGATTGGAATACAGAACTTCAGTGTAGGAATAGTCCAGTAAGTTTGGTACATGGACATCCAAATAGGTTAGTTGTTAACATTTCTGAGGAATCAAGATGTCAGTGGTAATAACTGAGATATAATTAACATACAAATAAAATAAACTAGAAGTATTCCGAGAGTCAGATATTGCAGTTGGTGTAATAAACTTATAGAGAAGGGACATCGTTTCTTACCTTTCCAGCCTGAATATCTCCATTAGGTCCCACAAATGCAGAAAGGAAGAAGGAACTAGAGATGAGAGATGGCAGCTTTCTACAAATTCAGTTACAATTTTCCATTTACTTTGGTACTTTTCTGAAATGGAGGATGGGCATTCTCTCTGGTATAGGCAATGCACTCTAGCTGTGTGGGAAATATGGTGTGTGTAAAATTGAAGAATACAAAATTTGAGATTTGGTCTCCTTTCATCAAACTAAGACTTTCCCCATTTTTTTTTCTTTTGGGTCCTCTATGCTCTGTGGGAATTCACAGTTTTGGACTGAGGAAGTTCCTGTTTGCTTTACAAACTTGATGCTAAGTCCTGAGAGATGCTTACCTCTATGTAGGCCTCCCATCATGTATAGTGTAATACTTTGCATGGTGCCTCCTATCAGGTACACTTCACTTTCTCTTCTGAGAGATGATTCTTACATAAGACTTCAATGCCTGCCACTATTAGGCGTGTCAGCGTAGCAGGCCTGGGAGTTTAGTTTCCTGTACACTCAATTTAAGTAAAAAAAAACTGGTCTTTGACACTGTCTACTTACATGAACAACTTAGCAAAACATAAGGAGTAGATAACAGTAAACAGATTTCATCCATCCATCCATCCACCCATTTAATATAATACTGCTCTACTAAGATTATTCCTCTGTTTTGACATTATGCTTAAAAATTTATTGAATCTCAATGCTCAAAGTACAGAACAATATATAAAACTTCTGTATAAAACAGGACATATACAAAGGGCATTTAGGAGGTCTAAATGAATTTTTTCTCTATTTTTGTAGCTTAGCAATTTAAAAAAGAAATTTTTACTCAGCCATAAGTAGATGATTCAGTCTGTAAAATGTTTCCTTTGTAAGGACAAGGAGTCTGATTTTGATCTTTGTAACTCATGTAAAGAGTCCAGAGTGGTGAGAAAAGTCTTGTAATCACAGTACCAGACAAGAAGATAGGTGAATCCTTAGGAATGGATGGTTAGCCAGTCCTGCATAATGGAAGAGCCCCAAGGCACTGGGAGACTTTGTCTTAAAAAAAAAAAATTAAAGTGGAAGCCTTAGGAGGTGGCTACTCTTAGGCCTCTGGTCTCCACACTGGAATGCACACACATACTTATATCTTTTTACTTGTTCACCTGCTCTGTCTCTCTGTCTCTCTGTCTCTCTGTCTCTCTGTCTTTGTCTCTCTCTCTCTCCTCTCTCTCTCTCTGTCTCTCTCTCTCTCCTCTGTCTCTCTGTCTCTCTTTCTCTCCTAAAAAATGTGTTATGTACGAAACCCAAGAATCAGATCAATAGAAGCAGTTTTCAATTTGTTAAAAGTACTTGCACTTTCCTTCAAGTACTATTTACATATTCACTAATTTTACAATAAAGACCTTTTAAGCATATCAATAGGTCAATAAATCCATGCTGATAATGGGGTGGTACTTGACTTACTCTTTGTGAGAGGGTTTCCTTGCATGGTGTGCTCTAGTGCTGTAACTGCTGGCACTGCAGAGATTTATGTCTATTGATCGGTACTCTTAGCATGTTGATCTGTCAAACAAATGCAGAGGCTTTGTAGACTTGTACATCCAGAATCTATTCCAATCAAGAATTAAGTGGGATGAACTTTTTGATCCCCCCAAATTCAAACCTCTTGCTGTACCCTTCTTTTTATATTTTGCTTGAAATTTTTCCACAATCCAATTTTCTTTTTTGAGATTACAATGTAATTTTATCATTTCCCCTTCCTTTTCTTCTCTCTATAGACCCTTCCTTGTGCTCTTTAAATTCATGGTCTCATCTTATTTTTTTTAGTGATTATTGTTATGTTATAAACACACACACACATTCACACACACATATGGACACCCTCCTAAATATAACCTTTCTCATTGATATAATATAAAATAGAACAGAATAGAAATCAGAAGTAGTTTCTCTGTCCTGCACAGCCTATTAGCATCCATTTAGTCTCAAATAATCACACAAAGGCTAATATTAATTATAAATTGTTTGGTCTATGGCTCAGGCTTATTTCTTACTAAGTCTTACTCTTAAAGAAACCCATGATTCTTATCCATGCTTAGCCAAATGACTTGGTACCTTTTTCTCAGTGTAGCATTCTCATCTTACTTCCTCTGTGTCTGGATGGCATCTACTCTGCTCTTCTTCTTCCCAGAATTCTCCTTGTCTGGTCTCCCCACATATACTTCCTGTCTGCCTGACCAATTAGCATTATATTAAGCCAATATTTACAGTGACAGATATTTATAGTATATAAGAGCATAATACCACAGTAGATAATAGGTTACATACTTATATAGATTTTGTATGTCTATAAATGTTACTTGTACATGTTTCCTGGTCCACAATCTGACAAAGATCTACTTGGTCTGGTAGATGCACTTAACAGCTCAGTTGATTTTGAATCCTTCTCACACACATTTCAGGTTTTCAGGAGTCACTTTCTATTTTTGTGGGAATCCTCATCTTTCAGTGTTACCTGAGTCTTCAGTGTGTCTTGCTCATAGACTATTAGCTGGTCATGAACCAAAGTCAAGGTTCCCTTCTCTATTTTATACCTCCACTATATGCTACTTCTTTCTTGAATGTACATAGTATGAGTGCTTTCTTACCGCTGTATAACATTTTGAAAACTTATAAAGAAATTCTCTATAGTTACTTATTTTAATAATGTGGGGACCAAGCAGTTTGTACTTTTATTCTCTATAATTAATGAGAAAAATAAGGTTCTGAGTTGTTAAGACATTAATAATAAGTTAAACAACAACAAATAAATTAAAATTGGTACTAGAATGTATTAAAAGAAGCTATTTCAGTTGAAACTTTAAAACATCCTTTTATGTATGTGTTTGTGTCCTTGGGAATATATGCTACCTGTGTGTAGGTGCTCCTGGAAGTCAGAAGAGGGTTTCAAATACCCTGGAGCTGGATTTTTAGGTAGTATTGATTTGACATGTGGGTGTTAGGAACTGATTTTGGGTCCTCTGTGAGAGCAACAGGCCCACGTTAATCTCTGTGCATTGCTATACTCCATTTGTTAAAATTTTAAGGTATATCTATTATTTCTGAGAATTTTCCTAAGCCAATTATGAACAAAACCAGGTATAAAAGAATGATGTGATTGTTTTTGGCCTGATTGTACAGATTATCTACACCAGAATATTGTAGATATTTTGTCTGTTTGTTGAAGGGTTGCTTAGCAGAGATTTGTGGTGGCCATAGTACATCTGTGGGCATTAGCTGTGAACTACTGTGCCTTCTTCATCTGTAGCTGAGCCTAACCTGGCTTAAGATGCTTTAGAATTTATTTATCTATCTATCTATCTATCTATTTATTTATTTATGTTAGGGATTCACCATTAAAGAAATTTATTAAAGCAATAAAACAAAAATTAAAAGTTAGTTGAATATAAAATCAAGGCAATGGATTTGCCAGGAGTGGAGGATGAACTAAGCAATATTGGGACCTTGGGACCTTGGGATCTCCTGCTCATGGGGGGATGGGGAGATGTGGAGAAGAAAGAATGACCTGATGTGGTGGGAAGAGGAAGGTACCTTGATTAAGGATATACAAGGATAGAAAATGTGATTTCTTTGTTCATAATAAAAAAAAGAAAAGAAAAGAAAACTGCTGACCTAAGTAAAAAAAAATCAAGGTAATAAGGATGACCAGCAAGATCCATAGAAATTACTTTGATAAGAAAGAAGTGAATTGCAAAACAAACAAATTCAAGTCATTCCCCAAATAGTAAATCAAAGACATAATATATTTTAGATAAAAAGTATTGAACATGGTCCTGGATTAGTGAATATTTTTGTTTGTTTGTTTGCCTTTCAAGACAGTGTTTTTCTGTTTAGTTTATGGAGCCTGTCCTGGATCTTGCTCTGTAGACCAGGCTGCAGCATGTATTTTAGAGAAAAGAGAAGTTTTATTACTGTATTTTTTTTGCTATCCTAAATATTTTGCTTTTTATATAAAGTTTGATAGTAATTTTCATAAAACAATAGAAAATGAAAAAGGAAAGAAGAAAATTCAGGCACCTATGCATTTAGAGAGAGGGGTCAGTCTTGCTGGTGCAGCTCCTCTTAAACTGTGTGTGGTGTCAAAGACCTCAGCAGTCTACTCAAATGATCCTCATGGATATATTGTGTTTTCTCATAAGTGTAAGAGTTTTAAAAAAGTGTTTTTCACTTCCATTACTTAGAAAAAACTTTCTGAATTTTATTTTCCGAGTAGTTTTTGCTTTCCTTGGTGACAATTTCAGCTTTCATAGGCTTGAGTACAAAGTAGGTTTAAACTTCTCCTTTTGCCCCTACAGACATTTAACTGCAATTCTCAACTAATGGAGTGTTTTGAAAGTTACACTTTGTGGAAGTATGTGGATGATGAAAAGGTTTAGGTGGAAGAACACTATCTTTTTCCAATGGACACTGACTAGAAAACAAGTCTAGTTTTATTTATTTAGAGAACATACACTTTTTGTACTAGATTTTGAAACCAGACCTTCACACATGCTGGACAAGTTTATTTTCACTGAGCTACAATCTTCAGCCATCTTTTAAAACTGTGTTTTGAAACAGAATCTCCCTATATAATGTCTGCCTGTAGGTCTCTTTATTCACCCTGTCTACTGCCATAAGAAGCCTCTCTGAACCTTCTTGCCTTGAACCCACGATCATCCTGCCTCTGCCTCTTAACAGCTTTGATCAGAGATTTGCCTCTTTAAGCCCCTTTAAGCACAAAACAATACTACTTTTAGATAAAAATTGTGTGGGGTAAAGACCAAAGTCAAACAATATCTCTGGACTGTGATAGGATATTTTCTTCACTCATAAATTCACAGAAGGTGAAGTTGCCTACATAAGAGTTATACAAGATTGAGCCAGTAAGTATTCTATTACAAAATGGTAAGGAGCCTAAACCCACACCCATGTTGAGTCATTATTGATGATTGATGGTTACTAGAAGAAAGAAGTTTTATTTTGCTTTAAGGTAATGGTTATTGGCCACATATTCATAACATAAATAAGGAATCAGCATATATTGGTATCAGTAACTTATTAAAAAAAAGAAAGTAAAAGGCAATGATCAGATTTCGGGGGAGGTAAGTGATAAAGGGTCAACTTAAGAGAAATTGGGGGGAGCAGAGAGGAGTAAATACCACAAATTATATTGTATGCATATATTAAATTATCAAAGAATTAATAAAAATATGTTAAAATTGATTTTAAGGCTCAAGAGGTGGCTCAGTGGTTAAGAGCACTTGCTGCACTTTCAGAGTGCCCAGACTCATAGTCTATAACCCAAACATGAACTCACAAATATATATCTTCTGGGATCTAATATCTTCTCTTGACTTTTGAGGGCATAATTCATACAGATGCTATAAATATGAATACATACATGTAGGCATTTACATATATACCCAAACTAAAAATAAACAAAATTTATTTTTTTCTCTTCCTTTACATGACTACAAATGTAATTTGGAATAAGGGAAACACTGGTAGAAGTGAAATACATTGCTGGATGGGCCTGACTTAGGGCAAGTTCACAGATAGGGGCCTTCCATTCTCACACATGAATGCATGAGTGCAAACAATATGCTTGTTAATAGGATATGGAACTTATGGTCTATAGTGATCAAATATAGACCACTGTAACAAAAAGGAATGGCTTTAGGTCAGAGAAATACCAGAGTTACATCCCAACTCCTCAGTCATCCTAAACATCAGTGTGAGACACTGCATCAATATGGCCAACCCCCTCTGTAAACACATCAACAAGATATTTAATTTGTCATACTTTTACATGACTATGTATATATACACATGCATCCATACATACATTATGTAATTATTTCCTTACAAAGTTATAACATTTAACAATTATTTATTGACTGGCCAAAGAGACACCTCTCTCAATAAAATTTTTTCTCCATGTTTATTCTATTTCTTATCATTGGTTTTCTTCCTTCTATTTTATTTCTCAGCTGTATGACATGTTGTATGTGTTAAAGCAAGTTCCATTGGACTAAATAAATCATTCTACTTCAAACCATGTGCAAAATGCTTATTATTTGGGAGGGTTCCACCCACTAACATCTCTGGCTTCAGAATATATTGTTTTCCGAGCTCTTCTGACATCATTCAGCATGCTGATTGTACACAAACAAATATGTTTGGACTTGATAAGGCTAAATTGCATATAAGCTCAACTTCTCCGTGCTATTATGTTTAAACAAAAATAACCATGTTATTTCCAGATCCAGGCAGACCACAAGAAAAGCCACTAGTTCTTGCCAAATAGCAAAGGACAGATTTTAAGAAGAGAGGGGAAAAGACAAAACTTACTTTCTCTTTTAGAACAAACCAAGCAGAGCATCCAATTGGAAAGCTAGAGGCATTGTCTGATAGACCGAATAAGACTGAAGCCAGCTTGCCTATGGCTTCGTCTCTTTTATTCAAAAAATGGCTCTCATTAATTCTGTAAAATAGTATTTTAGTGAGAGTTCTCTTAAGAAAAGGACTCAATGAACAACTCACCCCTCCCCCCCACATTGTGTGTGTGTGTGTGTGTGTGTGTGTGTGTAAGTATACCTGTATAGAAATAAATGACAAACAGACAGACAAAAGCATAAACAGAGGCAGAGCTAAGATAGAGATGTAAAATAAATAAGCTTGTAACTATGAAAGACTGAAGGGCTTCATGAACCTGGTTGGAGTTAGAGAGAAGAGAAATAAAATCTGTAGACTCAGTTGTATTTAATACCCCCAAACCAGGAGAGCTGACTAGAATGACTTCTATCTAGTCCAAACATTGGCAACCTCCAGATAGTCAAATGGACAGAGAAGAAGAGGTCTTACTGCCTTCAGTCCTTTTTCTCTATCCACATTTTTAGTTAATTTGATGAGATCTTTCATCTTTGGGAGGGAACCTACACCACTCTTCATAAGCATATCACCTGGAAACAGTGTCACGTAAATAAAATGTGATCTTTAATCAAATACTTAGGTGTTTGCAGGAGATGACCCCATAAGTATTTGACAGTTGAATATTTGGATCCCAGTTGTTGATTGTTTGGGGAGGGCTAGGGGCTATTATCTTGCAGGAAAAAGTATGTCACTGGTGGCAGATTTTGAAGTTTAGAAAGCCTACCTACACCCCTGCTGCTCTCCAGCCTCACAATTGTGGCTCCAGATTCAAGTTCTCAACTCTCAGGTCTGCCTCCTTCTACCTCTGGCTTACCATCATGGATGTTAACCCCTTGGAAGTGTAATTCTCAAATAAATTTTTCTGTAAGTTGCCTTGGTCGTACATGTAATTTTATCACAACAGTAGAAAAGCTAACACAAAATAGCTGGGGATCTCATTGTTGACCCATAAAATCCCCTGTCATATGAAATTTAGGATTAAATTTCCCAGTCAACTATATTCTTTGAGGTACTTACTGGTCTAAACTCTTCCTTAGACAGGAAACACTATTTATATGTATGTTTCACAATATATGTTTCCCAGTGGTCCTCCAGGTTGCAGGGAATTTAGACTGACAAGTTCATTAATATCTGACTCATTCACCTTCTGTGTCTATCATTCTATCAGATGTTTGCTTACGTGGCATGCTTTTTCACATTTTTTTTTGTTTGATTCTTCTCTAATGACATTGGGCAAATGTATATTTCTTTCTTCAGGGATACCACATTAGCAGTCTGTCCTAGAGTAAAGTGTAAGACACATTCAGTACCTATGTGTAGACATATAATGAAGGATACTGAAGATGGTGGAAGAATACTGATCAAAACTTTGTTCTGCACACTTGCTGTGAGAGAAGCTACTAGACCCCAGCACCACTCTGTAGACTGACAACTCTGTATACTTCATGTTGTCTTAGAAACCACAAGGAAATATGAATTCTGAGCTTGGTTGATAATCACCAAGATGGAAAGCCAGAGAAAGAAGACCTTACAAATGCAGTGCAGAGTCCCTGGCTATAGAGGAGAAAGAAAAGGTAGATGGGGAGACTGAGGAGTTCCAAAGGGGAATGATCATGAAATCAGATAGATGTGAGGGTTTGTGGGCACTCTCCCTTAAGAATAACATTGTTCTGCTTCTGAAGGCAGAGATGGAGATTTCTAGGAAGGACATAGGTCTATGTAATTGGATGTGAGTGGAAATGAACACTTCTCTGTAGGCAAGCAACTGAGCTTTCCAGGGTTAATTATACCAAATTAGAAAATGCCTTAGCCCCAAACTAGTCTCCATAAGATTAGCAGAAAATCCCAAGGATGTTTACTGGCTCTAGGGATTAGAGGATGTATTTACCCAGACTATAGGAATAGTTCAGCAGGACAACAAACTTGCCTGCACACAGCTCTCCTGTAATGGGCTGCTGCAGGTCTCCAGTGGCCAACTCTTTGAAGGATCTGGGATTT
Organism: Sigmodon hispidus; assembly: GCA_004025045.1. Lineage (NCBI taxonomy): Eukaryota > Metazoa > Chordata > Mammalia > Rodentia > Cricetidae > Sigmodon > Sigmodon hispidus. The sequence goes on along the minus strand of PVIH01000406.1, from coordinate 92,758 downwards.
CTGTCTCTTTCTCCACAATTTTTACATTCACCCTGCCAATAAGGTGGGCAATTAATGCTGCTTGTGACAGCTATTCCAGTTTGGGTCCAGGCCTGTAGGATGATAATTCTCATCGGGAAACTGAAAAATTGACTCTGGAATTGTAGTTAACTGCTACTGGAACAGAAAAAAAAATATGCTAAGAGTTTGTCCCTATCATATTTCTAAAGTGGGATGTATATAAATATATCTCCAACATTTGGTTACTTAAAAATGAACAAGTCTTTTGTGTATAGTATGTCTCTCAGTATGTATTAGGTGCTATTGTGTGGATAGGAAACACAAAAGACAGTGGTGGGGACCCTAGATCCAAAACATTAGACATGCAGCTGGAGGAGCCATGTTCAAGTTCAGCTTGTAGGGTAGGTAGGTGCTTTGCCTTTAGCTAAATAGAAAACAAAATAATTTTGTGATGGAAAAGCTATTATAAGACAGAAAGAGTCCTGACAGTCTGTATAACACATGCTCTACCTTATCCCTGATCCTTCTCTCATATACCTTCTGGTATTACTCTATTTTATAATATAAACCTTTAAGTGCACAAAATGCTATGTAACTCCTTTTCCCTGCTATAGCAGAGCCTGCCTGTATGTTGTTCTTACTCTGAAACAGAGATAAGCACAATTAGTCTTTGCCTCACGTCTAGTTATCACTCAGCTGAGCAAGCTGCTGGAGCTTTGCATTTTCACGTAGCATTCCTGTACATATCTCCACTTTTTAATTATTTCTACAGGTTCTAATTTGTAAACTGCCATGTGAGATCCAGGGCTGCATTCTACCAGAATAACCAATATGATTGCAAAAGCAAATTACAGCTACACTCTGAGCTTTGCTCACACACAAAATTTATTACAGATTTCCAGTGTTGCGGGGGAAACACTTCTAGAACAATCTTCTAAATAAACACAACAATTCTAGCCTACTGAAAATTGATATATTCAATTAAATGCTCAGAAGCTGGTTAGCTTTCGATAAATACAACTTAAAAACAGAAGTATCACTGCTCTAAGCATGATACTGGGTAATGAAGCCTGGGTCATCCTTGCACTTAAGATTGCCACCCAGCAATGTGTAACTTCAAAAACCCATATCTGTGAGCTCAGAAAGCAATTTGTCTCTTGCTGGAATTAGCCTGCAATAAATAGCATTATTTTAACTTGATGTTTTTAGTAGTAAAATCTTTTAATTCAAATGCTACCAAAATAAGAAGAGATGGGATTACAAATTGATTTAAATTGAAATCCTTTCTTCACAGAGAGACTAAATGATAAACATAGTAGAAAACCTGTGCTCCAAAGCATAAAATATCAGGTATCATATGAAATGATTATTTGTAAGCCCTAAATTTTCAGTTACAAATATGCGTAAAGTTAGACTTATTTTTCTACAAATATACATTTATTGTATATTCACACATGTGTAGATATATATGTATATATACACAGACACATACACAAATATATATATATATGTATTTCCCAGTTACAAATTACTTTTAGCTAATCAATATCATGTGTAATAAAAAGTACTAATGGTCTCCATGTTGGAAAAATTAAGGTCCAGTTATTATAAGTACTTGAAAGTAATAGGATTGAATCAAACTGGCCATGAGTTTGACTTCATTAATTCACAATGCCTCACTCTAACTAGAGTGAATTGATGTTTCTGTTGTAGTGTATTTAATCAAATACTAGAGAAGCAAGAAGGAGGATAGGGCAGAGAAAGGAAATGGAGCACAGGCAACTTTTACTTAATATTTTAAGTGTGAAGTCACAGCTGTCAATTCCCATTGACATTTTCCCACAGTCTGCTTAATTAGTGTCTCTATTGCTATAAACCGAGTCTGTTTCTGCTAAGTAAAAACTGTAAGAAAAATTCACTTAATCTTAGGTTTTGCTTACCCCCAACAAAGATATTAGCAAGTCAATTTGCCTTACTCTTTTTCCATGATGAACTGTTAATAAAAGAGACTAATTTTGAGAGACTGTGAGGTTTATACCCTGAGTGACCCAGTGAAGCATAACAATTTCACTCAAGATGAGACAGGTCTCCACTTCTCTGTTGTGTTTTCTTTCAAATACGTCTTTAATGTTTGACTTATGTGTATATGTGTCTGTGTGGTTGTACACATGGATTTTGGTACTGAAGAAGCCAGACAGATTGTCTGATTCCTTGGAGCTGGAGTCACAAGAAGCTGGAAATTGCCAGATATGTGTTCTGAAATCTGAACTTAAGTGCTGAGTCACCCTTGCCCACATTTCTTGTAATTTTGACAAGGCATCATTGGCTACCACATCTTGGGTGAGCAGAGTGAAGTATAGAAACACTCAGCAGAGATGACTGTTTTAATAAACCAGAAAGCAGATAACAGATGGAAGTCATAGAAGGTATTAAGGTAGTAGAGAAGAAACACATAAGTCTTGCATGGTTCCTTGTATACTGGATAGAAGGTTCTGTAATTATTCCTGCTCAGGGCATTGTAGCTTGAGACATTGAATAACAGTAGTTTAATCGCATGAGGAGAAAAGGGGCCTTGTCTAAACACAACAGGAAAACATACTCTGGCAAGTTCAAGTGCACAGTTAAACCACTGAATACTTATTACCTATTGAAGACAGTTTATGTAATTATAAACAAGTTTCATTAGCCAGTATAGACATTTAATTAGGCACTAAATCAAATGGTAGAAGCTAAAATACTTTTGAGAATTTATTGGAGCAGTGTCAGGATCAGGAGGCACTTTTTACAAGAGCAGAGATTTGAGTTGGCTCTTGTGTTTAGACATATGAGGCAGTCTGCAAGAAAATGTTTGTTGTCCATGAATTAAGAAATTACATAACAGAAGACCCCAGAATGCAGCTGGGCATGGACTTCATCATCTACTTTGAAGGGTCTTTGTTTTATTTATTATCTAGATAGCAGTTGTGTGGATGAATATGGGATAGAAATGTTCTCAAGAAGGTTGTTGCATAGATTACCCACACCAGGCACGAGCAAAGATAGAATGGCCACTTCAAAGATGTGAGCTCATCAGTTACACAGCATAACTGATGCATATATACATTCTAGTATGTTTTATTTCTATTGAAAGATATTAAATATCCCAGAAGGAAGGATACATTAATAGTGATCTCAGAGAATCAGAGATAGACATTTATAGGCTAACAGATAGTTTATTACTAATTGGAGAGGTTAATTCCCCACATCAACTTGTACAAGTTCTGACTATTGCCTATAAACATATACTTTAAAATGTTCAGTATGTCTTCAGTCATACACTATAATAAGACCTCAGCAAACATCTGTTAGCTGAAATTTATTAATTGAAAACTAATTTTTGTTTAAAGTGAGAAAAATAGGGCTGGAGAGATAGCACAGTGGTTAAGACCACTGACTGCTCTATCAGAGGTTGTGATTTCAATTCCCAGCAACCATATGGTGGCTCACAGTCATCTGTAGTAAGATCTGGTGGCTTCTTCTGCCCTGGAGAAACACATGCAGGCAAAACACAATATATATATATATATATATGTACATACATGTATATATATATAATAAATATATCTTTTGTAATAAGGAATAAATTTGTGCTATACCTACCACTGCTCCCCCTCCCTCTCCTCTTCCCAGTCCTTCCCCTGCTTTTTTTCCCACCTCATCCTCCTATAAATTCCTCAGAGAGGGTAAGGACTCCCAAGTCAATTTAGTCTTGCATATCCCATTGAGGTTGAGATGGGACCAAGCCCTTCCCTACCAGTGTCAAGGGAAAGGAAGGTATTCCTATGTAGGGAATGAGCAGAGAAACCAGTTTATGTACCAGGTATAAACTCTGATTTGACCACAAGAGTCTCCATGAACTGCCCAAGCCTTTAGATCGTCATCTACATTCAAAGGGTTTAGTTCCCTTCCATGAAGGTTCTTCAGCTGTCATTTTAGAGTTATTGACTCCCACTAGGTAGGGTCAGCTGTCTCTGTGGGTTTCCTCATTATGATCTTGATCCTTTTGCTCATTTAATCTCTCCTCCCTCTCTTTAACTGGATTGGGAGATTAGCTATGGATCTCTGCATCTGCTTTAATCAGTTCCTGGATAAAGGTTTTATAATGGCAATTAGGGTGGTCATTCATTTGATTACAAAGAAAGACCAATTCAGATACCCTCTCCACCATTGCTTGAAGACTTAGCCTAGGTCATCTTGTGAGTTCTTGGGTATTTTCCTAGTACTAAGTTTCTCAATAACCCCACAATGGCTTGCTCTGTCAAGATATCTATTTCTTTGTTCTCTCTCTCTGCTGTTCCACCAACTTAACCATCTCATTCTCTCATGTTTGCTTTCCACTTGTCCCTCTCCTCATGCCCCCCCATGGCCTAAATTTACTCAGGAGATCTTTTCTATTTCCATTTCCTGAAAGGGGGAGTCCATGGATGTTTCTCTTAAGTTCCTCCTGTTACCTAGGTGTTCAGGGGTTGTGGACTGTAGCTAATTACATTGGGGTAAGAATGTACATCCTTTGGGTATATGTTCAATAGTAGTATTGCTGGCAGACTGATTTTCTGTTTTCTGAGAAACTGCCATACTGATTTCCAAAGCAGCTGTACAAGTTTGCGTTTCTACCAGCAACCAGTATTCTCTTTATTTTACATCCCGTCCAGCATTGACTGTCATCAGTGTTTTTGGTCTTGGCCACTCTGACAGGTAGGTGTAAGACTGTATGTAAGAGCTGTTTTGATTTGCATTTCTCTGATGGCTAAGGATGTTGAGCAATTCTTTAAATGTCTTTTAGTCATTTGAATTTTTTCTGTTGAAAATTTTTTATTTACCTCTGTATCCCATTTAAAATTGGATTATTTGGAGTTTTGACCACTAGGTTTTGAGTTCTTAATATATTTTATAGAACAATCCTCTGTCAGCTGTAGGTTTGGTGAAGATCTTTTCCCAGTTTGTATATTTACCAGTGTCTTTATTTTAATAACATAAGAAAAATAATGGAATAAGAATCTAGTTTGTATTTATTTAAATGTTAAAACATAGAACATTTTTTGTAAGTGTTGCATCATGATCTCTTACTAAAGTATCTACAGGGTGATGATTTGTTTATTATCTCATTCCAGTCCCTTTGCTTACAGCAACAGGACTGGGGACAGCTCAGAAAAACGGCATCTCGTGAGCTTCCAGCTACTGACTTGCTCACTCATCTGATTATCTGGCAGGCAATTGGTCTTCCCTCTCATCCTCATCTTACAAATGGGAAACCTCCAGGATTTTCTATACATATCCTTTTTGAAAATCGTTGTTTCTCTTAGTATGTGAGTGTGAGTTTCTCTAAAGTATAGCCAGAACCCATTAGAATACGCTGTCAGAGTCAGCGGGAGGATTTTGTGTCATTTGCCTTTCGACTTGAAAAATAGCATTTTGAAAAAAATATTTTTCATACAGGACATTTTTCTCCCCATGCACTTTGATAGCACCACCTGCTTCGAGAAATATATATTTTCTACAAAGCACTCAAATGAAGTAATCCATTTTCACTATGTGTCCTTTTTGGCAAAATATCTACAGAATTTGCTTTCATAAAAATAAATTCTGTTTCTTTGCTACTGTCTTTATTTCCCCCTCTCTCTTCATGATTCCTTGCCTTCTTCCTTGTGGGGAAATACACAGAAAAAAACGAGATTCTCTAGACAATTAAAAGCAATGAGTGAAGTTCTGATTTGGACAAATTTATTTTAATCTCTCTCATTTTTTCCTTGTAAAAATAAGTAAGTCAAATCCATGCTTGAGTTTTATTTGCTAAAAATTATGTGGCATTTTGCCTGTGATATTCTATGTGGAATAAAAGGTAGCTGTACCAGGGGCTTCTGGACCTAAGAAATCACTTTTGGGGGACAATTGGTGGTACCATCAATGGAAAGGTAATTTTCATATGCTAAATGCAGAAGTTGATATCTTGTCTTTTGAATTTTGAAACAAAGAAGAAAAGCCAGGCAATAGCAAGGAAATACCCCAGAATAATGTTTCTATTGCAGTATGAAAGTGTTGGGCGTCAACAAAGACTTCTTTTCAAGGATGTACAGAGTGGCCTCCCAGTATCCTGCTTGTTTTCTTTGTCTCCAAATTAAAGTTCTGTGTATGAGTTTCCTGATCAGAAGATGTCAATAGAGACTGGCATTTCATAATAGAACTCATATTTCTGAACTATACTTTCTGCATTTAAGCAAACGGCATTTTTTCATTTATGTTATTGAGATTTAAGGGAATGATAATCAGTTCCATTATTATCAACACTTTATATATGCACATGTGCATATATATAAGCATCTTTGCATATAGACATGCATATTTAAACACTATTCACATACATATCACACTTTAATACATTCTGTTGACAAAGATAGCTAAATGGATACTTCTTATACAAGTAAGATTGAGAATCATTAGATTTGAAACTCTGTACCCAGAGTTGGCTGTGTCACAGCACCAACATCTCCCAGACATTTGGATGGCTTTAATTCATCAGTCCCAGATAGTAGTTTAAAAGTGTCTGTGTGCCTGTCTTGTGAGTCCGGTATTAATATTCAGGTATTGCACATGACAAATACCACCTGAGAAAATGTTGCAGAGCCTTGGGGGTGGGTGATGGAGATGGAAAAACTGAGGGATTGGAAGGATGAGAAAACACTCCCTGAGGATTTACTGCCAATGCAGGCTTTGATGCTCACAGCCATTTTTAAATATCATTACCTTGGGAAGTAGGCATTATTATTAACACCTCGACTGATGAACAGGAGAGCTGTGAAGTCTAAGTGACTTCCTCAAGGTTACATTCCTGCTAAATGTCAGACTCAGGTTTTAAACACAAGCAGTGTGACCACAAAATGTGAGGCTTTATTGGCTTCTCTAAACAGCTTCTCTTTTTCCCAGTTCTTAAGCCAAATTCAGTACAAGGCAGACTGACTTTCAATCAGGATTTTAGAGCTAATTTCGACATGGGTACCCTTAATCCCTTCACTGGACAACTTCCTGCCTACTGGCTCCCTCAGTGTTGTTTGCAGCCAGTAAAGGAGGGCTCAGCTCCTGAACACATAGCTGATGGGTGATGAATGGCATCTTCAGTTGTGACAATTGGTGCACAGAGTGGACTATAACAAGAACAAGAGGCCTGGGCTCTCCTTTGTTTCCAGGCGAGAGCTACTCCCACAGTTTTAGGTTACTTCTCTTTTGTCGTTCATGGTTATTATCCTCATCTAATAATCATGGAAATTCTTCAAACTATTTATAGATAAGATACTGTACATAAACTATTAAAGAAGTCAGAAAGATGACTTATAAAAAAATAAGGAAAAAAATCACTACTGTATCTTTTGTGACAGGGTTCTTTATGTAAGTCAGGGTTCTGAGGCATCAACTTAGTCATTATAAGGGGCATGAAAAAGCTGTGCCAGTAAAGTGCTTGTCATGCATGTGTTCAACTTCCATAATCCTTATAAAACCTGGATGTAGTAGAGCTGTGCCTGACTTCATGATCCTCCTGTTTCACTTTGCTAGGAGTTAGAATCCCTGGAGTACCCAGCCATAAATAGATTTTCATGGATTTTGCCTAGTACCCTCTTAATATTCTATCTCCAAGAACTATTGTATTTTCTGCCAATTTGAATTTTTTTTAAAAAAATGTGAAAACTATGTTTCAATTAACAAGGACCAACCCACTCAGTTCTTATTAGATAATCTCAGCAGCTGTAGTCCCATGTGTCTATGTAGAAGCATGGTTGTTTTAGCTCCTGTGTGTGAGAAGCTACTTGCTTTGCCAAGCAGAACTGTGCTTGTTGTCTTGACCCATTTCCTGCAGTTCACACTGGATCTTTGTTTAGGCAGGACTCAAGTTCACTGCATTTTGAAATGAAGAAACCATTTTCACTTTCTGTTCATCTTGCCCTCCAAATGGGATTTTCCCAAGAGCTTTTCTCAAAAACTGAAAAGAAGACCAGGAGTCTGGTTTTAGAAAGGAGCTGTTGCACGAACAGAGACTCACAGCCCCTAGGGAAAGGTCTCACCACAGGCTATTCTTAGAACTGAGATGTGAGTTTGCAAATGGAAAGTGAAACTCCATTGCGTGTGTGTCATGCACAGTGGAAGTTCTGGGTGCCAGGGAGTGGAAGGATGCTGAGCTGTTTCCTCAGATGGCATATGTCTTCCTGCACTCCAGAGAAAGGAATACAGTCACGCTGTTACTTTGAGTTGTGGAGTTGAGGGAAATATCTGAAACAGGCAGTTGTTGTGATGTTGAAATTCACAGGAGTCTTTTGGTGAAATTTCACTGAATCAAAACTAAAGGAAGAGGAATACAGCCTCTGAAGCAGCTGACAGAACAGCTCTTGTCTCAATGACCATGTTAAGAACCAACTCCCTGATTCTCTCTGGTTGTAAACAAAATGGACAAAGTGGTGTCATAGTATCCTTAGTTTGTTTTCTTCCTCTATTACTAAAATGATTCATGTAACCACAGACATATTTGAGACTTTTATCCATCTGCTTAGAGTTTGCATTTACCAGGATAGGTGGAAGACTATGATACACTATTTAGAGCATTCGTGATTTTTTTCTTTAGATAAATTGATACACATTATAAAACATGAATATAGTCGTCATGGAAGTATTGAGATGTATCAGTATACATATTCATACTACACATACACATTACAGATGCATTACACACAGTGCATACTCTGAAAACTCATATTTTACACACAGTACTATTCTTTGTTTTAAAGCAATGTTTTGTTTGAGACAGAGCACTGTTATGAACATTGGACTTACTCTGAACTTGAGACATCCTTGCCTCCCATGTGACTGATCACAGGCTCTGCCTACTCAGGAAGTCAGTATTTATTTTTGCCTCTCTTTTCATTTATATCCATCTGAATGTGTACATTGAGGAAATAGAAAATTGATATGCAGAAAGGTGAAGCCCAGAATATTGTACAACCTGTAACCGAATCTTTAATATTGTCTACCTATTATGAATAATTCTGGCATGTCTACAAACACTTGGCATAAAAGAGAGAAATAGTTTGTTCTTAATTGGTAAATGATCAAAGATATTTGAAGGAAATGGGACACATAAAAATTAATCAGTATTTATATTAATTTAATAAATTTAAAAGCATCCCCCTACTGAAAATCAAGGGTAGAACAAGTTGCTCATTCAGAGGTAAAGCTGTCCTCAAAATAAGAACAAGTCTTTTTTTGTGAATAAAGTTTCATTTTTTATCCATGTATCCTCTTGTTCAAACTTCCTTTCCCCTCCCAGTTACTCTCTCTTTTCCCCATCTCCTTATCTCCTCCCCAGCAAGGGCAGGAGGTCCCAAGGTCCCAAGGTGGCTTAGTTCAGCATCCACTCTAGGCAGATCTGCTTTCCTCACTCCAACAAGACTGGGTCAGGTGAGATGGCTCAGCCGTTAAAGGATAGGCTTACAACCAAAAATATAAGAACAAATCTTTAAAAATATACATCACAGTGATATCATGGTCCAGTGAAGAAATTATTCTTATAGTTCTTTAAACACTTTTCCCAACAAGAACAAAAGAAGTTTCCCTCAGGTGTTGTACATATTTATCTCTGAAATGACACTTAAGTTTTTTTTTTTTTTTCCAAACAAACACAACACATCTGCAGCTGAATAAATAATTCAATAGGTAAAATGCTTGCTCTAAAGGCATGGGGAACTGAGTTCAAATTTCTATTTTGTTTTGTTTTGTTTTTAAAAGCCAAGCAATGAAGGATACTTATGTAATCTGTGATCCTGAGATAAAATGGGAAGTGAAGACAGTAGAATAATTAGATGCTAATGTGTCCGTTTCTGCAGCACTAAACAACAATGGGACCCTGCCTCAAAACAACATAGAAGGTGTGATGGACACCAGTGCTATTCTCTTTCTATCTCAGGAAGTAGAGCATAACTTTACTAAAAGAAGGATTTTACATTACTTTCTTTAGTAATACCTGCTTTAGTATTATACACAGATAGGAGACTTAGCAAGTATTTTTTAACCTGGTGATGGTCATCCCTGTTTGCAAAAGATTGGAGTTGTACAGATTCTGATTTTATGGATCTTGTTTGGAACCTTAGTATAAGTAATTTTTAAATGGTGCCCAGCGATTTTTTATATACAGCTGGAATAGAAAATAGCTTGTCAGATTTTCCATAGAAGTTTTAGTTTTAATGCCTTGGTCTTTCAAATGACTTTTCACTAAACCTCTCAAAGGCTGCAATGACTTTTCAAAATGTATAGACCAAAAGTGATAGCAGGCATCCATCATATTCTTAAACATGAAAAATGGGAAAGACATGTAGAGTATTACTGAACCTTTAAACCATTCTCAAAATAAGTATTCAATAAATACATTTATCATAAGGATGCTGTTGAATAAGTGTGGCAGGTGAATAGGGGTCAAGGGAATGATACGTAAAGAAAAAATTATACCAACTGAGCAGGGAAGCCACAATCAGGAGAAAGTTCACAATAAAATCTCAAAAGGTCTAGATATTTATTGCTGGGAAATAGTACTCTTGAAATCTCAGCTGAACTGTGCTCATCAGGCTTTCCTAGAGAAATGCAATTGATATAATGAATACTTATTTCAAAGGTAATTTAATAGTATGACTTACATTTTATGTCTTACAATATTCAAGTTGGGGAGCCCAATAATGGCCATTAGTAGTCTGGAGAAGCTATGAACCCACTAGACCCATGACCTGGATACCTCAACAGTCACAATTTGGAGTTAAAGGCCTGGGTGATTTCTGGAAAGCCACTGATCTTCCGTCAGTCCATGTTGGAAGGACAATAAAGTGAGATTCTAGTATCTATCAGCTCTGAGTTACAGCAATATAAGTTAGATGCATCTTCCTGCAGGCAGAGAAGCCAGCCAGGGATAAAGAACCAGTTTTGCACTCAGAGGTTCTTATAACTGCTATGCTTCCTGATGCCACCCACTGTGGGGGAAGGCATATTCTTTTCAGTTAGTCCTTCCAGGAAACATGTTTACTGACTTCAGAACCTATTGAAGCTATTGTCTTTGTTGAATCCACATCTAGTCAAATGGGCATTCAAGACCAGTCTTAATGTTTGCCTTCCATGCTAGCACATCATCTCTTCTGTGCCCTCTATTGAGTATCTCACTGGAATTTCAAATCTATAACTGTACTTTATGTACACCTCCCTAAGCATGTTCCTCCCAGTTTCTCCTATTTGAGTCTTTCATAGAGTACTATGTTTTATGGCAACAAGTACGATCTCACCTAGAACTGCAAAGGGTGATGGAATAAAGGGTGCTTTGAGAACATTGTCTGCTAGCTTACCCATCCTTGAGCCTGTTTTTACTGCGACTTCTACTGTTGTATGTGTAGCTACTCTCCCAGCCTTGGCTTCTATGTTTTCCAAATGGAAAGCTCATCTTTAGGCATGAAAATGAGTAAAGTATAAGTTGTTATTGTGGGTTGGAACCAAGAGTAGCAAATCGTTCCTGCTTCCTCTTAATGAAATTTATTCAACTTCTTAATGGAAACATTAGTGTTCATTTTAGCACAGGCCTAGTATATTCTAGCATCAGTCACAGCAGAGAAATTACTAGAGATATTCTAAAACAAAATGTGTCTTTGAAAGTGTCCTACACTTAATTATTTTTATCTTCTTTGTCATATGATGATGAAAAGAAAACACATTTAACTGGAATGAGGAGGGCTTAGTCTATTCCTGAATGTGCTTGGGAGTCTCAACTGTTTACTTTGACAAGATCTAGAATTGCTGGGGTGGTGAGACTCTGGGCATGCTTGCTGGGAATCATCTTGATGATGAAGACCTACCCAATCTGGGTGGCACCACACTCTGGTCTAGTTTCCTAGACCCTATAAAAAGATAAAGTGAACTGAACACAGTTATTCTCTATTCAAGTATTCTCTATTTCTTGAGTGAGCAAGCAGTGTGACCAGCTGATTTAACTGTGACTGTGTGACACAGTCCTGCCATTGTGACTGCCTATAGGCCTTGTTTTTAAATTTTTTTCAGAGTACTTTGAAAGTAGAAAAAAGGAAAAGCTACTAAGATACAGACAAAAAACAAAATACAATTAACTAAAAATTTGTATAATTACTTTTATTTTCTATCTCAGTGAAAGAATTCTTTTATATAAACTTATTTTGACAATATAAATAGATGTGGCATTACTTAATTTATATTTGAGTTACGTATTTATAAGCATCCTAACAAGAAATATCATAAAGCCACCATGAGAAATATGAGATTTTGCTTATGGCCAGGTGTCGCGCGCAACCTTGCCAGCAAGGAAAGCGCAACACCCAGGATCTTCTTTCAGCAGTTTTATTCGGGACCTTTACAATTGTTCTCCCTTTGTTCTTCTCTCTGCTTCTCCTTCCTCTCCCCCGGGAAACCCTGCCCACTGACTAGAAACTCTCAGGGCATCCAATCCCAATAAGCCATGTGGGCACAGCTCATAGGTCTACATACGCAACAGCAAACCACACCCCAGGCTCAAGCCAAATAAGGAGTTGTTTATCAAAAGAGAGCACTCACCCACAGGGGGTGAGTGGAGGCCGGAAATCAGCACCATCTTTAGGGTGCAGCAGCAGGCAGCTCTCTACAGCCAGGTCCATTCTGAATAGTTGATAACTCCCTGCGACTCTCAAATAATCTGACCATCATTCCTAGATAACCCATCTTTCTAATGGCTTGGATTCAGCATGTGGTGAACTTTGGTAAGTTATACAAGTTAATAAAAAAGTTAACTATATTCTCAATGTACCCATATAACCAGAGATAAATGTAGCTTTCATTTCTCAGCAAATAAAATCATCTTTGCAGCAGACAAAGACAATTACAGAAAACCTCATCTGGTCAAAATTTAGAAAAGGAGTGACCTTAATGTGCCCAGTCCTGGTAAATGCAACTGCAACACAAGATCAGCAAATAAGACTCAGGGAACATTATGGTAACTGGTTTAGAGAGATTATAAGAACCAGAAGAATAGAAAGTCTGCTCTGAGTTTGACTCCTAGGCATGACAGGAAGGCTTCACTCATGACACGGCAATAATATGTTTACCCAAAACTACCCAAACAAAACTTGAACAAAGATCATGCTGATATATATGCTAACATGGAAGAATAATACCATATAGGGCTCCATCTCCAGATAAAGAACTATAGGAACTAATAAGTCCTGGTAGACAAAATCAAAGTCTTCCTAAGGGATAAGTTTCTTAATTTGTTATTATATATCAAGAGGTCAATCCTAAAATTAATTAGCAACATTAAATGAATTCAGACAATTTTTCACACATTTATGCATATAATACACACACATGCTTTTGTATGTGTATCAATAATAATTAAATTAAAAAGGCCATTAATTTGAGAATAAGGGAGGAGTTGTAGACAAAGGAAGAGTTAGAAGGTGGGGACATGGAAGTGATTGGAGGGAAATAGAGGAATATTGTGATTAAAATTAAAATCATAATGAAAAATTTAAAATACATATTTAAAATATCTTAAAGTATAATTGCTGGGGTTGTGGAAAATAGAAATTAGAAGTAGGCTTTGGAATTTTCTCACAAGTAAATGTTTGTGCACACAAAGAAGCGGAAGGGAAGCATTAGCAGAGGTACAGACTAATGGCTTCTGAGAGCAGAAACGACTCAAGGCCATTCTAGTATATAAATATACTGAGCCCTGTCAAGTGCATTTATAACAGCATTCTAGAAGAAGCATCAAGGGGAAATTATGATCTCTACTATTATTGAGTTAGACTATAACATGGCAGTGAGGGGCAAAGACTAGTGTGTCTAAAGCTGATGAATTCAAGACAGGAGAATTACATGGGTGTTAGTGAATGAGTGGGAATTACAGGCCAAGGAAGTAGTACTCAAAGACATTGTGGGCTTGAATGCATAAATCAAAATAAGAGATACCAAGAGTTTCTTGGAAACGTGACCATATAAAAGGTGGAGAGTCTAAGAACATAGTTGAATTTTGGACTTGAATGAGAAGCTTCTAGAAGACAGAAAAGTGAGAGAAGTAGGGCTAGATATAAGGCAATAAAAATTGCTTCTAAAAGCTTGGACAGAAGTTAATTTCAGCATCTTTTTCGCTAGAAGAAAGCCCTGGATCTCTCCTCAGAATGATCATTGACGTCGGCATGAGCTCCAGATGGTGACAGTGGAGAGATAGCAGTAACTGCTGTGAGACTTTCAAGTCTGGTTTTAGGATATTTGGCACATCACTGAACGTGCAAACATACAACTCAGTGTTTAAATTGCCATTTTATATCTTTAAATTTTAAGGAAAAATGGGGTCTGCAGCAGGAAATTTTAGAAGTAATATCAAGGGTTTGTCATAGACAGAGGATATTAGCCTGGCATGGGTAACTTATGTACCACAAGTTACATATTTTAAGTGAATGTTCACTGGATCATTTAACTTGGCATTTACAACTTGTGTTGAAAATAGAAACTTTACTTGGCATGCAAGGTATGAGAATTATCTTCTACAGAGAGATAAAGAAAAACTGCATCTAGGCAAGAACAGGAATGCATCAAACTTCTTTGACTTTGAGAAGGTTATAGACAGCCTGACAATGTCTATGATTTATCGTGAGCTTCAGAAGGGCCTCAATAAAGTTCCACATGACAGGTGTCCATTGAAAGCAAAGAGTAGGCATATCCAGCATGGAGCATGGTAGTGAATAAAAATGAGGAAACGGATGTGCTGAAGACTGAGGTTCCACTGACAGGAGGAACAACATCGCCTTTTAGATAAGTCTGGTAATAGCTGAGCTATTTTCTTGTAATTGTGTTGGTATTTGGAGTTGAGACCAACATCTTGGAATGTTTATTGTGAGAGAATTGCAGAAACTGGATGAACTAGGTGCTTAATCGCCTAGATAAGATTAATTTCGAGTTAAACTGCCCCTGGCTTGGTTATGTTTTTACAGATTGCTGCAGTATTTGATCAGGAAGGAGGCAGACAATAAACACTCTCAGTGAACCAGTGAGCTCACTTGTTAAACTGTAGAAACAGTTCCAGAAGCTAAGTTTCACTGAAGCCTCTTCACGGTACAAGGGAGCACACATCCACCCAGTAAGCAGGGATCTGTTTCCAACTCAAGGTTCATTCAAACCTCTAAATCACTGGCATCCAATTTTGAAGACACAAATGGCAAATTGAGTAAAGGATTTCTGAGGGCTTTTTAAGTAGCTCCCTGATGCCATTCTGATTTTAATCAGAATGCAGAGGCTACAAATTTAGGCAAAGCAACCAGGCAATGCCTGGATGATTCCATTTCACGGTTAGAACAGCAAGAAGCCGCCCCCAGTTCCTAATCCACACAATGAACACATAATAGAAATAATAACAAAAGAAATACCAAGCATTTTCTGCAAATTAAAGTTGTTTTTACAAAATTATGGGTCATATTTTTGGATGTATGCTCTCAAGCGAATTAATACTACTTGCAAAAAGAGAGAGAGAGTAGTGAGTGTCTCAAGTATATTGGATTCATAAAAGCCAGGGTATGCATAATCATCTTGCAAGAGTCCTTAAATCTCTGTATATAAACTGTTTAAAAGTAAATTAAAATTATCCCTTAATGAAATACAAATCTGAAGTCACTTGAATAACTAATCATTTTATGACCCATGCAGTGAATTTTTAATGCCTACTTCTACCTGATTATTTTAGATATGTCTGTGTTGTAAATTAAAAGCTACATAAATCATTAATGTGTTGATACAGATCAGTGAACTGCTTACACTATGTGTGATTCCTTAGGACACACAATGTCTGATCCACCTCCCTCCCTTCCAATTATATGGCAGCCAGGCACTTTCCTGTTCATCTTTACTAAGGTCTCATTTGGTGGAACTACAGGATGGCAACTTTAGCAATTTCCCTGTAAAGTGTCATGCTTGTAGTCAAAGGAGATTCATGGTGTAGAACAAAATGAACGCCAAAGCCAAGAGTGTGGATATAGACTATAGGAAGGGAAGCATTAATTCATTTGTTAGAAACCTATGTTCCAGAGAAATGTGTAACAGAACATTTGTACTTTGTAGGGTTCATAAAGCCCTGATACCTTCCTGGAAAAGGCTGAACTGTCTTTGTGCCTTTAGTTATAGGGTTTCTCCTGCCTGATAAGAGGGCCCTTATTTTCTCTCTTCATCAATTTAATAATTATACATCCTTTGGAGGCCTTTTCAAGATCTGTATATTCTAAGATGCTGATCAAGTGCTTGCATGATTAAAACAAGTGCAATTCATGTCAGAGAAACTCTGCTAAACTGTGTAGGAAGTATCCTCTGTAATAATGAATTTCTCCTAGCTGCTATAGATAAATGAAGATGAACAAGACGTAGTCCCCAGAGCATAGCAGGCAACATCAACATAGACAAAAATAGTCAAAGCTAGCATATGCTATGAGAGAAAAATCAAACAAAATGTTATAGCTGTATCATATGGGAGAAATTAATAAAGAATTCATAGGAAGAGCAAGAAATTGCCATAGAGACATGGGCAGGGACAAGGAACAGCAATCACTCTTTCTGTTTCAGGTATAGAAGCAAATGTTACTCTGCTACTGAAGAGAGAGAGAGAGAGAGAGAGAGAGAGAGAGAGAGAGAGAGAGAGAGAGAGAGAGAGAGAGACTCTGGTAAAGGTGGTAAAGGAAAGAGTGGTAAAGGTGGTAAAGGAAAGGCCATCCACTTGGTGGCCTCTCCTGCCCAATCTTCCCATGAATGAGCCTTGCTCTCTGGGAACTCACCTCCACACACAGGAAGGACCACAGTTAGGGCCAAGGAAGGCCCCAGTCTTAGACCTTCCAGGAGCCGCAGAGTTAGTCATGTTATGGCCTACTGTGAGCTTCATCTGCTTTATCTCATCATCATCAGAGGACCTTCCTCCTCCTACAGCAGTTGTGAGCAAAAACAGATGCATAGTCACACAGCTCAACGTTACACACGTAGAATCTAAACTAGAGGTAGAAATGAGAGAAAGAGTCTAATTGTCCCCCCTCTTAGAGTTCAGAGTATCCTATGGAGGAGAATGTGAAAAGATTATAAGATCCAAAGAGGTCAAGGATATCAGAAGAATAGAATCTTCTGAACTAACTAAGAAAATTGCATATGAGCTCATAGAGATTGATGCAGTATGCACAGAGCTTATCTGAATCTGCACAAGCTCCTCTGTGTATATATTAGAGCTATTAACTCAGGATTTTATGGGACACTTGATTGAGAAAATGAGTGGGTCTCTGACTTATGTGCCTGATCTTGGGACTCTTTCCTGCCTGTTGGGTTGCTGTATCCAATTTCAATATGATAGATTTGCTTCATCTTATTATTTTTGTAATATTTTATTATTCTCTTTTAGAAGCATGTTGCTTTCTAATGAGACACAAAAAGAAGGAGATCCAGAGAGAGAGAAGGAGGTAGGAGGGAGCTAGGAAGTATAGACAGGAGAGAAATTATGATCAGGACATACTGTATTAGTAAAAGTATCTATTTTCAATTTTTAAAAATCTGTTAGAAAAGGAGGGTATTTTAGGCTGAAGAGATTAATTAGTTTTTAAAAGTATCATATTGCTTTTCAAAAAAAGACTCCAGTTCTCATACTACTTGAATTTGTATATAGGAAGTCACAAGTATACATGAAATAAACTAGACCAAAATGGCAACTGGTTTTTAATGAGTTTGTTTATTCTACAAAGGGTATACAAAGCATAGTTTTCTGTAAATATGGCTAAGAAACTGTAAGAATGTAATGTAATTAAGCTTGACTCCTACCTCACACCATATGCAAAAATAAACTAGATCATTGATCTGAATATAAAAACTAAATAATCAACCAGTTAAAAGACAGTACAAACCATTTTTTGTCACCTTGGATTGACAATTCATCCTGAAAAGCACAGGAAACAAAGGCAAACATAATTTTGTTTCATCAAAATTATAAATATTCCATTCCAACAGTTCCATTAAAAGAAACAAATAATACATTGTGTAAGACAGATTTCACTTCAGCAAACCTCCTCAGCATGCATATATAATCTATGATTTCAGAGGATGGCAAAAAATGTTTCCTCTGGGAGACAGACATTAGTGAAACCAGCACAAAGCAACTTCAGTCTTGATGAAGTTGCCTTTTAACATAACAGGGGTGTGTGTGTGTGTGTGTGTGTGTGTGTGTGTGTGTGTGTGTGTGTGTGTGTGTATGTGTGTGTGTGATATTAGTATGTGATTTCCTCAATATATTTAATGGTACAATTAAGTTTATTATTTACCCATGTAGTATATTGATTCAGAAACACAATAAAAATTTGTAGCTACTAAAAACTAGTTGATATTATGTTATGAAAATAGTATTTTATTTATTTATTTTTATTATGAATAAAGTCACATTTTTTTAAACTTGTTTCTAATTGTTCTAAGGTTTTCAGCTGTACTGTGAGTTCGCTGATGTAAAGTCACATTTTCTACCTGTGTATATCCTTATTCAAGGTCTCTTCCCCCTCCCACCCCCTCCAGTCACTCTCTCTTCTCCTCATCTCCCCATCTCCTCCCCAGCATGGGCAGGAGGTCCCAAGGTCCCAATATTGCTCAATTCAGCATCCACTCCTGAAAAATCCAGTTTCCTCACCCCAGCATCAAGACTGAATCAGGTGTTCCTCTGCAGGGAGTGATATTCAAAGGTGCCACTCCCAGGTGTTTCAGATCCAAAGCTGTTCAGGGGTTGTGGTTTGCAGCTTGGACATGCTTTGCTTTTTGCTTTTTTGTTTAGAGTCCACTAATGAGTGAGTACATTCCCTGATTAGAATTTACCAATAGTATTCTGGCCTTAACAAATAAGCTGTTGGAGCAATGAAAAAGAGTAGATAGAATAGAAAGAAGAGAATAATAAGAGCAGAGATGCCAGCGTAAGCTTATCTTTCCCATGTGTGTTTACTTAAAAGTTTTAACATGTAGTGGTATTATTTTGTTACATTGTAAATAATTGTCCCACCTACTAATAAAATGCTGATTAATGAAAGCAGACAGTAACTGTGGGTGCAGCTATCAGACTGAAAAATTTATGGGAACAGGAAGAGCAGAGAGGCCACAGTGAAGCCAGAGAGACACTACAATGAGATACTAGCTGACGGAGAAGTTGAAATGCTGCTCTGAGAAAAGGTACCAAGCCATGGCTAAACAAGATAAGAATCATGAGTTAGTTTAAGAGTAAAGAATTAGGAAGTTATATGCCTAGGCCCTAAGCCGATCAGTATAAAATTAATATAGGTGTGTATTTCTGTGGGACTGAGGATCTGTAGGTCAGAACCTGAGAGCTAGGCCAGAAACCTAAGACTACAGAACATATTACAAAAGAGAATATATATGGTTTCTCTGTATTGCAGTTAATCTGAATGTAGTAAAATACATTAAATACAGTAAGTATTCCAGAATGAGGCAGAAGAATGTTTTAAGACACTCCCAATAACCAAATATTGAAAAACAAATATAAAAAGAAAAATGTAAATAAATGTACCATGATTTTGATTTGATACTACCAAAGTTCCTTGTAAGATCTTTGTAAATTTAAAATTATACCAAACATTCTTTCAAACCTAATTTATTTTATTTTTTATGTGTGTATGAGTGTTTTCTCTGCATGTATGATGTGCAAAAAATTTGTGCTTGGTGCCTGAAGAGCTTAGAAGAGGAGGTTGGATCATATGAAATTTGAGTTGTGGGTGGTTTTAAGCTACCATGTAAGTGCTGGGAATTGAATTTAGATTTTGCAAGGACAGCGAGTGGTCTCTCAAGGCATACACACACACACACACACACACACACACACACACACACACACACACACACATATATTCATTCTGTCGTTTTTATGCCATTCCATCTCTTCCAATATCCACTTAAATATCCCACCATCTGTTTTTCTCTTTAGATCTCATATATCCTACTGTATTAGTCAGAGTTCTATAGAGTAACAACTTAGAGAGTGAGCCCCTCTCTCTCTCTCTCTCTCTCTCTCTCTCTCTCTCTCTCACACACACACACACACACACACACACACACACATATATATATATGTATATATAATTGTAATTTATTAAAATGATTTACAAGAGTAGTCTGGCTAATCCAATAATGCCTGTCTGTAAACAGAAGGTGCAAGAATCCATTAGTTGTTCAGTTGACAAGGCTATATGTTTCAGCTGGTCTTCAATACATGCCAGAATCCCAAAGAAATAGGTTCTAATGCCAGATATGGAATAAACTTGCTATTTAGACAAGAGTAAGTGAGAAAAGAGCAAAAGCTTCCCTCCTCCATTTCCTTCTATAGCCTTCCAGCATAAGGTAAGGAATACATTAGTGGTGTGTTCTCCTATGTTAATACAACTAGATTAAATTTGTCTTTTATCACCTCAAACTGAGCAAACATCACTCACAGATAAGTCTCTCCATTTGGGAGATTTGGTTAAATCCAGATGTTGACAAGTTCATAGCCAGAAGTAACAATCAAACCTACTATCTCCCTTACTAGGATCATTTCTGACATTTGACCTTTTTCTGGTTTCCTGATTTCTATAAATCTGCACATAACAATATCAAATCCAGAAATTTTTACTAAAATCTACAAATATGAAAGATCATTTTTCCTTTGTTTTTCTGAGTCTAGGTTTTGTCAGCTGATGAAATATTATCTATTTTTGTCCATTTGCCTGCAAATGTCATAGTTTTATTTTTCTTTATAGCTGTATAGACTTTTTTGTTTATTTCATTTTTTGTTCAAAAAGGTCTTTTTCATGTGTACCCCGTACCCCAGTTTGCCCTCTCTTATACTTCCAAGTCCCTCCCAGTCCTCCCTCAGCCTCCTTCCATTCCACTCATCCATTCCCTAATGAGGGCAAGGAGTCCCACAGTGGGTCAATTCACTCTGGTGTATCTATTTGATGTAGGGACAATTCCTCCATCCCAAAATTAGGGCTGGGTGAGGTGTTCCTTTGTAGGGAATGGGCTCCAATATGTCAGTTAATGCATAGGATCATAGTCTAATCCTACTCCAAGAGGCTCAATATGTTGCCCATGCCATTGGACAGTTATCTACTTTTGGAGGGTTTAGTTCCTTTCCCTGAAGGTTCCCCAGTGGCTGTTTGAGATTCAGTGAGCTCTAGTCAGCCATTTCTGTGGGTCTTTTCCTCATGTTCTATGTCCCTTTGCTCATATACACTATCCTTTCTCTCTTCAGCTGGTTTGGAAGATTGATCTGGTGTTTAGCTATGGATCTCTGCTTCTACTTCTATTCATTTCTGAATGAAAGTTCTATAATGCAACATAGGATGGTTATTCATTTGTTTACAGGAAAGTCCTGTTTAGGCATCCTCTTTACTATTGGTTAGAGTCACAGTATGTCCTCATTCATAAATGAATTTTAGACAAAAAGCAAAGAATGTCCAGGCTTCACACCACAATCTATAAATAGCTTGGGATCATAAGGAATTTAAGAGGGACATCCCGAGATCCCCCTGGGAATAAAAATAGGGATCTGAGTAAATTGGGATGAAAACATGTAGTGATCAAGAAAAAGTGGGAACAAATCATGACAGAAGGAGATGATTGAGTGTGAGAAGCAACAAAGAGGGATAAAAAAGAGATGGACATCTTGATAGAGGGAGCTACTGTGGAGTTAGAGAGGCTGAGTGCTAGGGAAACTTCCAAGAACCCACTGATTTCCCTGGCTAGGACTCCAACCAATAGTGTATAACTTCTATAGTGTATATGTACCACATTTTTTCTCATCTATTCATTAGTTGAAGGTTATGTAGGTCATTTTTATTTCTCACCTATTGATAATAGAGCTTCAATAAACACATCTAAGTAACTATTTCTATAGTGGGATGTAGTAGGATTGTATTCTATTCCATTGTAAATAATTGTTCTTTCTACTGTTTTAATAAAAAGCTGATTGGCCAAAGGCAGACAGGAAGTGTGGGTGGGACTAGCAGATTAAGAAAACTCTGGGAACATCTCAAAGCAGAGAACAAATGCCACAGAGACTTCACAGGCATGCAACAGAGACACAATGAGGAGATGGAAGCAGATGCAGGGGAAAAAAGCTGGAATACTGCTCTGAGAAAAGGTATCGAGCCACATGGCTGAATAAGATAAGAAAGATGGGTAAGTTTAAGGGTAAAGAGTTAGAAAGCTATATGCCTGGGCTCCAATTTGATCAGTGTAAAATTTATGTAAGCTTCTGTGTGTTTCTGTGAATTTGTGGGTCTATGTGTCAGTGGGTCAGAACCACAGGGCTAAACTGGAAAATTCAGCCCAGCAACATAATACAAGAGTAGGAAATCCAGACGTTTGGGCAAATACGGATGAGTGCAGAAGCTGGGTCATATTGTAGATATGATTCTAGCATTGTATAAATTCTTCACACTGATTGGCACAGAGATTGTACCAGTTTACAAACTCATCAACAGGGAATGGGGTCCTCCTTTGCTTATATCCTCACCAGCTTCTGATTGAACTTGTTTTCTGAACTTAACCATCTTGCCTGTGGTTAAAAAAAAAAAAAAAAAAGAAAATCAGATTAGGTGTGATTTGCATTTCCTAATCACAACAGATGACAAACATTTTTGGAATATTTCTTAGATATTATTCTTTTCTTCTTTTGAGAAGATTTCTGTTCAGATCCATAGCCCATTTTTTTTTCTTGACTGCTTATTCTTTTAGTTATTTATATATTCAGAACACTAATACGTTGTCAAATGTATACCTGACAAAGATTTTTTTCCATTTGGATGGAAAGGCCTCTTTACTCATTAAATTTATTATTTCTGATATGATGGATTTATGTAACCTTTTTCTTAAAAAAAATATTTAAGTTCTACTTGTCAATTGTTGACCTTAATTTATAAACAAGGGGATTAATGCACCTGTGTTCTGCAAGGAGTTGACAGTGTTTTCTTATAGTAGTTTCAATTTCAGATTTTACTTAAAGTCTTTAATTTATTTGCAATTGACTTTTGTGTAGGACAATAGAGACATGTCTTATTTCCTGCTTCTATATATGAACATTTAATTTTCCTAGCACTACCTTTCAAAAATACTTATTATTTTTTCTGTCTTTGTAAAATATAAGATGACTGTAGTGGTGATTATGTGTTTTATACCTTCTGTTTTCTTTCATGTATTTACATGTCGGTTTTGGGGAGAGTGAAATGCTATTTCATGACTATAACCTTTGAAAGATTGCTTAAAAACAGGACTGTATGCTTGCCACTACCATTCCTTTTACTTACAATGGCTTTGGACATCTGGGAACTCTTGTATTTTCACATGAGTACTAGGATTTTTTTTTCTGAAAAGAACATCATGGGGGCCATTTCAAAAGATTAATTCAAACAACCCATGAAAATTAGAGGTATTATCATTTTCTAATGTCTTAAAAAGTTCTCTTTCTTTGCAGATTTAACAGTTTGATTGTCAAAGCCTTGTGCTTTCTTTGGTAGGTTTATTTCTAGATTTATCTGCAGATATTATTTGCATAAACTTTTCCATGATCTCTTTCTTACATGTCGTTTTTGGTGTATAAACAGGATACTGCTTATAAGTTGATTTTATATCCTTCAAATTCACTAAATTTTAATAGTTTCAAAAACTTTTCCTTTGGAATAATTTAAATGAGTTATACATAATAACATAGAACCTGCAAAAAGGAATAATTTGACCCCATATTTTTGTAAAAGTATACTGTTAACTTCCTTCTTTCTCTTGGATTATTGATATATCTAGGACTTTGAGCACCATATTAAAAATAGGTGCCAATAGTGGATAGCCTTTTATCATTTGTCACTTTAGTGGGATAGATTTGAGTTTTTCTCTATTTAGGATGTGGATGGCTGTGGAGTTGACATTATAGAATTTATCATGCTGGGGTTATTCCTTTCAACAGTATTCTTTCTAGAACTTTTTATGAAGAGTGTTGAAATTTATCAAAGATCTTCTCTGAAGCTATTTAAATGAGTCTATTATTTTCATAAGCTTACTTAAAATATTATATATACACAAGACTTCACACTACATAGATATATGTATGTGAATGAACGAAATGAAGTGACATTACAAGATTTCAAAATGCTTCCCCAAAAGCCAAACTCTGTATAACAAAAACCCAGTGCCAGGCAGGAGAAATAAGCTGAAGCTCATTTCTAGGTATTACGCATGATTCCAAGAAGCTCACCAAACTTTATAGGCTATTGTCACTGCCCTCTTTTGCCTCCCAGAAATTATAGCTAAGACTCTACTGCTAAGACATCACTTTAGAGAAAGGTCTAGAAGCAAAGCTGCTGGAACTGACCTGAAAACATCAATCCTGTTCCATATTACTAAATTATGTGATATAAGGTGACAACTCAGGACACCAACAAATAACCCTGTTTTACTTTAAAACAATGATTGGCTCAGATAACATTTTCAACAATACAATAGTGGCACTTATATATGAACATAACCAACCTAATTAATTGAACTTAAGGCCTGCTCAATAGGTGGAAATTCATAGTTATAATGCTACTCAACTAACTAATGGTAGAAGAGTCATATACTCTCTTTCAGACTCCACTATTGTCATTTATAAAAAAACAATATAGTTTCTAAATACTTATTCTCATATTCACAGATAAATAAAACTCTACCTCACACTCATAAAATGCGTGCACACACACACACACACACACACACACACAAATATATATATTATAAAGTTGTGGGGTCATAGGACACAGGAAGAGTTATGAAGTAGAGAAGGTTATATAGTTTATGTAAATTCAGTGTTCTATTGTAAAACGTTCTTTAAAAATTGAAATAAGAAACATAAAGTATCAACTGAAATCCTGATGTGTGGTAAAGCTATCAGAATTATATGAATTTCCCAGTTGAGTCGATACGCTCTTATCTGTAGTAAAGTAAGAAGCCTATGTCTGATATCCGTGGCAGTAATAGTCTGGTGATTGACAGGTGGCTGAAAATAAGAAATATGTGCTCTGGATTTAGAACCCCATGTCTTCCCTTCTCCATTTCCTTGGACACATGAGGCAGTGTGTGTCTTGTTGAGTGACTGCAAATATAAAATGGGAAGACAGTTTTATCTGAAATACTTTGGAAAATTAGGTAACTTAATAAACGAGAGTGATTCTAACAATATCATATTATGGTTTTTAAATAACAATTTGTTTTAATTATTCTTTTATTATATAACTGTCTCATAGAATTCTAAGACTAACAGTTAAAAGCCACCAATGTGAACCAAAAGGTAGTTTATTCACTCCTCATTGTGACATTTGTCCTTAAAATATTCAAAGATTCAAAAAAAGAAAAACTTACACATGTTTTAAGCATATATCTGTTTATCATGCCTCTTTCCAAAAAACACTAGAGGTTGAATAATATTTAATTTATTTAAAAAGACGTATCATGGGTCAAAATACTGACATCTTTTCCTCATTACTTGAGCCATGTACAGTAGAGGATGGGTTTATTGTTTTAGAAAAAGCCTTGAATGATGTCTTTTGGCTTGAATGACATCAAAGCTTTCACACAATAACTTGGTAAGACAATGTGAAACTACTACCAAGAATCTAAATCAATTGTCACACAATTTCTGCCTATCTTTCATGAGCTAAACTTTCTCATAGATGGAGTGAGGAGTGTCCAGAGAAGAGATCATTCTCAATACATCTGCTTGGTCACATTAGACATATATGTACATTTTCATACATATGCAAATATGTAGCAATTAGCAATATGAATAAAACATGGTGAGACTATAGCAAGATTGCTGAGAACGTTATTCACATAACAAAAGCCATTTTCAATTTTGGCCTCTTTTGGCTAGGTTAGAAATGGCCCTTTAAAACCCAGGTGTGATTCATGTTATTGAGTTAAAGATGGAGAAATGGAAGCTGTGAATGTTTTGATGTGATAGACATACATAATTCATTATTAATCTACTTCTATACAAAAGTGATGTGTGAAATTCATGTTGTCCTATAGTTAATAATTGCAAGAAAGGAAGACACAGAGGAAGAAAAAGGAGCAGGAAAAGACGGAAGGGAGAAAAGAGAAATTTAGAGAAAAGAGACAGTGGAGAAGGAGCCAGGAACAGAAAACAAGTGGATAGAACCTGAAAAGGAGCAAGAATAAGGGTGGGCATAATGGGGAGAAAGGACATAGAAACAATCTGGGGTCATTTTGTCCTGTATAAGCAAGTGAATGAACACCCAGTTTCCCAGGGCTTTCTACGTAGGAGTGAATGTGCTGGATTGAAACGTAGCAAAGCCATGTAAAATCTAGAAAAGACTAAAACACGAAGATCAGGGCCCTGATTGGTGTATTAAGGCTTTGGTTTGTTTCTGTGGTACCATGGAGTCTCCAGTTCATGCCTGATATAGGTCTATAATGTTTGTCTCCCACTTGGCTTACATTGGACTGTGGTTATTAGCTCCACTCCTGTTTATTCCTATTGGGTTATTTCTTTTCTTCATTAGTCTTTCAAAGACCTTCTTGGTTGGCAGTAAATAACTAAAATGTAGGCTGTTTCTCCTGTACACCATTGTCTTTCCTTCTAGGCAGGGATGCTTGCCTTTTAAGTAGGTTACTAAACTCAAGATGAGCCTCTTTCTTAGTGCTCTTCCTAGGGAAAAGGAGGCACAACAAATTCCACCAGCCCTCAGGGCAATCTGTCCTTAATACTTATGGATATGTCTCTCACAAGCATAGCCTCTGTATACTGACAGTATGGTTGCAAAAAAAAAAAAAAAAAAAAAAAAAAAAAAAAAACCCAAAAAAAAAAAAAAAAAAAAAAAAAAAAAAAAAAAAAAAAAAAAAAAAAAGCCAAGCTCCCCTGACTAGCATGCTGCTGAAACCTAAAAAAAAAAAGAGATGGCATCATGTAGAAATGAGAGACATAAGACCAGCTCAACAAACATATAACAACTAAGACTCAATAGCCAACAGAAGGTTGTCTTCCCTCCACACAGCACAGGTAGGTGGTATAGGGAGTGTGGGTGTATGCAGTTTTCTGGTTAATGGAATCATAACATGGAAGAAAAGTGGCATTTTAATCTCAGAGATAAAACAAGTGCTTTGCTTTTTACTATTTTTTTCTCATTCTCCTCTTATCCATTATTTTTGAATACCCTATATTGGATGTTAAATGTGATGTTACTAACTCTCTTATTTCCTTGTTTTATCTCTGCCCAAACTTCTAAGCTGTGAGTCACATAAGATTTTAAATCTGGTATATAATTTCCACAATAAGACTTGAACTTGCCTTTCTTCCTTCTTTCTTTTTTCCTGTTTATTTTCTTCATCTCCTTTTTTTACACACTACCTTGTAAATTTTTATTACATTTATATTTGTATATGTGTTTGTAGGTGTGTGTCTGTGTGTATGTGCACATACACATGCTAGTTCATGTGTCATGACATAAAAATAAAGATCAGAAGAAAATCGGTGGGAGTTGGTTATCTCTTTTTACTATGTGTTGAAAATCAGGTCATCAAGTTTTGTGAGAAAGGCCTTTATCCGATAGCTATCACTATAGCTTTTGTTCTAATTATTTAATTCAAGACAAATATGTATATATGTAACAACACACAACAAGGAAACAATAGCAATTAAGTCATGAGAATGCCTGGACATAATAGACAGACAGACATAATATAATGCAACAAGATATTTACTTTTCTTTCAAAGAGAAGGAATTCTCAGGTATTTATCAGTTTTATCTCTGTACAGATCTAGGCTTTCACAGTGGTTCCTCATTTAATATTTTATGTGATATATTTTCTTGAATATTTTAATGCCTTGGCAACATTACCCTGGAGACTTTGAAATGGTCAAAGTTCTCTAGAAAATTTCCAACATGATCTGGTGATGGGTAGAATGTGATGATGGAGTGGATACACATAAATGTGTGGATTATTACAGTTTGAAGTGAATAGAAATTTCCAGAGGCTACAGACAATAAAATTACTGCATTTTAAAATTTTATCTGATTTTTGATATTGTAAAATAATTGGAATATTTCTTTTTTCCCTTTTTTTCTTCCACCTCCTCTCAAATAACCCTCCCCTCTCAAATTCATTGCTTATTTTTCAATAATTGTTATTGCATGCATTCATGTATATATATATATATGTTCCTAAATATAACCTGTACAATCTATATAATGTTACTTGTATGTATATTTTTAGGAATGATCATTTGAAACTAGTCAACTGTTTTTTCCTAGGGAAGACTACCTCTCCCATTTCCAGGTGGCCTCCGGTACCTATAGTTCTTTGTGTAGAACTGTGATTGCTTTTTGTAGAATTGAGAATAGGGCTTTTTCTATTCACTTTGATATAAATGAATTTCTGTCCTGGGCTAGCCCCAAGGTTCAGACCTGTTCACTTGCAGCCCCGCTGCTGTTTGGCCCCCCAAAATGATTCAGATGTTTATATTATTCATATGCAGCTTGGCCTGTGACTCAGACATATTGCTAGCTAGCTCTTTTACATCTTGCTTTTTTGAGCAGTTCAATGCATCACTCATGACTCTGTCCTCCTTGTCTTGTATCTATGCTCAGATTTCCTACTTGCTTCTAAGATGTCCTGCAAGAGACCAAAACAGTCTCTTTACTGACCAATGATATTCACAGCATACAGAAAGACATCCCACATCACTTTGACATTTCCATTAGTGTTGCTCTTGTATATCTTGCAATTGGGCTGTTATATTGATGAGGCTTTATAAATGTAGCTTCTGTCATTAATGCAGACACAATGTCACAGTGAGGTCATTGATCCTCTGGCTCTCACAGTCTTTCTGCCTTCTCTTCTGCAATGTTCCCTGAACCTTAGGTAGCAGTGCTTTGTGCATGTATCCATTGGTCCTGAACTTCACAACTATGAATTTGGATCATTTGTGTCATCTCTGTATGGTACAGAAAGAAGTTCCCTTAATCGGAGGAAAAAAACATACTTCTCTGTGGGAATAAGGACAAATGTTTATAGATTATTAGAAATTACACTGGTTTAAGATTTGTATGGTGTTAGGTTCTCCTCATCTATGTATGACTTCACTAGCTTTAAGTAGTTAACTAGATTTTTAGGATCAGGTAGCATTTTCCTTTCAATAAGCGGTTCTTTAAGTCCAGTTAGAGAGTAGTTGGTTATGGTAGGCATGTATGGCATGCTAGTCATCGCTGTAGTTTATAGGCATCATAGTTTAAGGGAATACCACCAAAACGTAGTTATGTATTTTTAAAATATGTATATATATATATATATATATATATATTTTTTTTTTTTTCAAAACTGACATTGTGGAATTGTTTTTATTTTTCAATTGAGAAATTAATAGCATTCTTCTATTAGGTCTCAGTTACTATGACAAAGTACACATGAAAGTCAATTTATAAAGAAGAGATTTATTATGATGTATGATTTCAGTCCATGTGAACATGGTTTTACTGTTGTAGATCTCTGGCAAGGCAGAGCAACATCGTGGTGGAGAAAATACTTCATGGCATCTAGAAACAAAAGAGTTAGGAGTGGATGAGCCAGAAAAAAAAAGTAATGCAAAGAAAGAAATGAAGAAAAAAATGAAGGAAAAGATTCCTAACAAGGTGAATTCTCAAGGCATGCCCCAAAGACACAAGAATTCCAGTAAGGCTCCATCTCATACAGTCCATACCACACCTCCACCATTTACTTTGCTGTGAATTCTTAGGTAGATCTATCTAAAGCTGAAATTATAATTCTTTGTATCATGACTAAAAGCTCCTGAACTAGTAACAAAAATGGAATATGATATTTGGGAGGTATTTTATATCAAAACAATACTGCTTACACTCTTGAATAGCTAGCATCATAGACTGGGATAGATATCATGTGTGTGTCCTACTAAGACCTTGATGTTCCTATATTCTAGAACTTTGTAACACTGTGCCTACCATAAAGAATGCCTTTAGGTTTTGAATGAAGTACTTTGCGTATTAAATTCTAAGTGTTTAAGGCATTCTGTATCTCATAATCTTTAGAACTCACAACTGACCTCACTGTCCACATATATACACTTCACATGTTAAGACATAAATTGTGTGTCATCAAGGCAGAAAACAGCAAACACAGTTGTTTTAGTTAGTTTTACATCAGCTTGAAAAAGCCAGAGTCATTTTAGAAAGGGAAAACAATTAAGACAAGTCCACACCACACTTTTGCTCTGTGGGTGATAATATATAGCATTTTCTTCGTTTGATGACTGGTGTGACAAGGCCAGTGGTGGGAAGCTGGTCCATGGTGCTTTAAGGAAACAAGTTGAGCATACGATGGCAAGAAGCCAGTACGTATCACTGCTTCATGGACTTAGCTTCATTTTCTCCCTTCAGGTTCCTGAGTTGAATTTCTGCCCTGACTTCTCTGGGTGACAGACTACAAAGTTTAATATAAAATAAGCACTTTCCTCCTGAAGTTCATTTTGGGCATGAAATCAAGTAATTCTGACTTCTCAGCATAAACCTCATGTTCTGAGCAATAAAGAAGAGCAGGAAATAAATGGAATTTTTCCTACTTGCAGCCCCAGAGTCCTCACAGTTGAAGGTGAGGGAGGGTTTGCTTTTGTCTGATTCTTTTATGTTAGCAAAACTCAAAACAAGTGCTTAGCATCTTCTGTTTTGCTGGAAAAGATTCTCCATACACACAGCTCATGCAGAGCAGTGAGAACAAGCTAGTTATAGGTACACTGAAATTAAAAAAGGGCTCCAGTTATTGGTATTTTGACAGAACATTATGAACTCTTCATTATAGATTTAAAGTCTCCAATTTTCTCATTTCCAGTCTTTTAAATTCAAAATTAGATCATATTTTATGCTTGCAGGGTGTTTTTTCAATAAATACAGCCTTTCTAGATTGCTTCCCTTTCTGCTTCTCACATCTGGTTGGTTATGTCTCCAATTAAATTGCATTCCAATTTGTCATAGAATAGTAATAATAATAAAACTTCTGTAGATCAAACAAAGCCTCCCCAAGGAGTTATTTCTCTTATGCCTAGACTAGCAGACAACTCACTGAGAACAGTCAACAGTGAGCAGGAACTACTATGGTTTAGATAGAAGGACTGAAACTCAGTTCATTTTGTTTAA
This sequence comes from Sigmodon hispidus, assembly GCA_004025045.1. Classification (NCBI taxonomy): domain Eukaryota; kingdom Metazoa; phylum Chordata; class Mammalia; order Rodentia; family Cricetidae; genus Sigmodon; species Sigmodon hispidus. The sequence goes on along the minus strand of PVIH01000406.1, from coordinate 61,469 downwards.
TAAGAAGGAAATTGGAATAAAATGCCATTCCAAAGTCTGTTTTTCTTTCCCTCTCTCCCTCCTTTTCTCCTTTCTTTCCTCCCTCTTTACTCTCTTCCTTTCCCTCTGTCTTCCTTTCTCTCTTTTGCTTATTTGTTTGTTGGTGCACATGAGTAAAGGTACCTGCACCTAGAAGATGGCTTTGGCTTTCCTGGAGGTGGCATCACAGGCAGTTTTGAGTTTTAATGTATAAAGAGCTGGAAATGGCACTCTGGTCCCCACAAAAGTAGTATTCTTCCTTTACCTTTTCAGTAGTATCTTTTATCTAAGAGGTTTTACTAAATAGACCTTTACAAAGGAAATAATTAGATTTGTAGAAAGAAAAAGGTTGATTATATACCTATTTAAAAATAGTTTTTCTATAAGATACCTTTTAAACCAGATTCTATAAAAAGATACATGTATAGAGAATAATTTTAAACATTGATGATCTGAAATAATTATGACTATGTCATCCTTTTATACATGGGGTAGCCAAGATGAAAATAAGATGATTTCCTTCTTCATGTACAAGATAGCAGTTATAATAGTGATGCTGGCTATACTGAAATTGGCATAGGCAGTATAAAGAGCAGAAAATATCAATAGAGTCATTTCAAAAGAGTTCATGTAGGATTAAATTTTGGCCCAGAGACAGAGATACCTCAACAGGTAAAGGCCCTTGTCACCAATGATATGAGGCTGACAATCTGAGATCAATTTCCTTAATTCCAGTAAAGGTGGAAAGGGGAACTAACTCTACAAAGTTTTCCTTTAGACATGTCACCACACACACACCCACACACACACACACCCACACACACCCACACTCTCCACACACACTCATACACACACAAACATACATGCATGCACACACATACACATATTTTAACAATAAAAATTTAAATTAAAACATTTTAAAAATGAATGAGATTAAATTTTTAAAAGAGATTAAGAGAGCAAGGACCTGTGAGAATTACTGGCACTAAACTCAGGAGAAATGAAAATGATTGGCAAGCATTAAGGATAGTAGAGACTTGGTGGTCTTTCTTGTGTTGAAAATCCCCCATTTCCTTGGGAGAAGCCTGTACTATTTTCTGGATGAAAAATGATTGGCTTCTAAGCATATTGCTCCATCCAATGAAGATGAACATCCTGTTTAGATATGGCTAAGAAAAGAAAGAAGAAAAGATACAGTTTTAGGGAGTGGATTGTTTAGTGCTGTTTGAGGTCTAGTAAAAGGGAGCCTAGTGATGAGGAAACTGATAACACAATGCCTCTCAGAGTCCTTGTGGGGCTGCAAACCTTGATCAGTTCTAAACAACTGAATTGCATTGTTTTCACCTATGCCTCTCAGTAAAGGTGATGAATATCCTCTGAAACAAGCATCCTTTAGCAAGAACCATGCCAGGGATGTCATGTCACCAGACTATCATGTGTCCTGAGTGGAAACCTCATTCCTGATCTATGCCTTTTGTCAAACCCTCTTCCTTTAACATACTCTTCAGTGTAACAACACTAGCAGTCACATTTGCCCTTATGGTTTGATTTCTCAGGGACCATGATCTTTCTTACTGGCTTAAAAACCCATTTCCCTGTAAGCAGTGAACTAGAGCTCCAATTGTTACAGAGGGCAACTGACAGAAAACTGAAAGAAAAAAAAAAGGATTCATATAATGAGAACTAGAGTTAAGGGAGAGAGGGAAAATATGAAACAAAAACAATGAGAAAATCCAGGGGACAGAATGATAAAAAAGCAAATCAAAACTAGCAAAGCCAGCAGGAATATTCACCAGTGATGGCCAAAGCCACCTGCTACAAGATATTTTCACATGTTAAACTGACCTGCTTCTGTATGAGTCAGAAAGGCCTTTCTCACCCAGAATTCAGACATCTATGGCTTCAGGTCAATGGGCTGGAGAATTGAGTTGAATATTGCAGAGGAAGTGTGGAAATTTGGAATGCTTTGTCTGATTAGGTATGAGGGGTGGTTAAAAAAAAAAAAAAGAAACAGTAAGCCTGGGTTCTGTTAACTTGGTAGTGATAGCCACACTGTATAAAACTTGTGATCAGCATGTAATTGCGCAGAAGTTACCCAGAAGTCTTAGGTCTTCAAGTTCTGTTTCACTGGAGTTGCTGGTTGTCATCAGAATCTTCTAAAGTTTTCCAAGCATTATTCCATTGTTTGTATGCAGCCATGAATTGATAACCTGGATTTTATTGATTCATTAATTTCTCTATTTAATAATGAGAGTATGTGATAAGAGGATATATTTCATTTAAATATTTGGAAGAATATGATTTTTCTAATTTTTCCATGCTTCCCACACTATTAGAAGTCAATATGAAGCACTTAAAGATCTTTAATTTGTATTTGTTAAACTGAGATCTCTTACATAAATTATGTTAATTAATCTATTTATTCATTAATCATTATTTCATATTAATACATACTTCAAACACTATGCTGGTTCCAGGAATTTGTGCCTGGATAGCTACACATGGTTTGTTTGAACACTTAATAAATAACTAAACAAATAAATTAAATAAAGTTTGGCTTGAAATTTAAGCTATGTTTAAGTGAAATAACATGGCCCAGGGGTGGAGATAGTATGTGTGGTGGAATACCAAGGAAATCCTTATGTTATGTAAAGAAAAATTATAAGATAATATGATCATATTCCAGTATGTCTTTCCAGCCAACCTGGACTTCCATATGGTAGCTTTCCTGAAGCAGGAATACCACCTGTATTTTATTCCTACTTTGTGGGTATCAGCATTTCAATTGGCTTCAGCGTCTACTAATCATTTTCTTTTTCAACATTAGAAAATGTTGAATGGCCAAACACTCATCAAAAATGTCAAAAATGTTTTCATTCCTGAAAATCTTCTCTAAATGCTGAAGTGGCTTGATTAGGTTAGAGTGGTTTCTCCATCATTTTCTATATCCACTTAACTTAAGGGTAACTTTTAATGACATCCCACCAAGTGCGTATAGAATTTTAAAGCAATCAGTGTTTTCTCCTTCCACTATAGTGAGGAGAAAATTAATCTAATTTATGCTACATACAGAATCTTGCTCTGAGTTCTATATTTATGTTATTAAGTTAAGAATATGCAACTTGATTTTTCCCATTTATATTATGACATCTCATACTTGAAAATCACATTTTTCATAATATTTTACATATAATTTGGGCCTTAGAGAGTAAAAACTTGGCGTATGATTTAGTAAACCTTTCTGGAAACGAGTAAAATCTTATTCAGACCAACGCATGCGCGGGGAGGCATCAGGTTTCCATGACTGAGACGCTGTACTTCTTATCCCTCAAAGGATAAATTAGTGCCAGGACTAGGGAGCATGAGAGAAGTTGAACTCTACTATGTTATAATATTTTACTTTTCAGCTCATGGAGAAGGTGGAAGCATCCCTTCACAGCACAGTGCATCTCCTTATACTCGAGGACGGGTATCTTTCGACACAGAGGTTGTAAGTCAGTTGCTCCATCAGAGCGATGACTGACATGGTTATCCTCGGAGCTTCCTGCTTCTCCACACTCGCAGCTATGCTTTGTATTGCTCTAGTTCTATGGAACATTTAGTCAGAATACCAAGGTATCTCCCAGTGTTTTTAATGTGCATCATTCTAGGCATGTACTGGTTATTTGTACATCTTTCTTGGTAATGTGAATAAAAAAATCACTAATTAGTCTGTATAGGCAGTCATGTTTCAGAACATAGAATGTCCTTTTTATCTAAGAGAGTCCTTATTCCTGGATAAATGAAATAAGCTCAGCTGACATACCAGCTGTTAGTTTTGTCAAGAAGAAGTGAAGAAGGATTGTGTAACCTACTGGGGTAAACTCAAAAATACATTTCCAAACACTAAATATATTCTCTAAGTCATTCATTTTAAAACTAAGAAAAAAAATTATGGTCAATATTGTAAAGTTATAGAAACATTTGTGCATTCTTGTTGCAATGGAAAAGCTGTCATTGTCTACATTGCTCTCCTTCTATGGCATCTTAGCAAAAGATAATTCAGATAAGCCAAAGTCTGGGTATCTAGTTGTCCATGGTTGCTGTTCTCTCAAGAAAATATTACCAACCTAATGACAGCAAAATAAAAGCAACCCACCACATCTTCTGAATTCCCTGATTGGCTAATAGTTTAAAATCATTACACATGTTATTTATTAATTTACTTATTTATTATGTGTGTATGCAGCATGCAATCCATATGTGTGTGGGGGGGATGAACTTGCTATGGCATTCTTGTAGAGATCAGATTTTTCTCTTCTATTATTTTTGCCCCGGATTATCAGGTCCTAAGACTTGATAGCAAACACCTTTACCCACTAAGCTTCCCGATCACAGGACTCTCAATTGTTACCAGTTACAGAAAGTGCAGCATGTCCTTCCCTAACTGGAAGAAAGGGTTTGCATTCCTCTCTCATCCTACAAAGGATTCCCATTTTATGTCACAGGATTGAGATGCCTGATTCTCAGTAAAAGACTGTAGAGGCAGTTAGAAACAGGATCTGACTGAATACTGAGGCCCATCCTTGCCTGACTGGTCAGTTTTGCTTAACATTAAATAAAGCCACAGGCTCTACAGAGACCTGCTATGTAAGCCCATCCAGGAGTCAGGGCCATTTCCCCATAATCCAGCAAATCTTCAGGTAACAAGAGTTTTTGAATAAACTTTACTTTTAAAATGGCATATTCTACTTTTAAACTCCAGCTCTCCCCAAAAGGTGGAGTATTCACCCTATGCAGCTCCAAGGCAAACAGTGTGATTGGGAGCACATTCATAATTCAACACGGTCAAATGCCAGGGGCCAAGGAGATAGCACTCCATGGCCATGAGGAGTGGGCTGTCACTCATGGCTGATTCTGCTCCTTGCAGCAAGCTGTATAATTGGGGAAGCTGAGAGCCATGACCCCCGCTCTGTGTTCTGCTACTATAATATATTCCCATCAGTCTGACCAGTATCAGGCATGGAGGAGGTTTTTGAATGAAAGGAAAAATGCTAAATTGTAATTTTCCAGATTTTTGGAAATATTACATTTAAATTAAACAAGAGGGAAAGTACAGTTAGGGAGGTATCTCTGCACCAAAATTATAAACACAGCCACTTTGCATGTCTCTGCCACTTTCTGTGCAGTACATGCTGTGAGTTTGAGGTTGTATTTGAAGGCTTTCAAGGGAGAGGGGTGGAACAAGAAGCTTGTGAGTGAGAAGCTTCAGGTTGAAGACTTGAAACCTAGTGTGCATGAATCTCATCTCAGCTGCATCCTAGAAGAGTGAGTTATGACAGATTATGGAGAGGAGTGTGCTATAGTATATTCCCTAGGACCCCAGTTTTCTAAACTATAACATGTTAGTGAATAGTGCTCACTTTTATTAGGTTGTAGTGGAGTGTAAATAAAATGCTGTGTGATTCACCTACCTTAGTGGACAGCACAGTGCAAGTACAGTTTAGTCTGTTCTGAAAACTTCTAAGCCATCATGAACCAACCATCATCTTCCAACTCCCCACATGAACACTCCCATAGTTACATTTCTATATAGTAATCTCTTTTCACTACTTTGCTTTGGTGTAGTATTCAATTCACAAATTTTGAAGGTTATAAAAGAAAAGCACATACTTATGAGGTCACAGTTATATGGCAAGTAACACACACAAGCCTCAGTACTGATGCCATGGAAATATAGGGAAAGACCTAGATTTTTATATTAGGGGGGGGGAATGTCACAGAGAGGTTTGGTTACAGCTTTTGCTGTTTTTTTTTTAAACTGTGTACTATATTGATAACAAGAAAGGGAAGAATGGAAGGGGCATCACACATAAATAAAGGGAAAACTTGAGAAAGAAGTTGAAGAAATTAGTAAGAAGCATTCTATACAGCTAAGGTGGTGAAGTTGCATAGGAAGGATGTAAGGCTGGATCTGCAAACCAAAGCTTAACGTCAGTGTTTATGATTCAGTTGTCAAGGTCCTATCTGTAGAGGTCTTCCAGGCACTTTTGCATGCACTGATTCTGAGAACTTAGAAGACATTTTGCTCTGCTCAGTGTTAGTTGATGTGAAAGACACGGAACACAAGACCATACTCTGCCTAGACCCCTGTTCTAATTTTAGGGTTTTCTGGAGAGATACTGGTGAGTATCTCCTCTCAGTTATGGTGGTAATCAATCCTCTCATGGAAGTGCAACTGGACACAGTCTAAGCACCAGCTGTGGAGCTGGCTCCCCAGCCTTCAGGCCACTATTGACTACAATCATCCACCACAACCAGATTAATGGAACTGGGAACAACTACAGTAGGTTGCAGTAATTAATCAATTTTATTTCTCTTTATATACTTGAAGTTGAGGCTTTTGCATTTAGCATGCAAATTTATGTAAATTAAAATTTAAATACATGCAAACAGATATGCAAATATGTGTCCCTAGATTTGCTAAGAAAAAAAAAATCTGGTAGCCCTACTGTAAGAGCCTAAAATGCAGAGGGGGAAGGGAAAGGCAAACTGAGGGAGTCTTGCAGTTTGATATGCCTTTCATTTGTTAATATATGCAAGTTGAAAATGAAAATAAAAACATGTTTTACTTCAGCTGCTCCCTGTGTTATAAAATAGAAAGCTGAAAATCTGCAACAATAACATGAACAAAATCTGTGAATCTCCTCTTTGAAATAAAAATTTTAAAGTTTTATTTATTCTAGAATCATCTGTCTTCAGGCATTGAGCCTCATAAGCACAAATCAGATAGGAGCTGTAACTAAGCACAGAGAAAATATCTTAGAATGGAAGTGGAGAAGATTTGTGATGTGAGCTCAAAGTTGTATAGAAGCAGCCTAGGTATGTGAGGTAAGGGCAGAGCAGGAGGAAATCACTGGTGAAATATATTTGATTAATCAATATTTTCATATTGAATGAATATTATATTGAAAAGGTTATTATTTGTGAGTTTGAATGGAAAAATGGGAGTGTTACAAGTTTATCAAAGAGAAGACCCCTAAGTAATAGCTCATACAATAAACCACAGCACTTGGTAAAACTTCTCTCTAATCTGCAGGAGGGAAGGGCAGGAAGATGACATTCAAAGTCTTCTTCTTTACCCATATAGTAAATGCTACATGGCTACCTGAGACCCTGTCTCTGTCTCCTACTCTTCTATATACAATGGCACAACTAAGCATCAACCAAAAAAAAAAAAAAAAAAACAGTCAAAGTTTAATTTAAAGTAGATTGGAAGTAGCAGATTGTGTCTGGTACTTGAAATGTTGCTTATTATAGTATTTGCAAGCAAGTCTGATCTTTGCAAAACCAGTAAATGGATGAGTGATAAATATTAGAATAGCAGTTGGGCCAGGCACCCAAAGAACTGAATTACTGCTGGTTCTGCATCTCGTACTACAAAATGACATTTGGCTGCACAAGGAATGTGGCCTCAATTTTCTCATTGGTGAAATAAGATAGCAATAACAGTCTGACCTCTCTGAAGATCCCACAGCCTTTCAAATGAAAAACAGCAAAGCACTAAATAGATGTTAATTACTTTTAGAGAAGTTTATCTGTGGTCATTGCCAAGTTTCCCTTGCTGAGAACACTTTAAACACTAGAGACTTGGTTAAAGATTCAATATGATCAATTAAAGATTAGAAAACCCAAATAAGAATCTTGAAGGCCCAAGATAAATAATTTTGGAGAAGGCATGATTTAGGGTTATGACTGGGAGGAGGCTTCATAGACTCATAGCTTAGTTAAAAGAAGTCTTTCTCACTTTTTAGATCATCTTCTCCGACAATGAGACTATTGAGTATCTGAATTAAATGAGTTTTCTGGTTCTCAGGCTTTGGGTGTCTACTGTCTGTGAGCTCCTGTCTTGATAATGATAACAAAAGAGCCCCCTTTTTAATCTAACATCAAGCAAAACTAGGTGAATTTTTTTTGCCACTGTTTCTTCGAATAGTAGACCTATTATCAAATGTTAAATACAGCAATTTTTGCTAATATATCAGTTATGTAAAGTCATTTGAAACAAAAAAGCTTTACTTATTTACTATGCACCCTTTGAATGCCATTGGACATTCAATGTAGCTCAGCTATACAACAGGTTCACTAAATGTGAAACTTCCAAATCTAGTAGGAAGAGAAGTCATATCCATCTCCATTAAAGGGAAGTGAGCATAGAATGTCTTTCTAAATTCATAATGCTGTTTGCTATGCTGCTCATCATTAGCCAATCCTATCTGGATCAGGTGGCTGCTATAATAAAACGGGACAGCAGGACTAACCTGGGAGAACAGGCAAGGCATGTGTGCATGCCTGTGAGATTTCTGAGGCACCTTGTTGTGCTGTGGTGAGCAACATGGAGCAAGTGACCTAAAAGCTGCACTCACGAGGTCTCCCTGCTGAGCTGTCTTGACAAGGACTATGTTATGGCAGACAATGAAAAGTTAGGAAACATACGCAAGCTGAAAGGTTGTGTTCCTTCTTGATGACTAAAATTTGGTTATCATTTCTTCATTAGAGAAAAGTATACAAGATTTTTTTCATGAGAAATATTATAGAGTGTAAGCAATACAAATCAGAATTTGGTTATGACAGGAGTGACTTGAAAGGAAGACATTTTTGGGAATAGAAAGTGCAAAATGAGAACCCTTAAAAAATGAAAGTGGGGGACTGGAGAGATAGCTCAACGGTTAAGAGCACCAAATGCTCTTCCAGAGGACTGGGGTTCCATTACCAGCACCCACATGGCAGCTCACAACTGTCTTTAGTTCCAGTTCCAGGCAAACACCAAGGCAAATAATTAAATAAATAAAGGTTTTTCAAAAATGGAATTGGATGACTTTGCATTGAGATGTGATAAAATCTTACATGCATGGAAGTGGGGGCCAGGTTGTGGGACAAGAAGAAGGAGAAGCAGAAGTATTCTATTCTTCTATCTTGTAGCATCTTGCATAAGTGACACCTAGTCATAATAGGTACTCAGGAAACAGAAGACTTTCAAGACAACAGAACAGAAGGGCACAGATGCAATTTTATTAGCACCTAATGTTAGAGAGAAGCCAATAATGAGACAGGGATTTAACAATGAGCTCACTAGATATACAGCTGGAATCAAAGGTGTATGATCAGTACAGTAGTACCATGGAGGCTATAAGCCAAGCAAAATGCTGGCTTGTCATACTGTAAGTAAAAGAGATCCTTGTAACTAAGGTTGCTAGTTAGTAGTGGGTATAGAACAGGGGAAATTATGTGATTAGTAGAGCTATCAGTGACTTCAGCCCTGGCCTTTGCATTTAGTTTTGATCATATTGGTTCTGAAATTGAATAATGGTGGTGCTAAGTATTGGTACTTAGATTTTTGTTAATGAGAAAAGGATAGGGACTTTAAATGAAGCATTTATTTTGAGAAAAAGCTAAATGAGTTCATTGCATAACCCTAGGGGAGGAAGATACATAGTAAGTCAGACCTAAAAATGTCATTTTACCTGACTCAGATGATTTGTTTCAGCAAAATACCATCTTATTGTATTGAATTATTATGGATTTGCATTTTAATTTATATTTATTTAAACATTTGAATAGTATTTGATAATTCTGTGTGTGCCAAATTTATAAGGAATATGTACATATGTTTAAATTGTGAAATCCATGGTCACATACACATAATTCATAAACTTATAACATGTTTTACTATATACATATCCACATGTATACATATATACACAAATATACATGTATATGCATATATGCATACATGCATGCAATTTTTCCCCTTTGAAGATTGACTTTAGATTGCTTGATATCTTTTTTTTAAGATTTTTATTTATTATGTGTACAACATTCTACTTCCACTATGCCTGTGTGTCAGAAGAGGGTACCAGATCTCAAGATAGATGATTGTGAACCACCATGTGGTTGCTAGGAATTGAACTCAGGACCTCTGGAAGAACAGTCAGTGCTCTTAACCTCTGAGCCATCTCTCCAGCCTGATTGCTTGATTTCTATAAACTGTTATAATACTGAAATGCTGAAGGTTTAAAATATGTTTTGGTCTCAGATATTTTTATTAAATACTCAAAATATCTGAATATTTTGTATTGCTTATATATTAAAAGGATATTATATTGAGTATAGTATACTAATTGTATGTGTTATTAAAATTTCAATTAATTTGTTGTTTACAGTTTTAAAATGTGACCACTAAAATAATCAAATTCCACATCTAAATCTTATTCTTTCCCATTGGACGGAGCGGCATCTAAAGCACTCTGCTACTGATACCTAGTCTATGTCCATGATGTCCTTGTCTAGTTGAGAACTATGTTGAAAGGAGACAAAAGTCCTAGAGCTAACATATGAATTCAAGTAAGCTAGAATTTCACAAGATATTTCTATGGATTGACTAAGCAAGGTTAACTTGGGTAGTATGTGCACTCTCTACCATTATACCAGCAAAAGAGCTTGGAATAAAAAAATCTGTATGGGGTTACAATTGATGCAGTGGCACAAATCCAGAAAAGAATACTGAGAATTAGGGACTGGTGATCACTCAGCCATATTTGGGACATCAAGATCACCAAGATCACACTACTGTCAATCTGCCAAGCTCCATGTAACATGACACAAGAGAATCATGAAGAATTGAAGAACCAGAAAGTAGGAAGAGTGTTATTAATCACTGCCATCCAGATATGGTGTTGCCATTGCAACCATAAACACACAGAAGGAATGGGTGTCCACATAAGATGGGGTTCTAAAACTCGTCTCCATGGATGTCCATGAGGCCCTATGTCTTCCCAAGGAGCTAATGACTGTCAGTGTTTATTAGAGGAAGAGCTGTTATTTTCTCTAATGGTCTAGCCAATGGAGTGCTAGATGTACAGACATGCATTCAGGCATGAAGGATGGAAGATTTCAGAAAGTAGTAAGTGGTAAAAATTGTTGCAATACATTGTCTATGAGTTAAATTGTCGAACAATAATGAAAATGTTTTAAGATAAAATAAAACATTATATGGACTTATATGGCTGTATTTATGTATTTAGGTATACATACATACTTATTGAATTGAAGAAAAAAGCCATAAATTTGAAAGGAAACAAGGTGGGAGAAAATGCATGGGTAGGATTAGTGAAAGAAAAAAAAGGTAGAATTATGTAATTATATTTTTATTTTATAAAATAAAATCATTTACAAATAAATAAAAAGTTCCATCTAGTGCTAAAAAAAGAAATCAAGCAATCAAAAGTAATGATAAAACAAGTACACTATTTATACCTCTTCAACATTTTCACATGTATGGGATAATGCAAAGGAGTCTATCAGATATTTTTACAAAGCTTTCTTGGGAGCCAACACCTCCCTTATACTGTCATTTAACTGGTCAACATCTGACTCAGTCTGATCTTTCCTCTAAGTTCATATCTGTCTCATGTTCATCAAGCAAACTTCACCTTCATATAGTTCCAGTTTATGAAAAGTTTAACTGGTTTTCTGTTGTAGTGGGCACAGTACATTCATCTGAATTAAGCATGGCCTTGAATAGATGAGGCTTCAGGTCTCACAAACTTGTAAGAAAGTATATAAACATAGTGCATGAAATAGGAATATGTAAACTCTGAAATAACTAAAATGTAAAATAATTTGATACAATTTCAACAACTCAGATTAATTATCTCACATATTGATAAATATTCCTTTTTCCTATAAGTTTTAAAATGTGCTGGTAGATACAATTGTAAATTTCTCTCTCAACTGCCAGTTCCACACAGATGCTTAATACAAAATTATAAACGCTTGGTCATTAGGTCAGGCTTGTTACTAGCTATCTCTTGCACTTATATTAACCCATATTTCTATTTATGATTTGCCACATACCTTATGGCTTGTTACCTTATTTTTATCCTCCTAATTGCTTAATGGCTGGCTGGCTGGCATCTTTCCTGCCCCTGCTCCTCTTCACCTCTGTCTTTAGTTTGAATGTCCTACCTAAACTTATTCTGTCTGGCTATTGGCCAAAACATTTTTTATCAACCAATGAAAGCCACACATATTCATGGCATACCAAAAGACCATCCCACGGCACATAACATCTTGTGTGAACTTCCTTAGAAGAGGAAGTTATTCCCTTTGTAGAATTTAGGCATTAAAATCTAAAATCAACATGTTTTTCTACAAAAAATTCTTACTTTGAACATAAGACAGAAGCTCTAAAAATAATCATAAATCAAATACTTGACATGTTTGTAATATATAGACCAGATGCAGAAGGGTTTTTGAAAGATCCCTTTCCTAAAGAAACAATATCAGTGAACGGCCATAGTGATCATGGTTCTGTCATTTTGGACCCAGAGATGTTTGAAGCTTGACTGGATGAAGAAGACATGGACTTCGGAGGTAGATGAGGAAAACAATGATCGCATGTTAGAACTAAAGGGACAAGTTGGGTGGAAGAACCTTAGTCATAAATAAAAGCCCCAGAAAATGTACCTGGGCCACACATGGGGGAGACAGTGATGAGAAACTGATGACTAGAAACAGAATGAAGACTTAGAAAAGGTATCACAAGCTTAACAAACAATCCATAACCCTAGCAATTGTTTTTAAATATGAGAGCTATAGCATATGCTATGTGCTTTGCATTTTGACTAAACAGATGTGGAATTAGAGGCTGCTTGCTACTAACTAGTTGTGTGATAATGAGAAATCACTTAACTTCTTTGATCCCTAATTTTCTCAACTATAAAGTGAGAATAATAATTACTTCCTCATAGGAGCACTGATCATAGATTGTTTTAGCAACCATGTATTGTTATATACAACTACTATGTAAGATTCTCATATTGCCTAAAAGTTTAAGAATCTAAAAATATTAAACTTTAGAATAAAAAGAAGTATCACAGGCTGATATAGCAATCATATCTATTAATCCCTCCAGACATTGCTGTGTCTGATATGAAATTCTGATCATGCTTATGTGTTATACTTAGTCTTCTAATGTTGAACCTATTCTGAGATGACCCATGCACTTTAGGTGGCAGGTCCTAGATATTGAAAAGAGGTCACTGGCATATTCCATCTCTTACTCTGTTTCATAGCTGTCTTGAGATAATAGTTCTGGTAGGCCTACATGCACATAATAAAAAATACTTTAAAGAAAATAAATTATTTTTCTCTTTTAAGTTGCATATATAGGATGTTTTGTTATAGCAATATAATAGTAATTAACATAAATGAGTTTGTTAGATAAATAGATAGCATCTGACAAATTTTTTTCGTTAAATTTCTCCTTTCATTAAAAATGCTATCAGACAATAGATTATGAAAACCCTTGAAAGATAAATATTAATATTTCCTATATATTATTTTAAAAAAAACAGTATGACTTTGTATGAGCTGGCATGGACTAGCAGAACAAAAGACAAAGATCAAGTACCTTAGCAGATGTTAATTCTAATGTAATTCCAGATACTTAGATATCTCAAGCCAAGAGGCTGTCAGTTTAGGTTCATCACAGATTTATTTTTCTAGCTCATAGGTAGCTGTTGTGCTGATGTGTGTTTGTATGAAAATATAAAAAATAAAAACAAAAACAGTGACTCACTACTCATTTACTTCTTATGAAGGCAAAAGCCCTATCAGATTAATAGCTGTCCTCACATACCACTCAAGCATTGGCATCATTTTAAAACATTTATCTATAGATATAGTCCCACTGAGAATTAGAATTTTAATGTATATTTGACATGAAGACATACCCATCTTACTTATACCCTACAGACAAGAATTCCAGGAACTGATGAGCATAACAGACCAGTAATTATTTAAAAATTGCTTATCCATTTGAGAGAATTTTTCTAAGTGAAGACATGGGGTAGAGATAGACAATAATCAATTTGTACTCATAGAAATCCAGCTTAAGATTTAGCTTAGTCCCAAACTTTCTTTGTGGCCCTAAGAATGTCCTATGTTCTCTGGATCTTAGTTTCTAAATAGGAAAAATACAGGTATTTGTACTTTGGGGCTAGCAAGTGAAGAAGATAAAAAGAGGTAGAAAAGGGATGGAAAAATGACTTCATGGTTAGTGTGTTCATATAGCCAGATGCAATGGGCATGGTCTAATAGAGAGCTATCTAGATAACACCATGGTTTATAACATCTATAAGCCAAGATTTTCAAGGACAAATGATGGTGATTTTAAAGTTTCTGCCTTTGTGCTCAGGCACATGACAATTTAGACATGTGTTTTAACTTTCTGATATATACATTAATGCCTTAAGTTTACGCAGGGTATGAAGGATGTGACTCAGTATCACCTAAGATATTCATCAAACTTCTTTATTTGCTAGATAGAGAACAGAGCAGAGGAAAGCTGGGAAAAAAAAATGACTAGGAAGTTTGATGTCTTCTGTGGATAAGATGGAATTCATAGGCATGAGCATTTCTAATGGCTTTGTTTAACTCATATAAAAATATTAGATGCTGAGTTCATCAGCACCTCTTGGATCAATAGTGGTTACATGAGACCCAGAGTTTGTGGACACTTACTGGATCAAGAAGTGAGACACTTTACCCATCCCAGCAAGAAAGCCTGATTTCCTGGACCTAGGCCTCCAGGGCATTACCCCCGCTCATTGCTCCCTTACATCATTGCTCTAGGCTAGCAGGGCAGAACCCTACAGGTCAGAACTCCTCATTAATTCTTCAGTTTACTGGACACCCCTATCTACAAATCTCACCCCAACCCCCAATCCATCCATCAGGAAACTTCAGCAGCTATCTGAGACACACAGTATGTCAGAACCTATTGGATCAAAAGGTGGGTGACACTTCACCCATCTTAGCCAGAGAGCTCTGTCTCCATGACATAGGTTTTTGGGCACAACCATTAGAAACCAGCCCCACACATTGCTCCTATAAATCTAGGCCAGCAGAGAAAAACCTGTTGATTAGACACTGCCATCTACAAATCCTGCCCCTACTCCTAATTTGTCCCATAACCCAACATCTTCAGTTGCTGAGACCCACTGTTTATCAGTATCAATTGGATCAAGAGTCCCATTACCTGGTGACTGCAGAGGCTACATTATCCCCACAGATTGCAAGCACCTATTGGATAGAGAGGTGTCTTAAGACCCATAGTTTATAAAGAACTCAAGAATCTAGAGCCCAAAACCTTGAATAACCTAATCAAAAAATGGGGTTCAGATCTAAAAAGGGAATTCTCAGCAGAAGAATTACGAATGGCTGAAAGGCACCTGAAAAAGTGCTCATCATCTTTAGCCATCAGAGACATGCAAATCAAAACAACTTTGAGATACCACGTGACACCTGTTAGATTGACTAAGATAAAAGATACAGATGACAGCCTATGCTGGAGAGGATGCAGAGCAAGGGGAACACTCCTCCATTGTTGGTGGGAGTTTAAGCTTGTTCAGCTACTTTGTAATGTAGTATGGTGGTTTCTCAAGAACCCAGCAATACCACTTCTGGGTGTATACCCTAAAGATGCACAGTCACACTCCAAAGGCATTAGCTCAATTCTGTTCATAGCAGTGTTATTTATAAGAGCAA
This sequence comes from Sigmodon hispidus, assembly GCA_004025045.1. Taxonomy (NCBI): domain Eukaryota; kingdom Metazoa; phylum Chordata; class Mammalia; order Rodentia; family Cricetidae; genus Sigmodon; species Sigmodon hispidus. The sequence continues at coordinate 45,860 of PVIH01000406.1, read as the reverse complement.
GAACCTGGAAACAACCTAGATGCCCCTCGAATGAAGAATGGATTAACAAACTGTGATACATCTTCATAATGGAGCACTACATAGCAGTAATAAAAAAATGATATCCTAAAATTTGCAGGCAAATGGATGGATTTGGAGAATATCCTCCTGAGCGAGGTATCAGAAACCCAGAAAGATAAGCAGGGGATGTACTCATTCATTAGTGGACTCTAAACAAACCAACAAGCAAACAAGAAAAAAGCAAAGCATGCCCAAGTTGCAAACCACAACCCCTGAACAGCTTGGGATCAGAAACTCCTTGGACTGACTCCTTGGATCTCACTCCCCCTAGAGGAACACCTGACTCAGTCTTGAGGTTGTGGGGAGAAAACTGGATCTGCCAGGAGTGGAGGCTGAACTAAGCAATATTGGGAGGGACTTTGGGACTGCCTGCTGCCTGCCTGTCCAGAGAGGGGATGGAGAGTTGTGGAGAAGAGAGAATGACCTGATATGGTGGGAGGGGGAAGGGACTTTGAATAAGGATATACAAGAATAGAAAGGGTGACTTCTTTGTTCATAATAATAATAATAATAATAATAATAAGAAAGAAAGAAAAAAAGATACAGAAAACTTACAGAACATCAAATAGACTAAACCTCCCCCTCAAAAAACTTATGCTTGCCACATAATAACCAAGCCACTAAACCTACAGAATAAAGAAAGAACATTAATAGCTACAAAAAATATGTCAATTAACTTATAAATGTAGACCCCTGAAAATAACACCAGACTTCTCATTGGAAACAATGAAGGTCAGCTAAATGTGTTGCGCTGGAACTACGCCTTCGGCTCTGGAAACAATGAAGGTCAAAAAGTTCTAGTCAGATGTTATACAGACATGAAGAGACCATGGTTGTCACTCTAGACTAGTACACCCAGAAACACTATCAATCACTAGAGATGTATCAAACAAGATACTTTATGGCAAAACCAGATTTAAACTATACTATTCACAAATCCAGCCATACAAAGAATACTAAAAGGACAACTCCAACCTAAGGAAGCTACATACATCCATGTACCCACAATCAATAGATAATCCCAGAGAAGGTAGCCCTAAAGAAAAGAATAACACATACACACACACAAACACACACACACACTTCCACTAAGAATAACAGGTATTAACAAACCCTGATCATTAATATTCTTTAATATCAATCGACTCAATTTACCTATAAAAAGATACAGGCAAACACAAGGGATACAAAAACAGAATTCATCCTTTTGCTGCATAAAAGAAACACCTCAACCTCAAAGACAGACACTGACTCATAGTAAGACTTTTCAATCAAATGGATTTAGATAACAAGCTGTTATAGCTATCCTAATATCTAACAAAACAAATTTCAACTGAAATTAATCAAAAGCGATCAGGATGTACATTCATCTCAAGAAAAGTCCCTCAAGATGAAGTCTCAATCATGAACATTTATTCTTCTAATACAAGGGTAACCACATATATAAAAGAAAAATTACTGAAGTTTAAATCTCTCATCAAATCCCACACGTTAATAATAGAAAACTTCAATACCATATTCTCACCCATAGATAGGTCTACCAGACAGAAATTTAACAAAGAATTAAGGGATCTAACAAAAATATATACCTTCTTCTTAGCACACCATAGAACTGTTTTTAAAATTGACCACATACATGGTTATAAAGCAAATATGGATAGATACAAAATTATAGAAATATATCCTGGTATCCTATTAGACCCCATAGGCTAAAGTTGAAGTTCAACAATACTCCCCACTAAAGTTCTCCCATGCAAAATATTCCCAGGGCCAGATGTTTTTAATGCAGAATTCTACCAGTTTTTCGAAGAAAAACTAATACCAATACTCCAGGAATTGTTTCACACAATAGAAACAGACAGAACATTGTCAAACTTTTTTGTTATAAAGTTACAGTCACCCTGATACTCGAATCACACAAAGTTGAAACAAAGAAAATTAAAGATGAATCTCACTCATGAGTGCTGATGCAAAAATATTCCATAAAATACTATACTGGCAAACTAAATTCAAAACTATGTCAAAAAAAATCAAAAACCATAATCAAGTAGCCTCCATCTCAGAGATGCAGGGATGGTTCAACATATAAAAATCTCAATGTCTTCTATCATATAAGCAGCTTGAAAAGAAAAAACCCACATTATTATCTCATTGGATGTTATAAAAAATCTTAGACAAAAATCTAGCAGTCTTTCACTCTAAAATTCCTGGAGAGATTAGAGATACAGGAAAAATACCTGAACATAATAAAGGCAATATACATCAAGCGGACAGTCACCATCAAACTAAATAAAGAGAAACTCAAAGTAATCGTACTAAAATCAGAATCAAGACAAGGCTGTTCACTCACTCCATATCAATTCAATATAGTTCTCAAAGTTTTAGCTAGAACAATAACACAATAAAAGTAGATCAAAGGCAAAGAGATAAAAGTGGAAGAAGTTAAAATATTATTATTTGCAGATGATATGACAATATACATAAGTTACTCCCCAAATTCTATTCCCACAGCTGATTAAAACATTCAGCTATATATCAGGATACAAGATTAACTCAAAAAAGTTAATAGCCCTCCTATACACAAATGATAATAGTACTGAAAAGAAAATCAGAGAAATATCTCTTTTTACATTTGCTATAAATGTTATTAAATATCTTGAGGTAACTCTAACCAAAGAAGTGAAAGACCTGTATTATAAGAATGTTATGTCATTAAAAAAGAAATTAAAGAAGATATCAGAAAGTAAAAACTATCCCCTGCTCCTAGATAGGTAGGATCAACATAGTAAAAATGGTGATCTTGCCAAAAGAAATCTACAGATTCAATGCAATTCCCATCAAAATCCTAACACAATTCTGTACAAAACTCAAAATAACAATACTCAAATTCATATGAAATAACAAAAATCACCAGATTTTTCAAAACATTCCTTGTCAATAATAGGACTTTGGAGGCATCACCATTCCTGACTTCAAGCTGTACTATAGAGCTACAGTAAAAAACAAAAACAAAAACAAAACAAAACAAAACAAAACAAAACAAAAAACCAACTTGGTATTACCATACACACAAAATTGGATGTAACAAAAAGTATTACAGACCCCAATGGATCAATGGAATTGAATAAAAACTCCTGACTTTAACAACTGACTTTTTGGTAAACAGGCTAAAAATATACAATGGAAAGGTATAGCATCTTTAGCAAATGATGTTGGCACAACTGGATGGTGTTACGTAGAAAAATGCAAATAGATCCCTATCTATCACCCTTCAAAAAAAATCAAGTCCAAATGGATCAAAGATCTCAAAATAAATCCAGTAACACTGAACCTGATTGTAAAAAAAAAAAAAAAAAAAAAAAAAATGGAAAATACCCTTGAACGAATTTGCACAAGAGACCACTTCCTAAATATAACATCAGAAGTACAGGCGTAGACACTGAGTGCAAAAATTCATAAATAGAAACTCCTGAAACTGAGAAGCTTCTATAAGGCAAAGACACAGTCAATAAGATAGAACTACAGTACAAAGAATTGAGAGAAATAAAACTTCACCAATCTTACATTGAATAGATAACTGATCTCTAAAATATATAGAAAACTCAAAAAAATATAGGTCAAAAAGCCAATAAACCCAATTGGAAAGTGGGGTACAGAACTAAATAGGGAATTCTCAACAGAAGAACTCTAATAAATGGCTGAAATATACTTAAAGAACTGCTCAACATATTTAGCCATAAGAGAAATGCATATCAAAATAACTCAAATACCATCTTACCACTGTCAGAATAGCTAGGATTAAAAACACAGATGACAACCTACCCTGAAGGGAATATGGAGCAAGGGAAACAACCCTCCATTGCTGGTGGGAATGTAAATTTATATAGCCTCTTTGGAAATCAATATGGTGATTATGGAAAAAAATTAATAAATAAATAGTGGATGTGGGCATGTGCTCATAATTAATAAACTTTAAAGACATAGAGACAACCTCCTAAAATCTCTTACTTTAATTGTTCCCACAGATGTCTTTCATTCCTTTGTAATGTAAGTTTGATTGCTCTGTGTTTCAGAGTTCTTTGCCATGTACTTTAGTGACCTATATTAAAGTTCAATAATTTTGGATAGAATACCAGGTTTGTTCAGAAAAAAAAATGGTTTGGCTAGTCATAAAATTTTGTTTGAATAAAAGTAACACATGATACTAAAAATCATTTTTCAGAAGGATGTTTCCATGACTATGGAAACACTATTAAATAAGAACAAAAATAGGTTCTACCTATAACTATTATGGTCTAGTTTCATGAGAACCTCATATTTTCTCATTAGAAAAAGCAAAAAAGAATTTTTCTGTCAACTTAATCTTCGTAGGAAGATGAAATACAAACATCTTCCATTTTAGAAAGCTATTTTTTTTTTTTGGCGGGGGGCATCAGTGTTGAAACCAGAGTTCATTTTATGAGAATTTGTTATTTCCCACTAAAGCATGGGTTCTGGAGATTGAATTCTGGTCATAAGGCTAGCCTACCCATGTAATTACTTGCTGAATCATCCTGCTGGTTTCTGGCTAATGTTTTAATATAAGAACTTAAAACAGAGACTGGTACATTTGGTGACTATTTAAAGTCCATCCTATCTCATTTTCTGAAAGAAGTGATTTCTGAGTGCTGGCCCTCTTGACTTGGAATCAGTAGGTACAGACAGGAGTTTTATGCTGGTATATTGATATCAAATATCCATTCCTTCTAACCTCTTTTATGCTGGCTTTAATACATTCAATATTCTAAGGACCATATATATATCCAAGATTTATTTGATCTTAAGATTTCAAGTAAACTGTATTTTTCCAATCACAGATTTTATTTCAAGAATTTAGTGAAAACTATATTCATTCTTTCTATCTCAGCAGACTTTCTGTATATCGGTTACTACTGCTGATAAGGGGACTAGAAAACTACATTCTACTAGAAGCTCTCTATAAGGTTTAAATCAAACAATATGAATGTCAAGAGAAATTTTAAAAAGTTGGTCAGCAGTAAGATAATTTGGCATTAAATTGTTTTTCTATCTTTGATATCCAAAAATCTTTTGATTAAAGCAAGGAAAAGAGTTGTTACCTAAAGACTTGCACAAGGAGATCTATTACAAACCATCTGAATAAAACTATGGCCCCCAAAGCATGGAGACAGATCCTCACCTCAGTAACAACCTTGATTGAAACTTTTTAAGTTTCACTTTTATGGTTTGTGGAAGAGAAGAAAATTTTCTATGGATTTCCTTAAACCCTAGCTGAGTTATTATAATCTTTTTGTACTTGTATTATTTAAAACACTTTAAGTAAGTCCTGTACACTTGTCAGTAAAATAATGCCAATTTGATATTCCTTGTTCAATTAAAACAAACTTCAATTCTCCATGAAAACATGTAATTTTGGCCAATATCAAGGAGATAGAGAGAAGAGAGAGTGACTGGGAGGGGCAGGAGGGAGGGGAAAAGGTGTTTGAACAAGGGGATACATGGATAAAAAAATGTAACCTTATTAAAAAAAATGGTGGAGGGGGCATAAAGAATGATAAAGACCTTGTCAGAAAATAAAACCAGGTTCCTTTCTAAAATAAAAAATAAATAAAAATTAAAAATTAATCTATATAGGAAAATAAAAAAAGTCTAACAACTAAAAAAAAGAAATGTTCATTAAAATTTAGTAATGTTTGTTGTTGTTTTATGAAGAAATACAGTTATGGTCATATTTAGGTAGAGTGCCAGGACAGATACAGAGTTCATCTCTTGAGGATAACTTCAAGACCTTCAGTGGACAAGAAGCTTATGTGCCCCAAAAGTCTTCTCATTGCCTTTTATTCTCCAAGTATTTTTTCATTCATGTTTCTTGCTATTTCTAAATAATGCTACAGAAAGTTCAACACTTTAGTGAATATTCTGTCTCTTTTTATTCTATTCCAGGTGGTACAATGAAAGACATTGCAGAATAAATCATTCTTAAACTTCTATTGTTTAGAATTACATTGATTTATTTTTTACATGCATGAATGTTTGATTTCATGTATTTTTGTGCATCACCTATGTATGTACATATGGAATCCAGAAAAGAGATCAGATCCTCAGAAACTTGAATTACATGCAGTTATATTGGTATTGAGAAGCTCACTTGGTTAATCAGAAAGAGCAGTAGTTGCTAGTATAAACTGAACCATCTCACCAAGTTTGAGACACATATTTTACTTGGCATCATAGAGTAATTATATTTTTTAGAACAAATATTTCTCTGAGAAAGTATAAAAATCCTAGCAAAGGTATTGCATAATAAAACATTGAACAATACAAAATATGAAATAACATTGCTCCATCACAATTTAGAAAAAAGAATCTCCATAGAATTATGTTAATTTCTAAATAAAAAGAGATAATTATAAACAATCATATTATCATTTTAAAGTTATTAAAACCAATAATGTGACTGAATTAGTTCTTTAGTTTGACAGTTTATAAAGCCATGTTTCAACTCTTGCTGAGAAGTGGACAAAGATATCCACTTATTTTGGGAGTAGCAGCTCTTCTTCACTAAAGCCTGAGTTATGATCTGTCTTTTACTGACGCTTATAAAAGGAAAGCACCTTGGGACAAGAACTTTGTTGTTATTCAGCACTGTTCATGCTAGACCATTTGTGCTGAGTAGATGAGCCAGTGACACCCTATAAAGAGAAAAAAAAATAAGTATTGGGTCACCTTAGCTAATTCATCTAATTGCTCCATTAATAATTAATTTTAATTTTGTTTAATTAAAGTTATAAAGTGGGATGAACTAAAGATACAACATGATTTGTTTAAAAAGAAGGAACTTGGAATATGGGCACCTGGAATACACAGGGGCTTCCTTACAACCAGAGTCTCTGAATGTATGCTTTCTTCACACATTCCTTAGGCAATATTTTAAAACCACACATAATTTTATGAATAAACAGCAAATTTTAAGGACATCTTTGGCTCAAGAGTTCAAAAATAAACTATTGATTTGACTGAAGGATGAAAAAGATCTTCCCCTCATATACATCTAGACTTACATCTATCCTACTTTCTGTGTCTAATTAGAAAGTGGTCACACGGAAGTCAACCTAGGCAAGATGAGTGTCTGGGGCAATGATATGTATCCAAACACTCCAAATCACTTCTGTTTGATGAGAGACAGAAATGTTTTTATTTATTAATGCTCCCCACATATATTGTCTCTTAAAAGGATTTATACTAGTTCTTCCCATATCCGTACTTGGATTATCAAATTTGCCTTATTGAAATGATGTCCTTATGTTCCTGGTGCAACAACTGACATCTCAGAGCACATTCCCTACAGAGAAACACCTAACACATACTTAATACTAGGATGAGGGTCTTGGACCTACCTCAACTGGATAAAGGAGACTGAACTGACCCACCTTGGGATTCCATGTCCTTCTTGGCAAATGGAAGGGAGGATGGGATGGGAGGAGGCTGAGGGAGGACTGGGAGGAACCAGGAGAAGAGAAGGGAGGGTGAGCAGTGATATATATGGAAAAAAAAACTTATTTGAATAAATGAAATGCTATTCTTGAAGTCTAAATAATTGATTTATTCTATTTAATTATTTTCTCATTCTTTCTTCTTTTCTATACATCATACATTGTTTAATGATATCATGATGTTATTGGATCCATTTAATGGATGTACTTGGATTTAAAAAGTATGTACAAAAGAAGTAAGACCTAGAAAAGCAGTTGAACAGACCATTTACTTCTGAGAGATATGATCTGAGATCCAAACCAGCCTGATACCTTGTTCTTTTATACTGAAGCACACATCTATAGATAATGTTTCTCAGTATGCATCTGTGCCTTCCCTCAATTGCAAAGTATGTGCTGGTTTTCTTCCTATGTCTCTAACTGGATACTCATGGTAGTTTGAAAGTAAATAGTTCTCCAAGGGAGTGGCACTATTAGGAAGTCCAACATTGATGGGGGAAGTTTGTGACTGTGGGAGAGGCATCAAGGTCTTATTCTCAAGCTTCACTCAGTACATTGTCAGCCAACTTCATGCTACTTTCTGGTCAAGATGGAGCCATCACTATATCTGCCCACATGCTCTCCATCATGATGATAATCGATTGAACTTCTGAAACTATAAATTTTCTCCTCAATTAAATGCTTTATTTGAAGAGATGTCTCTTTACAGCAATAACAACCTAACTAAAACAATAATATATGACTTCCCTTCTTACATTGTTAGTTACATGTGCATAGCTTAGATCAAAATAGCTGACAGAACATCTTGAAAAAGAAAGGTCTATTGGAGTTAATTGTTTTGGAGGATTTAGTCTGTGTTGCTTGGCCACAGGCTCTCAGGCAGTGAATCACTCTGGTCTCAGTCTACAGTGGAAGAGGTTACTTAACTCATGGTACACACAAGTTAGAGTACAGAAACACAGGAAGGAAAAGCCTGATGAAACCCGACAAGAATCTTCTCCTTCTAACTAGTTTCTATTTCTTCATTTCAGAGTCTCTTATTCAGCAGCAACTAGGGGTTACATTTTCAGTATAGGAGTCACTTTCAGAGACACTATCTAAGTAAGAATACTTCTCATTTTTTTAATTCACTAATCTTGAATGGATATATAAAAAGAGTCACATACACATATCCTCAGATAATGCCATAGCTTCCTTGGCATATATTTCAAATTTTTGAATGGAACATAGAACTCTAGAAACTATTTCTAGATCATATGAGCTTAGTAAACATGGATAGTTTAGACATAAACTATCACAGAATTTTGCTTGAATGGCTCTAATTTGTTTAATGAATCCTCTTGATTTACTGCTGTTTGATATGCTGTGTAGATATACCTGTGTAGAAATAACTAGTAGAGGCTTTTGAGGCCTGGTGGAGACAAGCTTGATTTTATGTCCCATTATTTTTTCACTGTCATACTAGGACATTTCATCTTTCTTTATTGTCTTTAGGTTCATATAAAAGACAGAAGGAGTAAAAGATTATAAAATAAAATAAATATAAAATGGAAGGCTTTGAATGCCTACTTCAGCCTCAGTATTCCTGACCTAATAAGGAACCAATTTCTATTCTTCATAGAACTGTACACACATTTTGTGAAGAGCCTTTAAATGGGTCTGAGGGCAGTCAGTATATTCAGTGACCTGCATGAGGAAAGAACTGGTCTTTTCAATCAGAAAAAGGTGCATTTGTCCTAGCTGGACCCTGAAGCAGGACCAGTCACACACATACTGTCATTCTGAGCATGTGGCCACTCACTTTGTTTCAGGAGAAAATTATTTTTGAAGCATTCTTTGTACTAAAATTCTTTTTATAAATTGTCAGTTTTTCAGAGCTTGCCCTTTAAAAGAAGAAAAAAATAAAACAATAGCACCATAGCAGCTGTTTGCCAGGGCTTTGGCTTTGGACAGCAAGGCCCTTTTCAGATGCTCTCCAACTCTTTGCTGATTTCCCGGTAGACTTGATCTTAATCACAAGCCTGATTTGGCACAGTGGGTTCTGGGTAAAGAGCAACTCCAATGCAATATATGAAAAGAAGCAGCATCCTGCACATCAGAGATGTGTTAGCTTCTTCATTCCAAGACTCATTTCAGCAAGTTGAATACTCTACTTTAGAGCTCTGGACATTGAGCTAATTTCAAAATATTCATGTGGTTAGAGTTTTCTGTAAAGACCTTGAAAACACAAAATTTAAAAAAACTAGATAGATAGATAGATAGATAGATAGATAGATAGATAGATAGATAGAATTAGATAGAATATTTTTTTCGGAGTGGCAGTGTGTAACAGCACTTTCTATTGTAATCACCAGAGTGTAAACCAGAGATATTAAGGTAAAAGGAAATAACTAAAAACTTACATTTTTTTATTCCTTCACTTTTATTTATATATTTATTAATTTGGTGATTTTATATCATGCATCCCATCAAATTCATTTATCAGTCCTCTCAGATTCATATTGTACTCACACAGGTACACATGTTCCACATTTATATCATACATATGCAATGAATAGAGAATTCAAGAAACTAGAGCCCCAAACCTTGAATAACCCAATCAAAAAATGGGGTTCAGAACTAAAAAGGGAGTTCTCAGCAGAAGAATATCAAATGGTTGAAAGGCACTTGAAAAAGTGCTCAACATCTTTAGTCATTAGAGAAATGCAAATCAAAACAACTTTGAGATACTACCTTACATCTGTCAGATTGGCTTTGATAAAAGACACAGATTACAGACTATGCTGGAGAGGTTGCAGAACAAGGAGAACATTCCTCCATTGTTGGAATGCAGAATGGTGGTTTCTTGGAAAACTGGGAATCAGTATCCCCAAGGATCCAGCAATACCACTACTGCGCATATACTCTAAAGATGCACACTTACACTCCAAAGGCATTAGCTCAACTATGTTCATAGCACCATTATTTGTAACAGCAAGAACCTGGAAACAACCTAGATGCCCCTATACTGAAGAATGGAATAGCAAACCATGGTACATCTACACAATGGAGTACTACTCAGCAGTAAAGAAAAATTATATCCTAAAATTTTCAGGCAAATGGATGGATTTGGAGAATATCCTTTTGAGTGAGGTATCACAAACCTAGATAGGTAAGCAGGGCATATACAAACTCATTAGTGGACTCTAAACAAAAATCAAAAAGCAAAGCATGTCCAAGCTGCAAACCACAACCAATGAACATCTTGGGATCTGAAACACCTTGGACTGGCACCTTGGAGCCCATTGCC